>OX451738.1:212780212-213380212 GCA_948472305.1 Vicia faba | reverse complement strand
ATCCAGCACACCTGGGGAAGTCCAGTCAAGATTCCAAGAAAATCTCACAAGAAGTGCAGAGTAACCAGGGGCAAGTCTCCATCTCCGTCACTTAGGGCATTGAACGTCAATCTCATCAAAAGGTTACGTACAGTCAAACCTTTCCTGGCAGTGCCACAAACACATACTGCTAGGGGCAGTGACAAATCTCCCCAAAATCCTTCTCATAGGATGACTCCCGGCCAGAGTTTCAATCTCTGATAACCTCTTCCCAGCTAAGTCGACCTCAAGAGTCCTCGAGGATTTTTCTCCAGTAAACTCGCTACCTCTCCAATAGACTGAGCAACATGGTTTATTTTCCCAACAAACGGCAGGATTTTCCAGCTCGAGTTTACCTCTCCGACTGCTACAGATCAAAGGACCACAACTCCTCTTCCCCAGTAGACTACTCTACAATCCCTAGAAAGTTACTGTGAAGCCTGGACCCAACCAGACATTAGTTCAACTTCGACTCCCCAGTAGAGCAACGGACAACCGAGACTCCTGAACTTTTCCTTAAGCAGGAATCAACACTCTCCACAAAGTTTTCAACTTTCCCCAGCGGAGTTCTCCTCAACAAAACAGGGATCCTCAATGGAAACCTTCTAAACAAAGTTTGAAGACATACTTACTCTTCAACAGCAATCCGGGATTTAATAACTCCCCAACACTTGTCAAGGATTTATTCTCCAAGACAAAATTACATTTCAACAACATTCATAGCATAGGCATACAAAATACAAATAACATAAATCTCATTTATTTTGGGTACATCATTACGCAATGCATACATAATGACATTGCATATAACTAACTCTTTACCTTTTCAGGAAAGATCGATCGACAGGTAAAGGTTATCATTACCTTTTGGAGTAGCAGTTGTCAAAGATTCCTTCATCATCCTGCTGAGGTTGTAGTCATCCAAGATTCCTTCATCATCCTGTTGAGGTTGTAGTCATCAAAGATTCCTTCATCATCCTGCTGAAGTTGTAGTCATCCAAGATTCCTTCATCACCCTGCTGAGGTTGTAGTCATCCAAGATTCCTTCATCACCCTGCTGAGGTTGTAGTCATCCAAGATTCCTTTATCATCCTGCTGAGGTTGTAGTCATCCACGATTCCTTCATCACCCTGTTGAGGTTGTAGTCATCCAAGATTCCTTCACCCCCTTGTTGAGGTTGTAGTCATCCAAGATTCCTTCATCATCCTGCTGACGTTGTAGTTATCCAGGATTCCTTCATCGCCCGGATGAGGTTGTAGTCATCCAAGATTCCTTCATCGCCCTGCTGAGGTTGTAGTCATCCAAGATTCCTACATCACCCTGCTGAGGTTTTAGTCATCCAAGATTCCTTCATCACCCTGCTGAGGTTGTAGTCATCCAAGATTCCTTCATCCCCCTGATGAGGTTCTAGTCATCCAAGATTCCTTCATCATCCTGTTGAGGTTGTAGTCATCCAAGATTCCTTCATTGCCCTGCTGAGGTTGTAGTCATCCAAGATTCCTTCATCGCCCTTCTGAGGTTGTAGTCATCCAAGATTCCTTCATCGCCCTGCTGAGGTTGTAGTCATCCAAGATTCCTTCATCACCCTACTGAGGTTGTAGTCATCCAAGATTCCTTCATCACCCTGCTGAGGTTGTAGTCATCCAAGATTCCTTCATCACCCTGCTGAGGTTGTAGTCATCCAAGATTCCTTCATCATCCTACTGAGGTTGTAGTCATCCAAGATTCCTTCATCATCCTGCTGAGGTAGTAATCGTCCAAGATTCCTTCATCATCCTGCCGAGTCCGGATACAATCACCTTCGGATGGCATCTTTAAGCCCATCTCCAACAAGATTCTATCACCTCTCCAAATGGCATCTTTAAGCCCATTCCTCCTATCATCGAATCGCCAAGTGCAAATTTCTGGACACTCTAGTGTCCAATCATCTTCGACCTTTGAGTCACGAATGGCAGAACTCGCCAATCTAACTCTTCAGGTTTAAGAAGATTGAACAGGGGCAGCTGTTGTACCCCAAAATTTGCCCTCTCATTTCTCAAGGATTTTCTCACAAGATCTTTTACGACGTCAAGTTTGCAGCACTGATACATCAATTTAGGCTTGAAATTAGCTCAAGGGCAAAATGGTCAATTACAACCCAAAAATTAAATTTCAACAAGACATTCAAGAATATCAAGCTTGATCATTAAAAAGTTGATAAAGTGAAAAGTCAACCTGAAAAGTCAAGATTTCCAAGACTTAGAAATTTTCTAAGTGTTTTTTATACATGATAATTCCATCACTTCATGCCATTCTTTCACCAAGATGCAAGACAGTTCAAGGGAAACTTTCAACATGAAAGTTGTAGATCTCCATGATATCTACAACATTTCTTTACATAACTTCTCCTAGAAGTGCTTGGATTTTGAGTTATAAGTTCATGAAGTCGTGACATTTTCATTTAACACTTAGAGAAATTTTCAACAGATTTTGTTCAGGATTTTATCCCAACTTCTTGGCATTTTTTTCACATAGTTCCAAGATGATTTTGTCAAAATGGCCAATATGAAAGTTATAGAGGGTGTTTCAAGCTTTCCAAAACATCCAAGAGCATGAATGTATCGTATTTGAGCTAGGAGATACAAGGATCTGAAGTTAGACATTCATTCTTGATTTACAAGGCAGATTTGTGATGAACACTTGACTAAAATTCCAACCAAAGCTACAAGATCTCTCTTTTCAGGCTATGTTCTCTCCAAATCTATGCATAATCAAGAAATTACATAAACCCTAAGTGTATTACACAGGCATTTGAAGTTTTGTCCAAGTCTTGATACCATTTATGGTTAGAAATGCAAAAAGCGACATTTCCATTTGCATAAAGCTTCACTTTTCCAACGACTCTCTTCTTTCAAATCTTGAAATCTGTTCCAAAGAGGACAGAAAGATCTCTGAACAGCAGAAGCAATCTACAAGACCTGCAAGGCATGGCTAAAGTTCCTTAATTCACTCCTTTTTTCATCATGAAGCACCTTGTCTTTATGAATTTGAAAAAAGGAATAACATGTGATTTTCAAAAAGTATGAGTTTCTCAAGTCTCAAACCTTCTCTATAAATAGAGAGGCCAGTATCAAGAGAGGGGGGTTTTTAAAAAAGGTTAGAAAAAATAGAGAGAGAGAACAAGGAGAAAATCCAGAAGTTATATTGGTAAACCCTCAAAAATCTCATATTCACAAAAGCCATAACAGTCCATAAAACTTCCACTCTTGGGTTTTAAAGTCCAAACCTTTGACCCTCTCATACCTTGCAAGTTCTGCCCAACCATCCAAACATTTCATACCATACAGAGGTTTTTTAGTAACCTTCAACAAAAAGGAAAGTCTAGCAGCTGGTTGGAGCTTCCTTAAGGTTCATACAACATCTTGAAGGATATTTGGTTTTAAAACCTAAAGTGCAATCTTAAGGTAAGTCATCTTTACCTTGCCTTTTCCATAACATCAACTTTTCTGTTTATAGGATGTATCAATCACTGTTTTGAAGTTAATCATTTATTTGTTGTTCATGTTATTCATTCATATGTTAAAAAACTAACTGATGTATGCAAAGAATGGTGTTTAAGGCAGAAAAATGCAGGATGTATCGATACATATTCACATGTGTCGACCCATATTAGTGAAAATACAGGGTATGAGTCGACACATGACCCTCATGCATCGACCCATACTGAGTTCAGGTCACAAAACAGAAACTAGAAAGGACTATGAGTCGACACATACGCATTTCGCGTCGATGCAAAAATGTGTATGAGTCGACACATCACATTATGTGTCGACTCATACTGAACAGATGTCACAAAACAGAAGCTGTAAAAGCCTATGAATCGATACATACGTGTTTCGTGTCGATACAAGAAGATGCATGAGTCGACACATCCCATTACGTGTCGACCCATACTAAACTAATTTTGTTTTACAGGAGCAGGAGAAGCTATGTGTCGATGCATAGCAGCATGTGTCGACACATAGCAGTTCAAAAATGCATTTTTCCTTTATTCTACATTGTTTTAACCTTATTTTTATCATCATTCGATGTGGTTATAATATTTTAGTTCCTACTTCACCCCCATTGTTAAATTGTACCCCCGTCCCCCTAAAGTGATGTAATAGCTTAGATATTACTTTCCGTTTTCTACTTGCTTTTCATATATTGCTAGTAAATAAGGTGTGTATGGTAAGATAAAACCAACAAATAGGACACCCTAATCAAATAATAAATGCATGTAAATAAAACACATTTGCACACTTACACCCTTAGGGTAATTCCACTTGTTGCCTATCGGAAAATAGTCATGTCCCTCGAACATGGGCGTTTTAGCAAAAGACCCTCGATAAAAGATTGTAGTCCCTCGATGACCCTCGATGTTGCCTTCGGTAAACGATCTAGTCCCTAAAACGACATTGCTAAAACGTCCCATATGTTGCCTTCTATGACTATACAAACGTCCCAACGCCCATCCCTTCAAATCCAACGATGGAGCTTCTTACCAAATCAATGGTAAGATAGCAACATCTAAAGGAGGAGGAAAATCACATCTAAGACCTTTTGAGTAGGTAGGTTCGCTCTCAGTTACTCGCTTGCTCACAATAAAAACATTTTCATACACCCACACTCTCATCTTTGAACTATTTTTGAACCAAACACTTTGTAGGCGTTCTTATAGAAACAAGAACCATTACGAAGTTCTATTTTCAAAATACTTTCAAAAACACATCTCAGAAATACACTTTTGAACTATTTTCGAAACAAACACTTTGTAGGCGTTCTCATAGAAACGAGAACCGTTACGAAGTTCCATTTTCAAAATGCTTTCAAAAGTCACCACCAAAAGCACACACTCAAACAAAAGCAAGTGATTTAAGCAAGTAACTAAGAGCCCATGGAAAACCATGGATGAAAAGGGTGCTAATACCTTCCCTTTTAATAATCTACCCCCCGAACTCAAAAACATCTCTAAAGGTCTTTCCTGTGCTTTTTCACCTTTCCTTTTGGATAAAAGAAAAGTCGGTGGCGACTCTTGCTAACCGCAACATTTGCAAACACAATCGCAAAACCCTCAAGTCAGTTCTCCCACCGTATCACACTAACCATTGCAAAGTCTGAAAAATTCAATCTATATCATAGTTAAAACAACAACTCTAAATTCAAGATTCAACAGAAAACCAAAGGAGATTATAACAATACCTGTTGAAGATGCTTGAAGTATATGAAGAGGAAGAGTAGAGGTTGATCGGAGCTGATTGTACCAGCTGGGAGGAAGCAGAACGCGACGGAGGGAGGTTGCAGACATAGGGAAGTTGTAGACGCAGAGAGGTTGCAGACGGAGGGAGCTGCGGACGGAGAGAGATTGCATTCCGACGGTGGTGACAGATTACAGACGGAGGGAGCTGCGGAGTTAAGAGAGGAAGACGGAGGGAGCTGCGGAGTTGAGAGAGGAAGAATAGTCCGATGGTGGTGTGAACACGGGAGTTCGGAGGCAAGGGAGGAGTGTGGCCGGAGTTGGCTGAGAAGAGAAGTCCAGTGGCGAGGGAGGAGACCGTTCGGGAGGGAGCCTCCTTCTTTTTGTTATATATTTTTTTTTATCAGAGAAAAAAAAAAGAGAATGTGAAAGAGAGGGAAAGTCCAATTTTGGAAAAAAAAATGAGAGCCCCCTTGATTTTGGGAGTAAAATTTGATATATAGTAAATGCAAAAATCCCATGTTTTCAGCTTATTCACCGCTTAAGTGAAAATTACACTATGATCCGTAAAACTTTCCGAAGGCGGAACTGTTGTAAAGATATGTGCCTCTGAGTCACAGAACCAACCCAAAAAGAATGGACATATTATGATAAAAATCGAGTTAATTAGATATGTTTAAGCGGAGAGACGTCACCGTCAAAAAATTAATTAAGTCAAAATATCAGCTTATTTGATCTCTGTCACTCGAACAAGCAACAAGCTCGGGCTCAGAAAATTAGAATATCATCTCAAATTTTCCATAAGAAATATAGATCTACGCATCCCTGAAACTGTGTCATAAAATGAGAACCATCTGATAAACGAGGAATTTATAATGAATTTTCCAGTGGAGCGACGTCTAGTCTTTTTACAGGTACGAACAACTCCGTTTTTCGAAATAAACCCATAACGGAGGTCTTCGGGCTACCTTTCATCTTGATAATATGAAAAAGAATTAAGGAAGACAAAATTAGCAAGCCAACACTTCGATAATAGGCGCGATCCGGTAAAAATTGACCGAGTTATGAGTTTTTGAACATTTGAAGCCGAACATACAGGTACCAAATAATTTCTCAGTAATTCGCAATTTACGCAGCCTTCCTCAAATCATTAGCTCCCTCCCCTGGATGTCCATCAAGAGGATATCAAAACAGAATTTTGGGCACCGAGACCATGCTCATACATGCATCGAGCCAGGAGATATGGATTTTTTAATGTGCAAAAAAACACGGTTCATCCAACTGTTTATCAGTATTTTCCACTATTAAGCTTTGTCTGATTTGTGAATTCGGAGACCTTCCTTCGAGAATTATCATTAGGCCCGAACATGGAAATTGGAGAGGATATCGAGGTGGATTTGATGATGGAAAAATAACCTCGAGACAGTATACGAGATCGGAGTTAGAAATTTTTGAATGCCTGAAACACCGTTGATCGGTAACCTGAAAATTCAGTAATAAAATTATTTGACTGCCTTCTTCACATAATTAGCTACCAGCCCGAACACGAAAAGCGAAGATAATATCAACACGGACTTTGTGATCAAATTATAGCATAAAAAAGTACTCTGACTCGTAGTTAGAAAATTATGAAGTTGACGCACCGAAACAGATTTTTAACCTGAACTGTTCTGAATCAGATCAAACCCTATGGTTCCCTTATATTGCCCAAGACATGACAAAATACACGGGAATAGAACATGGTGACAAACCGTTCTTCAGCTGGTTGAATTTCCTGCACGAAGCCTTTGACGCTTCTGATAAATAGTCGATGCTTTATTGGCATACCTTGATCCTATAGTAACAGAACCCATGTATGTATGCATATGCAGATAAAATATAAGCCAGAAAAATTATGAAATCAAGAGGGTAAATTTTGGGGTGCAACAAGGAGGATCTATGATGCTCACAACTATGGATAGAGAGGATTTCCATCACCCAGTCAACGCATACATAGTGAAAACATGCTTTGCATAAGCAGACCCGGTGAGTTGACTGGCTCAAGAAAAAAAAGGGCATCCCGGAGAACCATAAAAGAGAAATAAAAGGTTTGGTAAAAAGTTAGGGATAAAAAATAAGAAAGGAAAAAGAAACGATGTACACCCGCTAAGCTGAAAATCTTAAAGGGCGGCTTTGGCAAAAAAGGTTATCTCGGTGGATTGAAAACCCAAAAGGGTGATCCAGGAAAAAGTTAGGGATTAAAGCGAATACTACGATCTGCATTGTATCTATGATATCATTCTACACTGCTATTGGTTATCTTGGAAGGATAAGTAATCAGTCTAATCAGTTTGTTCAAAAAGTAAGATACTAAGGAGTTTGAGGTTATAAAGTCATAGCAGAGCCGAGACCCGATTAATCCGCACTCACATTGCCACCTTTTTTTTCTCCTTTGTATTCTTTGTATGCAATTACCTCTTTTAGTAATTTCATCATGATGTCAATGCCTATTTACAAGCCAGTCAATTAATAAAATTCTTATTTTTCAAACTGTGCCAATTTGTTTTCATTTTTGTTGTTTTTTTTTTGCGAAAAGACGTCCATCATTTTTGATAAACTTTGTGTTTAAACATTAAATCTTTACAACACGTGATATCAATATCTTAAATTGCTTAAAGTTTCGGGTGTTTGAGGTGACAGCTAAGGTAACCATCTCATACCCGGGGCATGTTGCTGTGATTTCCACTTTTGCAGGTACTATTGGTCATTTGTGACAAGAAGGGTACCAGTAAATGGGAAAAGAAAGGCCTGGTTGTGGCTAGCATGAGTTTCCTATTGGAAGGGATTTTTTTCTCATAACAGAATCCTGTATCCCCAATGAAGGCGTATTCTCGCCCAGAAAGAATCCTTTATCTCTAGTGAAAACATACCCATGCGTAATCCCCATTGAAGTCGGCATTCTTGACAAGGGTTTGGTTAAGAGTTTGTCCCTTCCAGAGGGTTGGTCTCCAAAGAAGTGCATTTCAGCAAAATTTTGTACAATCTTCTTCTTCATTGCACTATACTAGTTTAAAAGAATCTTAGAAGGACCGTTTCATTAGACTGGATACCTTTTTTATATCCCCTTGAAGTTGATACCCTATGTCTCTGTGGTTGGTATTTATCTCCCTAGTGAGGTTGTCGTTCGTCGTCCCCATGAAGTTCGTATCTTTTACCCTAAGGGAAGTTTGACCCTATCAGGTTTTCTTGAAGAGATGTTTGATCACCATGCTTATTATTCCCTAGTGGAGCAAGTCTCCTATTTTTCTAGAGAAGTGTGCATAGATGAACGCCATTTAGGGCTCTTTTATCCCCAGTGATGAAGTATTGTTGAAATATTTCCTCAGTAGAGTTATGAACCTCAAGCTTATGGTTCAAAGACGCCCTCCTCTTTCCCAAGTAAGGATTGTTACCCCCATCGGTAGTATCCCTAGTGTAGTCTGGGTAGAATTATTTTATTTTATAATTTCTACGATTCTGCAATCGAAGTCACTTTCATTGAGGACTTACACCAGAAGGTCTCAGTTCCCAGCAAGGTTCCCTTTATCCATGGAAAGAGATGTTTGATATGTTCCCCGGGAAGTTATGAGTTGGATCAGATTTCAAGATTTTCTCTGAGCTGCAATTTATTTTTGAGTTATTCTTCCCAGGAAGTTACTTCCCCAATGATATCAATCTTCAGAGGTCGATGGTTCCAAATATTGTTTCCCCATTGATGTTTAGATGGATTTTTCTCTACATAAGTTCAAATGTGTAAAGATAATCATTAGGAAGTTCATGGTCTTCTCAGCAGCCGATTATTGACGTGCTTTCCCCAGTGCATTGCTAAACATGCATCATTACATCACATTTACCAAAACGCGTAGCATTTCCATTATATGGAGCATTACGCTATAAATTTTTTTTAAACATGCATTAAGGTATAAGCCAATTATGTTCATCTGAAGTTACCAAATTGTTATACGCTCAAATTTGAATTATATCCATAGCAAGCTCAGGGTGATCCGATTATATTTCCTCGACAGAGTCTATTTTGATTTACCACTAGTCGGGTCTTTGGTTCTTTCCATTTCCCCAGTGAGTCGTGCTTTTCCCTTGCCCTTGCAAACCCTTTGTTATTTTTACCCATGTTTGCCTTGCCTTCTGAGTGAAACTAAGAGTCGGTGTATAACTTTTCTAATTTCGTGAGTATTTAAGTATCCATGCTTGGTGTATGGTAATTCAGATAATTGTTACTCTTGAAGAATTATACACCGCTTCTAGCCTGAGGGATATTGTAGTTCTTGCGGATTTTAAACCTATCAAAATCCCAACATGTTTTGGAAATCTTTGTTAGAGTCCTATTCGGCTGGTCTCTTTCTTTTGTAGAGTTCACCTTCGGTCAGTGATCACTAAAGGTCTGGCTTAGTCGGTTTCTTGTCTTTGGTATCCGCATTAGTTGGGTTCTCCTTCCGTTAGTTTATCTAACCTTCTCTATTAAGAGTCCTTCAATATCTCTTCAAAGTCCAGTTGTATAGCATCATTGGTTAGGAAAATGCATCCTTTCTTGTTTGGGATTTCTTCGTATAGTCTCTTTCTTATGTTTTCTACCAACTCCTAATATTTGTTTCTTGATGCCCAATTTTGCTTTTGTGTGTCTAACTCTGACCAGACATGCATATCTTTATTCGTTGTGAGTTCGCCTTTGATTGGAATTCTTTTCTTAGGAGTCTACCTTCGGCTTGTATTCCTTGATAAAGATTCCCCTTCGGTTGGTCCCTTTTGTTAAGAGTCCCCTTTAGATGGTCTCTTTTCATTGTAAGTTCACCTTTAATCGGAGTTCTTTCCCCAGGAATCTACCTTCGACATAATATTCTTTGATGAAGATTCTCTTTCGGCTAGTTTCTTTATTTTTAAGTCAACCTTCAGCTGGCACCCTTTAAAACCACCTTCGGCTGGTACCTTTTGTTAAGAGTCCCCTTCGGTTGGTTTCTTTTCATTGTAAGTTCGCCTTTGATCGGTGTTCTTTCCCCAAGAATCTACCTTTGGCATAGTATTCCTTGTTAAAGATTCCCCTTCGGATGGTTTCTTTATCATGAAGTCCACATTGTAAGTTGTTTTGTGATTGTAATTAGTTGATTATAGTGGATTAAGTCCTTGTTGAGAAAGGCGAAATCACCTTGGTGGGTGGACTGGAGTAGTTTGAGTTCAAACGAACCAGGATAAAAATAACCTTGTTTTTCCATTATTGTTGAGCCTTTAAAGAAAAAGAAAAAGAGAAACTTATTCAAACCCCCCCCCCCCCTTCTAAGTGTTTTCTCACCCTTCAATTGGTATCATAGCCTGGTTCTGAGCACAACACTTAACCGTGTCAGGAAAAGATCTAGAAGAAAACACAAATGGCTACTGATCAAAACAATAATAGTTACAACAAACCTCCTGTATTTGATGGAGAAGATTTTGAATATTGGAAAGATAGACTAGAAAGTTTCTTTCTAGGTCATGATAGTGATTTATGGGATATAGTCTTGGATGGTTACACACATACTACAGACTCAGAAGGAAAAAAGATTGATAGAAAAAATATGGATAGACAACAAAAAGCTGATTTCAAAAATCATCATAGAGCTAGAAATATTTTTCTAAATGCTACCTCTAAAATGGAATATGAAAAAATCACAAATAGAGATACAACACATGATATGTTTGAGTCTCTTAAAATGACTCATGAAGGAAACGCTCAAGTGAAAGAGTCTAAAGCTCTGGCTCTCGTCCAGAAGTATGAAGCCTTCAAAGTAGAAGAAAGTGAATCTATAGAAGCAATGTTCTCAAGGTTTCAAACTCTGATCGCTGGTCTGAGAGTTTTGAACAAGGGATACACTAAAGCAGACCACGTTAAAAAGATCATCAGAAGCTTACCCAGAAGATGGGCACCTATGGTCACTGCTTTCAAAGTATCAAAAGATATGAACAACGTGTCTCTTGAAGAACTCATCAGCGCTCTCAGAAGTCATGAGATAGAACTTGATGAGTACGAGCCTCAAAAGAAAGGTAAGTCTCTTTCCCTTAAATAAATTAAGAAATATGATACTAACGCTTTACAGGCTGAAGAGGAAAACTCTGAAGAATCAACGACAGAAGAAGACGAACTATCCTTGCTCTCCAAAAGGATCAATTAGTTGTGGAAGCACAAACAGAAGAAGTTCAGGAACTTCAAGAAGTCAGAAGATAAACCTGAATCTTCTGGACACAAAAAGACAAACAGAAGAGAGATAATCTGTTATGAATGCAAAGAACCTGGACACTACAAGAGTGATTGTCCAAAACTTCAAAGAAAAAAACCAAAGAAAAAGTTTGGTAGAAAGAAAGGGATGATGGCAACTTGGGACGATTCAGAATCCTCTGAAGATGAATCTGATTCTGAAGATGAGAACACCAACCTAGCTCTGATGGCTACCACAACAGATGACTCAGACTGTGAGTCAGACCCAAAAGAGGTATTCTCTAAATTTACTAGAGAAGAACTTGCTGAAAGTTTATCAGAACTTATGGAAAACTATAGTAAGCTCAAAATCAAATACAAGAAACTCAAATAGAGTCTTGCATCTGATCTTGAGAAACATGAAACAGAAAAATCTGAACTCAAAGAAAATAATTTTAAACTTAAAGAAGAAATTCAAAATGTTCAAAAAATTTCTAGTTCAGATTTTTTGTCAAGTTCAAAAGATATTCTGAAAGAATATGATTATAGCTTTCAAAATTTTCTTGCTAAAAGCATAGATAGAAGCAAAATGGCTTCAATGATCTATGGAGTTAGTGGGAAAAATAGAAGAGGAATTGGATATAAACCTCCCAAATGGAAGGAGACATATATACCAAAACATGTTGCTAAGACGACTTTCACTTACAAACCTCTGAATAAACAATTCAAGTTTGGACACACACATGATATAAAATATACATCACATTCTGGAAACTCTTATGCTAACCCAAAGTTCAAACAAAACTTTAAATACTCTAACCCAAGAGGATCCAAAAAGATATGGGTACCTAAGGATAAAATAATATTTGTTGCAGATGTCCTTAACAGCTCAATTGAGACACTAGTCATGGTACCTGGACTCTGGGTGGTCACGACACATGACGGGAAAAAGTCTATGTTCTAAAACTTGGAATTTAAAGCTGGAGGAGACGTCAAGTTTGGAGATAATCAGAAAGGGAAGATTATTGGTTCTGGAACCATTGGAAACGGTAACCTTCCCTCTATCTCTAATGTTTTATTAGTAGAAGGATTAGCCCATAACCTGCTTCCCATAAGTAAATTAAGTTACAACCGTTATGACATTATCTTTAATCAAAATTCCTGTAGAGCTGTTAGTAAAAGATATGGATCAATCCACTTTTCTGGCAAGAGAAAGAACAACATATACAAAATTGATTTATCATATCTTAAATCTAAGAATGTTAAATGCCTTTTCTCTGTTAGCGATGAGTAATGGGTATGGCATAGAAGATTGGGACATGTCAGCTTAAGAAAAATCTCTCTACTAAATAAATTAAATTTAGTCAGAGGACTTCCCAATCTAAAGTACAACTCAGAAGCTCTGTGCGAAGCATGTCAAAAAGGAACATTTTCAAAACCTTCCTTTAAATCCAAAAATGTTGTTTCTTCCTCTAGGCCATTAGAACTACTTTATATTGATCTGTTTGGGCCAGTTAAAACTGCATCCATCAGAGGCAAGAAGTATGGATTGGTCATTGTTGATGACTTCAACAGATGGACATGGGTTAAGTTTTTAAAACACAAGGATGAGTCACATTATGTGTTCATTGACTTCTGTAACCAAGTGCAAAACAAAAAGATTTTAGAATTATAAAAGTCAGAAGTGATCATGGTGGAGAATTTGAAAACCATCATTTTGAAAAATATTTTAAAGAAAATGGTATTGTTCATAATTTCTATTGTCCTAGAACTCCCCAACAAAATGGAGTTGTAGAACGAAAGAATAGAACATTACAAGAAATGGCCAGAACCATGGTCAATGAAACAAATATGGCTAAGCAATTTTGGGCAAAAGCTGTGAACACAGCATGTTATATTCAGAATAGAATCTCTATAAGACCTATTCTTGAAAAGACTCCCTATGAATTGTGGAAAAACAGAAAACCCAACATTTATTATTTCCATCCTTTTGGATGTACTTGTTTTATTCTGAACACTAAAGAAAATCTGAACAAGTTTGATTCTAAAGCACATAAGTGTTTTCTGCTTGGATATTCTGAATGCTCAAAAGTCTATAGAGTATACAACACAAAAACTATGATTGTTGAAGAATCAATCAAAGTCAGGTTTGATGATAAGCTTGGCCAGTAACATCCAAAGAAAATTGATATTTCTGTAGGTACAGAAGATCGTCCCTCAAACTCTGAAATTTTAGAAGCAAAGGAAGACTCAGAAGCAAAGGAAGACTCGGAAGATCATCCTCTTGTCAATGCTCTGGATAATCTCAAAATCTCTGAATAACCCACTCAGAAAAGGTTTCCTAGAATCTCTTTGGCTCACAAGAAAGACGTGATTATTGGAAGAAAAGAAGATCCCATCAAAATAAGATCCTCTCTCAAAATCAATGAAGAATCATTGTTTGGATTGGTATCTCTGATTGAGCCAACCTATATTGATGAAGTTCTGGAAGACAATGATTGGATCCTAGCAATGCAAGATGAACTCAATCAATTTTCCAGAAACGATGTATGGGATCTAGTTCCAAGACCCAAAGGATTCAACATTATAGGAACCAAATGGGTTTTCAGAAACAAACTAAATGAGCACGGAGAGGTGGTCATAAATAAAGCACGAATGGTTGCACATCGTTATAGTCAACAAGAAGGAGTTGATTATAATGAAACCTTTTCCCCAGTCGCCAGGTTAGAGTCTATAAGATTATTAATTTCTTTTGTTGTTCAAAATAACATTTCATTATATCAAATGGATGTTAAAAGTGCATTTTTAAATGGCTATATAGAAGAAGATGTTTATGTCCATCAACCTCTTGGCTTTAATGATTCAAAACATCAAGAACATGTTTTCAAATTAAAAAAGTCTTTGTACGGTTTAAAACAAGCTCCCATAGCTTGGTATGATCGTCTGAGTAATTTTCTTTTAGAAAAAGATTTTACCAGAGGGAAAGTGGACACAACTTTATTCAGAAAGACATTTCAAAATGATATGTTAATTTGTCAAATTTATGTTGATGATATTGTTTTTGGAACCTCTAATATCTCCCTTGGAAAAGAATTTGCTGAGACCATGCAGGCAAAATTTGAGATGAGCATGATGGGAGAATTAAAGTTCTTTATGGGAATACAAATTAACCAGACTCTAGAAGGTACTTACATACATCAGACGAAGTATGTTAAAGAACTTATGAAGAAATTTCAGATGTCAGAAAGAAAAGATGCTAAGACACCAATGCATCCAACATGCATTCTGGGTAAGGATGAGGTAAGTATGAAGGTAGATCAGAAGTTGTACAGAGGTATGATTGGATCCCTTCTCTATCTGACTGCATCTATACCTGATATATTATTCAACGTATGTTTATGTGCTAGATTCCAATCAGATCCTAGAGAATCTCACTTAACTACTGTTAAGAGAATTCTGAGGTATCTGAAAGGTACTACTAATCTGGGCCTATGTTACAGAAGATCAAAAGATCTCAGACTAGTAGGTTATTGTGATGCTGACTTTGCTTGAGATAGAATTGAAAGAAAGAGCACCTCTGGAACCTGCCAATTTCTGGGTGACAATCTTATAACATGGTAGAACAAGAAGCAAGCAACAATTGCACTTTCAAAACAGAAGCTGAGTATATATCTGCTGCTGGATGTAGTTCTCAGATGATTTGGATGAAAAGGCAGCTAGAAGATATTAATCTTTATGAAAGTAATATTCTTATCTTCAATGACAATACTTCTGCAATTTGTCTTTCTAAAAATCCTATTTTACATTCTAAAGCTAAACACATTGAAATTAAATATCATTTTATAAGGGACTATATTTAGAAGGGAATTTTAAATTTAAACTTTCTAAAAACAGACCATTAGTGGGCTGATATTTTTACCAAACCCCTTTCAGAAGATAGATTTAAATTCATTTTGAAAAATATTTGTATGGAATTATGTCCTGAATAAAATTGTATTTATCTTCTGTGTTTGACTTCAGAATGTTCTGAAATGAATGTTCTGATTAACAACTCTTCAAAAGTTAGAAGAGAAGTTACATCAGAAGCTATATGTAAAGCTCTGAAATGTTCTAACATTTCATTTCTAGTATAGCTCAGCAATTCATTAGATCAAACAGTTGTGCCATGCAACCTTCAGGAGATGAACACTTGGTGTGTTTCGGAAAGGTCACGCGTGCTAAGCTATTGACGCTGTTCTAGGTAACTCTTATGATTTGATTAAAATCTCACGCTTTCCCCTAACTTTTCAATTTCATTAAATGCTAAGTCATGATTAGATTCCTTTTTTATTCAAATTTTTATTAAATACTCTTTTTACAGTTTTATTTTCAAAACCTATTTCTGAAAAGTCTTCATATAAATACCTTTGTAAAAACCTTTCTCACTTTTTACCGTCTCTTTCAAAACTCAAACATTTCTGTGTATTTTTCTCTGAAACCCATTTTTATTCTCTCAACCTAAGTGCTCCAATGGTTCCTCCTCTGCTCATTCTGCGAACACTCAAGCTGAACAGTACGTCATTCTTGAAAGAACCACTCTCATTCTAGTGGATAGCTTAGAGGTTATAAGTGAAATAATGGTGGACTTTGAGAATCTTAAAGCAAATGGCTTTATCTTCTTCCTACTGTGGAGTTTCAAGGTTGGGGAAACTTCTTTGACCGTCTAGTTGGTCCAGTTTTTCCACACTATGCCAAATAAGGGATTAGACAGCGCTTTTTTAGGCCTTTAACAGCGCTTAAAAGCGCTGCTAAAACCTCCGCTGCTAAAGGTATAAACAGCGCTTTTAATGTGGAACTTTAGACAACGCTTTTATGAAGTGTTGTCTATTCCCCCCCCCCCCTTTAGCAGCGCTTTTCCTTATTATTTTTTAATATTTTTTTTTCAATCACTTTAGACAGCGCTTTTATGGAAAGCGCTGTCTATTACCCCCCCTTTAGCAGCGCTTTTCCTTATTATTTTTAATTTTTTTTTTCAATCACTTTAGACAGCGCTTTCATGAAAAGCGCTGTCTATCCCCCCCCCCCCTTTAGCAGCGCTTTTCCTTATTATTTTTTTAAAAAAAAATTTCAATCACTTTAGACAGCACTTTCATGAAAAGCGCTGTCTATTCCCCCTCCTTTAGCAGCGCTTTTCCTTATTATTTTTTAAAATATATTTTTTTCAATCACTTTAGACAACGCTTCTCATTAAAAGCGCTGTCTATTCCCCCCCTTTAGCAGCGCTTTTCCTTAATATTTTTTAAGTATAATTTTTTTTTCATTTAAAACAAAACGCTGCCTATCAAATTTAATCTCACCATTTTTGCACCAGAAATTATAGCTTCATTATAACATTTTAAACAACAACAACATCAATATACCACAATGAAACAATATTATAACAACATCAATATTCATCTCTTAAATCCTTTTTGCACAATATACACAACAACAACATTAATATATACCACAATGAAACAATATTATAACAACATCAATATTCATCTCTTCAATCATTTTTGCACAATATACACAACAACAACATTAGTATATAAAACAATGAAACAATATTATAACTACATCAATATTCATCTCTTCCCTCCTTTTTGCACAATATACACAACAACAACATTAGTATATACAACAATGAAACAATATTATAACAACATCAATATTCATCTCTTCAATCCTTTTTGCACAATATACACAACAACAACATTAGTATATACAACAATGAAACAATATTATAACTACATCAATATTCATCTCTTCACTCCTTTTTGCACAATATACACAACAACAACATTAGTATATACAACAATGAAACAAAATCAACGATGAATATATAACTCTATCTTCTACATCGAGCTGCACCTATGTAACCAAAAACAAAATCAAAAAATCAAAATTCATACAAGTTACAAAATAACAACAACAAAAACAATAATATTGTAACACAACTATAACGACATATATTATATTCTCAAAACTCAAAGTTATACCTTATAATAAAACTCTCAACTCCATAACAAATTGGCACCAATCCTCCATAAGTTCATCCAATTGATCTTTTGAGTATGAAGCACACTTGAATTCATCAAAGTACTACATAATAATATAACATAGTATGATTTAATTTAAATACTAAGTCATTTTATGAGAAATATGAAAATAATTCCTAAGTTAGAAATTCATACCGTGGATGGAATCTCTAATCGGTCCAAAAGAATAGTTTCTTTCATAAACCTCAACATAAAATAACCGCAATCTACACCATTGCGCTGACGAGGACACTACACATGGAAAGAAAATACGGATATACATCAAGATATACACCTTAACTTGTTTTATCAAGTATCATCGCTATATAATCAAAACTGTTAAAATCTATACCTCCACTTTGATCCAAGAAATATTGTTGACTCTACTCCTTGGTACTTGAATATCTCTTTGTGCTCGAAAACTTTGTAGAATGCTATAATAAAATAATAACGAATATTTAGAACTATCGCACATAAATAATTAAATATACACAGTAATATTTTGGAACAATGTCACTTACGTGTCAATTGTCTTCTTCATATCTGGGTATGTTGTCCAATCATTGCCCAATGAATCCAGATAATATACAATTTCTCTCACAGGATTAATTGCAACCAATAACCAGTGTCCACTGGAATATTAAACAAAGGTTAGATGGAAATTTTCTGCACAACGTTAAAAAACGAAAAATTATAATAGAGGTAATTTAGAATGAAAATCTTACTTGGGGCCAGTATTATATGGTAAAAAGAACAATTTTTCTGTATCTTTGCTGGCCATAAATAAACTGAGCACAAATGCTATTACTTCATCTGGTTTTGAGATTATTGACCCTGCATGGACAATGTTGGGATTTATGAAAGCGAATCTAGACTCCAATCCACGCGGGCGAATCAACTTGTCATACAGAAACCTTAAATAAAAACATCATTAACATTAACTATTCATTGAAATGAGTAAATAAATTCTGCAATTAATTAAACAAAGTTGATTGGAGAATACCTCATGTATGTATTGATAACAGCCAAGCCTAATGTCAAGTGTCCAAAAACTTCTTCCAAATCCTCCTTACCAATTGCTGTCATGCCTTCAGAACCATAAATCCCTTCATGCAGGGGTATAAGAGTAGTACCACCTTGAGAAATAGTTGTGAAGCTTATAAATGTCTGAAGGCACGACCTATATTGTGAAGTAGTTTTCTTTCTAGCCCCGGTCCTCTTAGCAAAACTCTTTGTTTCTGTGGGAATGTTGCTAATTACAGGCTCCTTACCCCTACTTACAGCTTCAATCTCTTTAGCAGGAATAATCTAAATATCATAAAATTAGAGTGGTCAAGTATAGGACGACAAATTAACATTATCTAAGCATAAATATCATATAATTTTGTTGTACCTGTTTTTTTGCTGTCACTGACTCCTTTGGCCGCGTAATCCCTTTATCTTTTGGTCTGGGTTTTGTAGGAGTCTAACATTACCATGCAAAAAAAATGTAAGTAAAACGAACGTAAAAATTTTGAGTACTAAAAGGTTCATAACGGTTTTAATTATACCTCATCATCTATGCGAACAAGCCTTGACGGCCATGCAACAAACGCTCCTATTGCCTCTCCCACCAATATTGCATCCGAAACTTCATCTGGGATTGGTAATAACGCACCCTCCACTAAAGAAATATCAATCGACACTTTCAAATATCCAGAAGGGAGCGGTTTATGATGAAGTACTTCTCCCAGAGTGTTATGGACTTTTCCCTTGCCAACCATGCGATAAGTTGGTGTCTCTAAAAAGAGTTGACAAGGTGAAATGCCCTAAAATCAATAATAAATATGACATCGTTAATGTGTATATATGTCAGTTAAATAAATTACACTAATTTAATTTCATAATAATATATGTAAGTACCTCGGGAATACTCGGTTGAGCTGCACAATTGACACTAGCTATGTCACTAGCTTCTTTAACACCCGAAGCTTCCCTTTCTAATTGGTACTGTCTTGCTTTTTCCTTCCTCAATTCAATAACTTCAGCTTCTAATGCATCCAACCTTGCCTGCAGTTCTTTATTGCTAGTAGATTTTGTCTTTGGATTGTTCTTTTTCAAGGAGGTTGGAGTAACCCCATGTCCTTTACCCCTCACCTAACCAGAATACTCACGAACATCTAATGCTCGACTAAGTATGCTCCTGAAATCATCTGGTGGAGATGTAGACTAAGACAGACTCTCCTGAAATTCATATGAATATTGGAAAAACATGAATACTATATGTTAATAAAATTTTGATTTAATTAGAATTAATGTTATACTTACGCATTTTTCAAAAATTTGTTGTACATCTTCTTTGAGAACTCCATCCTTACCCACACGGGCAGCCTTCCACAAAACATGCTCCGGAAGAGATGTTTCCGAACTACTCTCCTATTTTAACTACACATTAACACAAAAAACAAGCTTAATTATAACTATTGATGAACAAGTATATCATTGCAATTTGTAAATACTTACTATTTTTTGTTCTAATCGTGCATATCCCAAACACCCTTTTTTATATGGATATGCGGGAGATGATGCTCTTAGACGATTTACTTCACTTAAACTCTGAAATTTTAGGGTTTTCCATTTGCCTTTAAAAACATCCCATTCTTTAACTGAAATCACATCCGCATATTCTGCTGGACGCTCTGCATCAACAAATTTTTTTTCGTCATCTCTAAGATATTTTCTGTTTAAATATGTTCTAAACCCTCTTAGTATTTTGCCGGACAATCCAAGATAATAATATTTTCTTTTGTCATCAATGTTGAAAGACCTCTACAAAAAACATACACAAAATGCGTTAGTATAAGTAATTTAAAGACATAATTTAAAGCACCTGTATCTCACTCTAGATTTTGTTTTTAGCATCATTCAGCTTATCATCTCTCCACACATCACAAGTTATTGGAATTTCTCTCCTTACAAGTGTGCCAATGTAACTTGTCAATTTAGAACCGTTAGGCTCAATTAATTGGTCATTTGGACTCCAATGCACATCATATTTTATACCCTTATCTCTATCACAAATGATATTCTTCATAATAGTTTTTCCTCTTTTTATTTCTTTTTCCACTCCCTTACTGGATTTTCCTCCATCATTGTCTCCATCATTAATAGAATCATCGTGAGGGTGCTCCTCGTTACTAGCCATCTAACCTGTAATAAAGAAAAACATTAGTATCTAATGACAAATATTTAATTCCAAATATATAATTCTAAATATCTATTCAGTATATAAAATGACAAATATCAATTGAGTATATAAAATGACAAATATCAATTGAGTATATAAAATGACAAATATTAATTCAGTATATAAAATGACAAATATATAATTTATTAGAAGTTTGCTAAGTGTTAACAGGTATGGAGGAATATATATTACCTCTTTCACTGACATCTCTTTCTTTTCTTGGTTGGATTCCAAATTACTTGTCTCTTAAGAACGCGGACGAAGGGATTGATCCAAATTCCCTTATCATGATCTTTTCTGATATATGATTCATCCGCTGTAGTATCATCATCTCGATCGTTTCTAATATACGACTCATTCTCAACATCAACATGAACTTGATCCACACTTTTATCATCAATCACTTTGTTAGATAAAAGCACTATAGACCATTTCATACTCTTCGGGTCTGTGACATAGAACACTTGTTTAGCTTGAGAGGCTAGAATAAAAGGCTCATCTTTGTACCCCACCCTACTAAGATCCACTTGCAAAAACCCTGACTTATCCATTCGTATGCCACTAGTATGTACCCACTTGCAACCAAAGATAGGAATCTGAAACTTCTCGTAATCAAACACCCAGATGTGATTGATAACCCCGAAATATGACAAATTTTCATATTTGGGGTTTAAGTCCTTCATACTAGAAATGTGCATTGCTTCACATACCACCGTGACACCACTATTTTGCATGGTACTTTTCTCATCTTGTTCTTTGGTATAAAATGTGTATCCATTAATTTCGTATCCTCTATAAGAGAACACAATCGAACTTGGACCATATGCCAAACATCTCAACCTGTCTAATATTGAAGCAGGATCTGAATGAAACTTTGAATATATATGATCCTTAAACCACTGTATAAAACTTTGATTGTGCTCTCGTACTATCCAATTTTAATTTCTACTTTGATTCTCACCTCAGAGTATAGCCTTGTGCATTTCAACAAACGGCTCAACCTCAGTGTCATTGTGCAGAACATACAAATGCACTTGATCTCGTTCATCCCTTGATATTGTCACAATTTCATTTCCAATTAATTTGTTACCTTCTTTTTTTTCGAAAAAATGAGATTTGGGGAGTCCAATGGATTGCACATTGGACAAAAAATCAGTACAAAACTCAACCGCTTCTTCAACAACGTATCGCTCAATGATACAACCCTCTGAACGACTTCGGTTTTTCACGTACCCTTTTAATATTTTCATATAACGTTCAACAGGGTACATCCATCTCATATAAGTTGGTCCACACAATTGTGTCTCTTTCACAAGATGAACAACAAGATGTACCATAATGTCAAAAAATAATGGAGGAAAATACATTTCAAGGTCACACAAAGTAATAACAATTTATTTTTGTAATACTTGTAAGATCTCAGGATCGATCACCTTACTACAAATTGACCTGGAAAAAAAACACAATTTAGTTATAACGCTTCTTACTTTTTCTGGAAAAATAGAACGTATACCTATTGGTAGAAAATGTTCCATTATGACATGGAAATCATGTGTCTTCAGACTCTTTAACTTGAGGTCTTTCATGGACACGAGTCTTCTAATGTCTGAGGAGTAACCTTCTGGAACTTTAACTTCACTCAGAAACTTACACAATATTTTCTTTTCCTTTCTAGATAGAGTATAAGAAGCAGGTGGTAGATATGTTCGTCTTACTTTCTTCACGGGTCCTAATTCAGTTCTTATTCCCATCTCAACCATGTCCTCTCTTGCTTTAAGGCCATCCTTAGACTTTCCTTTTATATTGAGTAACGTACCAATAACACTTTCAAATACATTTTTTTCAATATGCATAACATCAAGAAAATGTCTTACGTACAAAGATTTCCAATATGGAAATTCAAAAAAAATTGACCTCTTCTTCCACCCACCTGTGACAACTTTATGTGCAAAAGGCTTGCGAAACTGAATACTCACATCTTTCACCTTTTCAGAAATTTAATCACCTGTCAATCAAGGTGGAGCTCTACGTTGTTCGGTATTTCCATTGAACACTTTTCTCCATCCACGATATTGATGTTTTGAATTTAAGAATCTACATGACCGAGAAAGACATTCTTTTGACAAAGTTTGTCGTATCGATTCCATCTTCACAGACAGGACACGCTTTTTCACCTTTAATGCTATACCCGGATAGATTTCCATATGCTGGAAAATCGTTAATTGTGCCAAACAACATCGCCCTCAAATTGAAACTTTCTTTCCTATATCCATCATAAACCTCCACACCGTTCTCCCACAAAATCTTCAAATCTTCGATTAAAGGTTTCAAGTATACATCTATGTCATTCCCTGGTTGTTTAGGCCCAGAAATTAACATAGATAACATCATGTACTTGCGCTTCATACATAGCCATGGAGGTAGGTTATAAATCATAAGAATTACAGGCCATGTGGAATGTGAGATACTTTGAAGACCATGCGGGTTCATTCCATCCGTAGATAATGCCAAGCTAAGGTTTCTTGTTTCTCCTCCAAAATCAGGATAATCATTATATATTTTCTTCCATTGTGGTGCATCTGCCGGATGTCGAAACTTTCCATCGATAATTCTTTCACCTGCATGCCAAGTCAAGGGTCTAGCATCGGTTTCACTACGAAACATGCGTCTAAATCTCGGAATAATATGAAAATACCATAAGACCCCTTCTAATAAACCCCAAATTAAACGATATAATTAAAATCAGAGAAAATAAAATTTGCACGGAAGGAGTGTCACAACATCAATTCACATATTCAAGAAAAACGGACATGACATATTCGTCACTTTAATCATTTAATCACATAATACATTCATGGCATATACTTTCTTTTTCGTGCAAACACAACGAAATCATAATAACTTCATCTCCAAAGGAGGGATCAAAATATAAAATTCAAGGCATTAAGCCATACGGTTCATACACCAAACATGTTATCAAGTCATAATACACATACATCAATATATATAATCAAAACAATGGATTATATACAAGTATAATCCATCTACAAAATATACGAGTTCGAATGCGGACACCTAACCCCCAAGTGTTACAACCAGAGCATCGACTCGATAAACCAAAATAAAACGGATTATAATCCAAATGCATCCGCTAAGCTAGTGCCTCGCACTACCGTCTTCGATACCTGAACAATGCCGAAGCAAGCATTTTCCAACAGAAGGGTAAGAATACCAACAAACATAAAGTATGTAATTTAAAGCAAATGAAAGGAATTAAATAAAGGAATCTTACTCTTTTTCCAACTCTTACATAAACTATATAAGATATTCATTTAATCAAATTCTCATATTCAACAAATCAAAGTAAACAAACACAATCCATTTCATTTACCAATTAGCACATAATGCATAATATTCAACGACACATAAACTCAATAAAATGTGTACGTGCGACTCGACACAACGACACGACTCATGCATGTGGTACCAATCATCTATTACCCTTCGGACTTTCCGATGTCTATCCCTCAGACAGATAATCACAAAAGCCCATTCCCTAAGCTTTCAAACCCCCACTCTGAGTTTGGGACGAGCCACTAGCCTCCACGAGACTAACAGACATCGCCTCTTGACACGACTTATGATGCGGTGTGCAATTCAATCAACAACAATATGCAAATCGAGGCATCCCTCTATCTCAATTACAAGCATACATCACCATAAGTCATCCCTATGAATTAATCTCACAACATTGCACAACAAACATCATTTATTTCATTTTCAACAATTATCCCACAACACCAAAATATTCATAAACCAAACACATCATTTCCGGAATCGGAAATTAACCAAATATCTCGAATATTCAACACATCTATAATTTAAATCATCTCCGATCGTACTCAAAATATTAAGTTTACCAATTAATCGTAACCAGTTACATTAATTAATTATACTGTTAATTATAATATATATTAATATATTAATTAAATTATTAATATAACATAATATTTATAAACTGAACAATGTTATTTCCGGAATCGACATTTCACAACACATTTCAAATCTACCACACATCTACGATTTAATTAATCTTCGGTCGAAACCAAAATATCAAGTTTCATCGATAAACCGTAACCGTTATATTATTCATCACTATATTAATTAATAAATATATTAATATATTAATTAATAACTAATATAACTATTGGAATTTCATAACAGAAGTAGCAGGATTAATTTTCAAAACATATAAACTACAGGTACTTCGTTTTACCATTTTTCAAAGTAGTTGAATTAATAACTATATTAATTTTTCAAAGTGACAGAATTAGTAACTATATTAATTTTCAAAGTAGCCGAACCCCCCACCCACATTATTTATTTTTCTATTCATTTTCTCTCGTACCAGCATGTTTTCATGTTCATTATATTTTTTTTTCTCTCTGCTACACCAATAACAACAACTCAAGAACATTTCAGACACCCATAACCAAATCAATTTCTACACATTATGAACCTAATTCTTAAATCAATTTTTTCCTATCAAATGCTATCAATAAAATACAAGATATTTAGAGGAAGTCTAACCCTTACGGATTAGTTCCCGGAACGAGCTTTTTCGATTGATTTTCCAGAATTTCTTCCTCTCCTCTTCAACCCTAGTTTCCCTCTTTTTCTTCACTTCTCCTTCTCTACTTCTCTCTTTCTCACTTTCTGATATTTTTTTCTATCTTCTAACTAACCCACTACTACTAATATACTACTTTATTAAATAATATATAAAACTAACTTATTTCTTTTATTTAAACAAACTAACAATATTACTTTAATTACTAAACTAACTTTTATATATATATATATATATATATATATATATATATATATATATATATATATATATATATATATATATATATATATATATATATATATATATATATATATATATATATATATATATATATATATATATATATATATATATATATATATATATATATATATATATATATATATATATATATATATATATATATATATATAACATTAACACATAGCATAAGTTAATGTAACTTATATATAATAAAACTAATATTTTATTAAATTAATTTAATATAATTAAATAACATTAACTTATTAATTTATAATAAATCAATTAATACTAATATAAATCCATTCTCACAAATAAATCAAATAATACATATAATAAAATATTTACACACTAAATATAATATTATCGTATCAAAATAGTTATTTTCCGGTAGAACAAATAAACCTAATTAATCACATACCGGACCAAATTACCGATTAAATAATTATTATTTTATTCAAAATAAACATCAACCGATCATTTTTAGAAAATAATAGTATAAATAATATTAATTAAAACAGGGTGTTACAACCCTCCCCCACTTAAAAGATTTTCGGCCTCGAAAATTACCTCTAAACGAACAACTCGGGATATGAATCCCGCATCCGGCTTTCAAGCTCCCAAGTTATGTTTCCATTAGCCGCACCACCCCACACCACCTTAACCAAAGAAATATCTTTTCCTCTAAGTTGCTTCACTTTCCGATCTTCAATTCTTGTCGGCAAGGACTCAACGGTTAAGTCTTCTTTAACTTCCACATCATCCACTTGCACCACATGTGACGGATCCACAACATACTTTCGCAATTGCGACACATGAAACACATCGTGTAAATTGGAAAGTGATGGTGGTAATGAAATCCTATATGCCACATTACCAATCCTTTCTGAAATTTGATAGGGACCAATAAACCGAGGTGTCAACTTCCGTGATTTAAGAGCCCGACCAACACCCGTCGTAGGATTCACTCTCAAAAACACATGGTCATCCTTCTTGAACTCAAGAGGCTTCCTCCTCTTATCATGGTAGCTCTTTTGGCGACTTTGTGAAATTTGCATCTTCTCTCTAATCAACTTAATCCTATCTGTAGTTTATTGCACAATTTCCGGTCCAACCGCCACACTTTCTCCCGACTCGTACCAACATAAAGGTGTTCGACAACGCCGTCCATACAACGCTTCAAAAGGAGCCATACCTATGCTAGAATGAAAACTGTTGTTATAGGTAAACTCAATCAAAGGCAAGTAACTTTCCCAAGAAACTCCTTGTTCTAACACACAAGCACGCAAAAGATCTTCGAGTGATTGAATGGTTCTCTCCGTTTGACCATCCGTCTGTGGATGATAAGCGGAACTCAAACGTAACTTAGTACCCAAAGCTCGTTGCAAACCTTCCCAAAATCTAGATGTGAACCGCGGGTCTCTATCCGAAACAATGTACGTCGGAATACCATGCAAACATACAATCCGCTCCACATACAACTTCGCAAGCTTCTCCATCGAGTAATCCATTCTAATTGGAATAAAGTGAGCAGATTTTGTCAATCTATCCACTATAACCCAAATAGCCTCATAGTTACTCGGGGTCCTCGGCAAACCCAAAACAAAATCCATCGAGATAATGTCCCACTTCCATTCCGGTATAGACAGTGGTTGTAACAAACCGGAAGGCTTTTGATGCTCTATCTTGGACTTTTGACATACCAAACACGAATACACAAATTCCGCAATTTCCTTTTTCATACTCGGCCACCAAAACATCTTTCTCAAATCTTGATACATCTTTGTGGCACCGAGATGAATGCTCAACCCACTTCGGTGTCCTTCCTCAAGGATCCTCTTTTTCACATCTCTCACATCGGGAACACAAACTCTATCACGACATCTCAACACGCCGTTCTCATCAATTCTAAACTCTCCTCCTTGACCTTGGTTAACTAAAGTCAATTTGTCAACCAAAACCAAGTCCTCTTTTTGTCCTTCTCTTATCTCATCCAATATTCCACTTGTAATCTTCAACATACCAAGTTTCACACCAAAGTAAGTTTCTTCACAAACCAAACTCAAGTCGCGAAACTGTTCAAGTAATTCCCACTCTTTAACCATTAGCATAGACATATGCAATGATTTTCTACTCAACGCATCGGCAACCATGTTCGCCTTTCCAGGATGGTAATTCAAACTAATCATAATATTTCAAGAACTCTAACCATCTCCTCTTCCTCATATTCAACTCTTTCTGATCAAACAAATATTTCAAACTCTTATGATCACTGAAAACGTCGAATCTCGATCCAAACAAGTAATGTCTCCAAATTTTCAACACAAAAACAACAGCTGCCAACTCCAAGTCATGAGTCGGATAATTCCTCTCGTGTACCTTAAGTTGCCTCGAAGCATAGGCCACCACTTGTTCACTTTGCATCAACACACCACCTAACCCCATCAATGAAGCATCACAATACACTGTAAACGGTTCAGATGGATTAGGTAAACCCAACACAAGAGCAGTAGTCAACCTTCGCTTAAGCTCTTGAAAGCTATCCTCACACTGAGTAGTCCGCACAAACAATTTCCCCTTTCTCGTGAATTGTGTTAATGGTAAAGCCAACTTCGAAAAACCCTCAATGAACTTATGATAGTATCCGGCTAAACCAAGGAAACTTCGTATCTCAAATACAAATTTAGGAGATTCCCATTCCGACACAGCTTCTATCATGGTTGGATCGACGGCAATACCTCCCTGATATATCACATGTCCAAGAAAACTCACTTGCTTCAACCAGAACTCACACTTAGAAAGTTTAGCAAACAACTGATTCTCTTTCAAAATTGACAACACAATTCCTAAGTGCTCGGCATGCTCTTTCTCATTCTTCGAATAGATAAGAATGTCATCAATAAATACCACTACAAACTTATCAAGGAACTCATGAAATATTCTGTTCATGTACTCCATAAACACACCAGGTGCGTTCGTAACACCAAAAGGCATCACTGAATACTCATAGTGTCCATACCTCGTCCTAAACGCCGTTTTTTGAATGTCACTAGCTTTCACACGAATTTGGTGATAACCAGATCTCAAGTCAATCTTACTGAACATACAAGCTCCTACCAACTGGTCCATCAAATCATCAATTCTAGGTAAAGGATATTTGTTCTTGATAGTAACTTTGTTCAACTGCCGATAATCCACACAAAGTATCATCGTTCCTTCTTTCTTCTTTACTAGCAACACCGGTGCACCCCACGGAGAAACACTCGGACGAATGAACTTCTTATCAAGTAACTCTTCAAGTTAGCTCTTTAGTTCAACCAATTCTGATGACGGAGCCATCGAAACAGGACTAGCACCAGGAACTAAATCAATAGAAAACTCCACTTCACGTTCTGGAGGTAAATCCGTAATCTCTTCCGGAAACACCTCTGGAAAATTACAAACAACAGGAACATCCTTTCTCACTCCACTATCACCAAGACTCATGCTCTCCATCAACATAAACAATTCAGCCCCATCTCTAACACAGCTCTTCATCTGTTGAGTAGACAAGAACGCAACGCCTTCTTTCTAGGACTCGAGAAAAAGAACCACTTTAGAAAAACAATTGATATAGACGTGGTTGGCTCTCAACCAGTCCATACCCAAAATGACATCAATCTGACTCAAAGGAAGACATACGAGATCCACTTCGAAATATCTACCACACATACGCAAAGGACACTTCAAACAAATGGCTGAAGTAGAAACCGAACCCATCACAGGCGTATCTATCTCCATACTTCTACCCAAATTAGATAACACAATACCTAAACTAGTAGCACAATCCAATGAAATGAATGAATGCGTAGCACCCGTATCAACAATAGCAATCAAAGGTACATTAAGGATAAAGCAAGTACCTCTGATCAACCTCTCATCTGCCGAAGTCTCGGCACCAGACAAAGCAAACACTTTTCCTCGCTCCTTCTTTGGCTTCGTGCACTTTGTACTAATGTGCCCTTGCTCGCCACAGTTGTAGCAAGTCACGCTAGCACCCAACCTGCACTCGTTAGATCGGTGACCAATCTTCCCACACTTGAAACATGTCGGCTTAGCTTGGCGACACTCCATAGCACGGTGTCCCTCTTTCCCACATCTATAGCACTTCACTGGAGTAATGACTCCCCCACTTGGACTCTTGCTCACATTCATCGGTTGCTTCCCTTTTCCATCATAAGGCTTAGGACGCATTTTCCCCTTGCCTCTCTTGTCACTTAAACTCTTGTAGTAAGCACTACTATCATGACTATCCTCGTCATAGATACGACTTTTGTTCACCAATTCAGAAAAGCGGGTAATTTGTTGGTACCCAATTGCTTTCTTCACATCCGGCCTTAAGCCATTCACAAACTTCAAGCATTTAGATCTCTCGGCATTCACCGTATTATAGTGGGGACAATACTTGATCAATTCTTGGAATCTGGCGGCATACTCCGCAACGCTACCACTCCCTTATTTCAACTCCAAGAACTCCACCTCTTTCTTACCACGGACATCCTCAGGAAAGTAATTCTCCAAGAAAGTATCTCGGAACATTGCCCACGTAACCACAGTGTTCTCTTCATCGAACCTATGACTTGTATTAATCCACCAATCTTCCGCTTCCTTCACAAGCATGTGAGTTCTGAATTGCACTTTCTGAGCATCAGTGCAATTCATCACTCAGAAAATCTTTTCAATGGCCTTCAACCACTCTTGAGCTTCTTCGGGCGCATGCTCTCATTTGAAAGTAGACGGGTTTTTTCTGAAACTTTCCAAGAGCACGAAAAGCATCATCAGCTCCATCATGTGGAAATGGATTAGCTTGCGGCCTCTGATTCAACGATCCAGCGAACAATCGTAATGCCTCAGCAAGTGCATTATCATTCCTCCCAGCTACCATCTTCTTCTGAACAACAAAAAAGTATTGATCGCGTCAGATACACAATCAAATACAATGGAATTAGTAACATTAAGACCTGACAACTGACCGAAAATGCTCTGAAACCACTATTGTAACACCCATTCTAATAAACCCTGAATTAAACGATATAATTAAAATCAGAGAAAATAAAATTTGCACGGAAGGAGTGTCACAACATCAATTCACATATTCAAGAAAAACGGACATGACATATTCGTCACTTTAATCATTTAATCACATAATACATTCATGGCATATACTTTCTTTTTCGTGCAAACGCAACGGAATCATAATAACTTCATCTCCAAAGGAGGGATCAAAATATAAAATTCAAGGCATTAAGCCATACGGTTCATACACCAAACATGTTATCAAGTCATAATACACATACATCAATATATATAATCAAAACAATGGATTATATACAAGTATAATCCATCTACAAAATATACGAGTTCGAATGCAGACACCTAACCCCCAAGTGTTACAACCAAAACATCGACTCGATAAACCAAAATAAAACGGATTACAATCCAAATGCATCCGCTAAGCTAGTGCCTCGCACTACCGTCTTTGATACCTGAACAATGCCGAAGCAAGTATTTTCCAACAGAAGGGTAAGAATTCCAACAAACATAAAGTATGTAATTTAAAGCAAATGAAAGGAATTAAATAAAGGAATCTTACTCTTTTTCCAACTCTTACATAAACTACATAAGATGTTCATTTAATCAAATTCTCATATTCAACAAATCAAAGTAAACAAACACAATCCATTTCATTTACCAATTAGCACATAATGCATAATATTCAACAACACATAAACTCAATAAAACGTGTACGTGCGACTCGACACAACGACACGACTCATGCATGTGGTACCAATCATCTATTATCCTTCGGACTTGCCGATGTCTATCCCTCAGACAGATAATCACAATAGCCCATTCCCTAAGCTTTCAAACCCCCACTCTGAGTTTGGGACGAGCCACTAGCCTCCACGAGACTAACAGACATCGCCTCTTGACACGACTTATGATGCGGTGTGCAATTCAATCAACAACAATATGCAAATCGAGGCATCCCTCTATCTCAATTACAAGCATACATCACCATAACTCAACCCTATGAATTAATCTCACAACATTGCACAACAAACATCATTTATTTCATTTTCAACAATTATCCCACAACACCAAAATATTCATAAACCAAACACATCATTTCCGGAATCGGAAATTAACCAAATATCTCGAATATTCAAAACATCTATAATTTAATTCATCTCCGGTCGTACTCAAAATATTAAGTTTTACCAATTAATCGTAATCAGTTCTATTAATTAATTACACTGTTAATTATAATATATATTAATATATTAATTAAATTAATAATATAACATAATATTTATAAACTGAACAATGTTATTTCCGGAATCAACATTTCACAACACATTTCAAATCTACCACACATCTACGATTTAATTAATCTTCGGTCGAAACCAAAATATCAAGTTTCATCGATAAACCGTAACCGTTATATTATTCATCACTATATGAATTAATAACTATATTAATATATTAATTAATAACTAATATAACTATTGGAATTTCATAACAGAAGTAGCAGGATTAATTTTCAAAACATATAAACTACAGGTACTTCGTTTTACCATTTTTCAAAGTAGCCGAATTAATAACTATATTAATTTTTCAAAGTGACAGAATTAGTAACTATATTAATTTTCAAAGTAGCCGAACCCCCCCCCCCCCCCCCCCCCCCCCAAATTATTTATTTTTCTATTCATTTTCTCTCGTACCAGCATGTTTTCATATTCATTATATATATTTTTTTCTCTCTGCTACACCAGTAACAACAACTCAGGAACATTTCAGACACCCTTAACCAAATCAATTTCTACATATTATGAACCTAATTCTTAAATCAATTTTTTCCTATCAAATGCTATCAATAACATACAAGATATTTAGAGGAAGTCTAACCCTTACCGATTAGTTCCCGGAACGAGCTTTTTCGGTTGATTTTCCAGAATTTCTTTCTCTCCTCTTCAACCCTAGTTTTCCTCTTTTTCTTCACTTCTCCTTCTCTACTTCTCTCTTTCTCACTTTTTGATATTTTTTTCTATCTTCTAACTAACCCACTACTACTAATATACTACTTTATTAAATAATATATAAAACTAACTTATTTCTTTTATATAAACAAACTAACAATATTACTTTAATTACTAAACTAACTATTATATATATATATATATATATATATATATATATATATATATATATATATATATATATATATATATATATATATATATATATATATATATATATATATATATATATATATATATATATATATATATATATATATATATATATATATATATATATATACATTAACATATAGCATAAGTTAACGTAACTTATATATAATAAAACTAATATTTTATTAAATTAATTTAATATAATTAAATAACATTAAATTATAAATTTATAATAAATCAATTAATACTAATATAAATCCATTCTCACAAATAAATCAAATAATACACATAATAAAATATTTACACACTAAATATAATATTATCGTATCAAAATAGTTATTTTCCGGTAGAACAAATAAACCTAATTAATCACATACCGGACCAAATTACCGATTAAATAATTATTATTTTATTCAAAATAAACATCAACCGATCATTTTTAGAAAATAATAATATAAATAATATTAATTAAAACAGGGTGTTACATCTAAATCTCAGAATAATAGGAAAATACCATAAGACTTTCGCTGGAGATAATTTTTTCTTATATCGAGATAAACCGCACTTTGGGCACTCATTCAACGATGCATATTCGTTTCGAAACAAAATACAATCATTTAGAAATGCATGTATCTTATCATAGCTCATGCCAATAGAGCACAACATTTTTTTGGCCTCGTAGGTTCGATTAGGAAGAACATTATCCTCAGGAAGCATATCTCTCAAAAGGGCTAATAACTGTGTGAAACTTTTATCCGACCATCCATTGCGCGCCTTTAAGTTTTACAATTTTAATACCGCATATAATCTTGTGAATTTGGGGCAATCTTTATACAACGATTTCTCTGCATCGCTTACCAACCTCTCAAACATTTTTGGACAATCTTGAAGATCTTCTTCAAGTGCTTCTGCAATCTCTTCAACCCGATCACAATCATATGTACCAGTGGCATTGTCGTACGAAACATAGGTCGCATTACTTTTCACCCCCAGTTCAACATTCTTGATGCTTTTCTCACCATGAAATATCCAACACGTATAACTTCGATCAATTTCGCGCATTAGTAAATGCGATTTCAATCCATCTGCGTCAACCCGACCCACATAACAACAACCCAAGCAAGGACATTTCATTCTATTCAGGTCTTCAGCGTGTTCAACAGCAAACTTAACGAACTCTAATACCCCATTCTCGTACTCTTTTGAAAATCGATCGGCACACATCCATTTTTTATCCATGGTTTTAACTATTATCTAAGTTAAACAAAAACACTAATTAGGGCACAAAACGGTATAATGCAGTGGGAGTACAATGAATTTAAAGAGTCTGTGTTGTCAACAAAAATCAACATGTGATTAGAACAATTCTAGAAATGAGGATTGTTATGGTCCTATAACATATTCAATCAATGATCGTCAACGTTACAATTTTAGAGACATTAGCTTAGTTGTGAACTCATTCTAAGATTCATGATTTGTGTTATTTTTTACTATTACTAAGTTGAATATTAGATGGGGGATTTACATGATGTGATTCCATTGTTCCTTGCAGGAATGTCTACATGAGCTAAGCATACGTTATGTTCGAACTATCACTCCATCAACAGGTTCATGTTTGTCATCCCAAAGTTCTGGATTCCTCTTTTTTCAAATACTCCATGTTAAAATGATTTACCATACGGAAGAAATACATCATAAAACCCTTGACTAAGAGCAGCAGGTTATGTAAGGGAAACTAGAGATACACCTTCTTCCAACAATGTATATCAATTACTTATTACAAGATCAATGATATGACTTACTATTAAGTAATGAGAAGAAGTAAGAGAGGTTGTGTTAACCTGAACACTACTCTCTTCAGAGGATTAAAGCACAAGTTGAATTGTTTAGTAACATAACAATAAAATATAGAAAGAAACAACAAAGTGATGAAACAAAATGAAGGAGTAGAAGTAAAAATATGTTTGCTACAATTCAAAAATAAAATACAAAGAGTCGGATACAAATTAACAGCACCCATTTAAAGCTTCCAATGTCAAAAGAAAAACAAATTTATACAAATGAAACAAGAAATGAAGAACTCATACAAACATATGCATATACGTGTGACACAAAGTGAGCCCTAAATCAACACAACATATACAACAAAGAAAGAGGAAGAAATCATTCAATAAATAGCATGTGAAATACTGGTGTATATACACAAATATGCTATTAGGACAAAGATTGAAAACAGAAGCAAAATTCAGAACATAATAGGAAAATTGGGAAAATCTGCTGCTTTGCCTTAACAATAATAAAACTAAAACCACAACCAACTCACCTAACATGAACACAAAAATGAACAGTTTAAGATGAGGACAAACATTTAGTGGGACACAATGACAGAGTTAAGAACAAGACAAACTGCATATGTTAATCGGTTATAGACTACTACATGATGATGGCACATTATAGTTAAGAAAATTGTAATCCAGAGGAAAAGAACTTTAGGAGTACAAAAGAACTAAAAGTTGAAAACAGTAAGAAATTAGCTCTAGGAATTCCCATCTTATATCCAATAATCCAGGAAAATTCTTGTATGATTATCATATATATTCAAAGCGATGAAACAAAATGAAGGAGTAGAAGTAAAAATATAGAAAGAAACAACAAAGTGATGAAACAAAAGGAGACTACAACCATATCTGAGTCAACAATATGTTTGCTTATGGATAGATTTGCGCCTTGTTAATATATATGCTCAAATTTATATCTTGGTTATGTGGTTCCTACGTACAAGAAAATCTGTAATCAACTAATATATGCAGTGTTAATATTGTAGTTGTTGTTAGTCATTTGCATGTATAATGTAATTACTTTTTTAATTGCTCCTTTTGTGTAACAACAAAGTAACATAATAATTTTTATACACATAGTTTAAACAGATTAACAAGAATTCAATATCTATAAGAGTACAATGACCAATGTCCTATAAGAAATACTTGTGATGAATCGTGTGAATGAATGAAAATGATAGAGATGAATAACAGAGAGGCCTGTTTTGGTACTGAGAGTTTCAGAAAGAAATGAAGAAGACCAGACTTTGTACTTGCATTGAGTTAACCATAGAAAAAAATATAGAAGGATGAAGAAATTTTACCTTATAGTGAAACTGGTTTTGTGAAACTTCTTCTTCACGAGGAGATGGTGGTAACGAATTCGAAGCGAGTTGGAGAAGAAGATGAACCACGTGCCTCGTATAACCGGAGAATCCGAAGCTTGCAATGATACAACGAATCAGGAAGCGAGTTGGAGAAGAAGATGAACCATGGTTGGACGGTGAGGAGGGAGGAGACGAGTTAGACGAAGATGAATAGTTGCGTGTGTGGGGTTTCGTTTGTATAAAGTGGGGTTTCTGATAACCAATTTAGGGATTTAGAAACTATTTAATTACCTTATACAACGCTTTCAAGAAGCGCTGCTAAAGGTATTAACTTTAGCAGCGCTTTAGGCTTTAGCAGCGCTTTAGTGTAATGCCTTTAGCAGCGCTTCTTGAAAGCGCTGTCTAAGGTATACCCTTTATCACACCTTTAGCAGCGCTTTTAGTAAGCGCTGTCTAAGGTATACCCTTTAGCAGCGCTTATTCTTATTTTTTTATTTTTTTTTATTGAAAACCTATAGCAGCTCTTAGGGAAAGGAAGCGTTGTCTTTGGTAAATCCTTTAGCAGCGCTTTTAGTAAGCGTTGTCTAAGGTATACCCTTTAGCAGTGCTTATTCTTATTTTTTTTTATTTTTTTAATTGAAAACCTACAGCAGCGCTTAGGGAAAGGAAGCACTGTCTATGGTAAGGCCTTTAGCAGCGCTTTTAGTAAGCGCTGTCTAAGGTATACCTTTAGCAGCGCTTACTCTAATTTTTTAATTTTTTTTCTTCTGAAAACCTATAGCAGCACTTAGGGCATAAGCGCTGTCTATGTGGCGCTGTCTAAATTCAATTTTGGCATAGTGTCACATCTTGTTAAAGAATTCTGGATACACCCAATTGCTTCTCCAAAGGTCATCCCCTCTTTCGTGATGGGTAAGGAAATCTCCATTACTGAAAAATTCATCAGGAAGCTTATAGGTTTTGAAGGAACTGGGGTAACTGGAATTTCTAGTGGAAGAACAGAAATGTCAGAGGTTTATGCAGAAATCTTTACAAATGGGCAAGCTTCGTCAAAGGTCAGAGATCTGAAAAATAAGTACAAGATATGGGCAAGAATCATCCATGGTTGCATTCATCATAGGAAGGAAACTAGTTCTCCAGACTATATAAATGCTGACCAGCAATACTTGTTGTTCTGTCTTGGAACAAATGTCAAAATTGATTTACCCTATCTCTTGTTTGATCATCTCTGGACCCATGTCAAAGAAATAAGAGAAGCAGAAAGAATGAAGAACCCTAAATCCAAAAGGAATTGGATTCCAATGGGGAGACTGATTTCAGACATTCTGACTGAGAATGGTCTGATTGCTCACTTAGATGAAGCAAATATGTTGGGGGAGTTAGAGCCTACTTGTGGGAAAGCTCTGACTAGAAAGAACATGGTGAAGAGGAAGATTATAGACAAGATGCTGATAGAACCAACTCCATATGTTTCAGCATCCATTACCAGAAGAAGGATTCCAATTCATGATTTTCCACTGTTCAACTCAGGAGATCACCCACGTATCATCCTGCATTACATTCAAATTTGTAAAGAAAGTGGAACACCCATTGATCATGCTTGGCTTCAAGGAAGACATGAAGCTGCTCCAGATGTTGTCTTTAAGAAACCAATGAAGAGGAAAGCAGTTGAAGGACCTTCTTCCAGACCTCAGAAGAAGAAGAAGAAGAAATCAGGTACTCCTACTAAGACTATTTCTGTTAATTATTCTTAAAATATATATACATTTGCTGAACCCCAAACCTTAGGAGATATAGATGTTGACATAGACCTGAACATACCCACTGAACCTCTTGCTGAAAATCCTCAGAGAGATCAAGTTATATCAGACTTGGAGTGATTTTGACTCTGATTACTCCTCAGAAACCCAAACAGAAACCCAAACAGAAACACATATTCCTGCTGAAAACCTTTCTAGACCTCCTCCCAGACCTTTATCACCCAGACCTACTGGATGGTATGATGCTGGCTCTTGGAGAATACCAGGAATCAACGAACCTCTAGCCACTCTAAAGCCACCTTTCAACCTACCTTCTGAAAATATCTTTGCCAGAATACAACCATAAAATCCTACCCCAACTGCTGACAACACCATAATCATTTCACCTGACATCACACCACCCACATCTCCACAACTTGTAACACCCAACTCACCAATGCCTTTACCTCCTTAATCTCAAGAATATGACCTCCATCCATCACATGAACAATCTGAACCTCATGAACCATCAGCAACACATGAACCCTCTGAAACTCTCAATCCATCAAAAACACCTGAACCTTTTGAACAACCTGACCAAACTGAAACCTCTGAACAATAAGAAAATATTGAACAAACTGACTTTCTGAAAACTATAGTTGATTTTGAATCTCTACAATTTTTGAAAAATAAAACCTTCAAAAAGGCTGTTCCAAAACCTGTTCAGCCAGATGTAAATATATTTTTTCATAATTTTTTAACAGAAGTTCACGCTTTGTTGGACCTGCTGAAGACAGATTGCACTAGAAATGTGAACCCAGCTGCAACTAATCTTCTGTGAGAAACATTCAGAAGAACCTTAAATGCTGAGTCACTGAAGCTGCAAGACGTATGCCACTCTCAGATGCTTGAGAACATCTCCAAACATCTGCATGCCTTTCAGTCAGAAGCTGCTGATATTTGGGACAAGAAGTCTTCTCTGATGATTGATAATCCTCCAGCTGATCAAATGGACATTTTAGAAGATGAATCTGAAAATGCCTCTGAAGATTCAAATCCTCTGGAAATTGTTCTATTGAATCAACCTTCTGCAAAAGCTGCACCTGAACCTGTGCCAACTCTCATGGTAGATCTGGGCACTCTTCTTTCAACTTTTGTTCGTTCTGACTCAATGGTTGCTACTCCAAAGGTTGTATCTGTTGAAGCTTCTACATCCTCTGATCCTACTTCACTTGTAATGGATACTCTGAATGAGCTCAAGAGGGATAACGAAGCTCTTCATGAGCACTTGGAGAAGCAAGATCAGACAAACCAGGAAATCAGAAGTTGGATGATGAAACAAGAGGAATCTGCATCTGAGATCAAGAATCTTCTCATGGCCCTTATTTCTAAGAAATCTTAGTGTCATTTTGTTTCTTGTTTTTGTTTGTTGTTTTGTTGAACCTCTGAATATTTTATTAAAAATACTTTTACGCTCTTCAACTATTTTTATATACTTTTTGATTATGCCAAAAAGGGGGAGAAAATGAGTATTTTGATATAATCTCTGATTAACAGTTATGGGACTAAGTCTCAAACATTCTAACAAAATAAAAGATTTCTTTCTATGTGTAAAAGAATTTTGCAGGTATCATTTAAACTCTAGAAGTTTTAATTCAAGTGAACATTATCTTCAAAAGACTTGCTGAAGAAATCCCAGAAGAAAATTTCAAAGCTCTGATGAAAATTCTCAGGAAGTTTTTTTCTTATAGAAATTTTTATTTCAGGGGAGATTCTTATATCTTATTCAAATTTATTTCTATATCTGAATATTTTTGTCATCATCAAAAAGGGGGAGATTGTTAAAACAAGATTAGTTCTAATCATATCTCAGAGTTTTGATGATAACAATAAATTATATTTTATATATTTGATACTCTGATGAACGTATTTAATTATTTTAGATAATGTTCTGACAGAAGCATTTTGATGTGCTGAGCTGAAAATAAATGAAGAAGTTCTTTGATGAAAGAACTATTTGTTTTAGCGCAAGTGCTGATGCTGACTCTGGTAAGATATTATTTAAATACATCTTCTAACGCTTAGCAAGTTTCTATGTTAGCTATGTTTCAGAAGTTCTTTGAAAGCAAGCGCTGATCAGAAGTACTTAGCAAGCAAGCGTTGTTTAGAAGATATGCAAGCATGTTTTGAATTAAGATGTGAAGCTAAGTTCTGAAAGAATATAGAAGCTAACAAGTCTTGTCAAGGATCAGGAGACATGCTCTAACAAAGTGTCGTTTGCTCATTTAATGCAAACACGACTACATGAACTCAAGTGTCTAAGCTAGTTCACTGGAAAATGGAATAGTGCAAGGAAACACACAAACATGTAATGCTCTCCATTTGAAGGCAACAACTGTCAAGTTTCTTCTTGCTCTATATAGAAGAACATTTATTACAAGCCAACTACTCATCAATTTCAAAAGAAGCAAGAACTACGTGAAAATATTCTGGGCTCACAAATAATTTTCATACACTTTGTGTAATACTATTCTTAGTGAAAAATCACAGTTTTGATATAGCTTTCTTAGAAGCAAACTTTGTTTCACTATCTGTAAATATTTAACTCTTGTAATTGTTCCTTGAGAGACCAAGTTTGGTCAGATTTCTCAAGTAGACTAGGACTAGTTTAAGTCTTAGTGGTGTGAGTCACTTATAAGATTACATGTGCATTGTTAGTCACAACAGTTGTTGTGTGATTGTAATCAGTTGATTATAGTGGATTAAGTCCTTGTTGAGAAAGGCGAAATCACCTTGGCGGGTGGACTAGAGTAGTTTGAGTTCAAACGAACCAGGATAAAAATAACCTTGTCTTTCCATTATTGTTGAGCCTTTAAATAAAAAGAAAAAGAGAAACTTATTCAACCCCCCCCCCCCCCCCCTATCTAAGTGTTTTCTCACCCTTCAGGTGGTGGTATTCATCAATAAGATTCATAGGTTCATGTGTTCATTTTCATGCCTTCTTAAACATGTTTCATTGAGACTTAAGCTCACCTTTGAGTGTGCTTTAATATAACATAATTTCAAGGTCTAATGTGATCCATCATGCTCTATTTTGCAAAGAAAGTTCAAAAGGTTCAAGGTTGGTTCAACAAGTTTGACCTAATTGAGCAAGTGGTTGATTCGGGGATCACACATGCATAACTCTCTCAATTTTAAATATTTTAAGTTCTTTCTTTTTGATATGGATTCTTACCATCACCTACAACAACTTCTCTTCACATGATTAGATCCAATTGTGCAAGGAAAGTAATCAATAGTTAAAAGGGGTTACAAGTCATTTTGGAACTCTCTAAGTAAGGTCTGGTTGACTTCCAAGGACCATATCTTGCTCATTTTATGAGATATTAGGTTGATTAAAAATCCATGATTCTCTTTAAAGAGTCCTTAGTAACTTCTCTTTAGAATCTAAGGATAATTTTGAATGAAAGATCACTAGAAGAAGATTACAAGTCCTTTGGGAAGGCCATCAAATTCTCTTGTGTGACTTCAAAGGATCATAATTTGGTCATATTTTATCTCCTTGAGCTCATTATTTTCTCAAAATAAACTTGAGGATGTCTACCACAACTTTGTTTCAATATGCAAGACTTGAAAATATTTGGAAAGTCATTAAAGAATTGAAAAGATTATAGGTCTTTTATGAATTTCCTCAAATTTATTCATCATCTTCCAAAGACCATAAATCTTTCAATTTTTATAATTTTTGAGTGACCTTAATTCCAACATTTTAGTTGAACAGTCTACTTCATTTCATCTTCAAGGGTCAAGAGTAAATTTGAGTGGAAGGTCATGTAACTTTGCAAGACATTATAGGTCATTTTGAAGCTAAACACTTAGAAATTATTCTAACTACAAAGAATATGTGTGTTTTTCATGATTTCAAATGGATATAACTTTCTTCTCAAGCATCCAAATGAAAACTATAAAAGCATATTATCAATATTGATCAACCAGCTTTCCAAAGAACCCAAGATTGCATCATAAAGGTCACTATGTTACTTACACCATGGTTGCAATGTTGGTACCTGGAAACTGAACTTTCCTCATTAAGTCAGAATTTGATTTCCATAATATGCATACTAATGAACGATTTGATGTGCGTTTTTTACTTAAACATGATTAAAAAATTAGCAAAGCATTATTAGAGCCTTGAAACACAAGTTTTGGCTGAGTTTTGAGGAATTTCAATCACACTTTTCTCATGAATTAGGTGCACACAATTTGACCAGATTGCTTATCATTCACCCCATCTCATCATTATATTTCATTACTTCTATAAATAGAGGCATCCCCCTCTCCATTTCTCAAGTTTGAACAACCAAAATTACCCTACCAAATTCTCTCCATAGCTCACATTTCTGAGTTTTCGATTTCTCATTTCCTTCACTTCCAGCCCTTGTTTTATGATTGATTATTCATCCTTGAATATCACTGAAGCTACCAGAAGAAGAAATAATCCTTGTGGTGCTCTAAATCGTTCTATCCAAGTCAAGTTTCAGTGTAATTTCAATGGACTTCGTTCATGTAGGAATTGGCATCAATTCTTCTAACTCAAATTGCTAGAATGGTCTATGATGTTAATTAATGCTTGCTGATAGTTTAATTTTGGTAATTGATGCGTTTGATACCTCTGTTTTTAAAAAGTACAAATTTCTCAAACTTCTATAGTTTTTTTTTCAAATCGAGTAGGCTATGGTTTAAATAAATTTTTCGCGAGGGGTTAGTTAGAATCGTCTGGATGAGACGAATTCAATGATACGGTTGTGAAATTCTAACGCTTTCACTTGAAGAATCTCACAAAATCCCAATTTGTAGGTGGCTGGAGGTTGAAGATGACCTAGGTGTCGTTCTTCAACCAATGAACCTTGTCCAATTGTTTTAATTTGATTGGCTTGACTATTTTGTGTTACAAACGCATGCATTGATTCTGTCTCACCGTGTGTCTACACCTTTGGTTCGTTTAGATTGCCAGCGTGTTTAAAAATACCTTTAGATCCAACACTCTATATATTTTCTTGTTTTATATTTTATTTTTTAAAACTGATGATTCAGTTTATTAATCAAAGGTGACCATATCATGCATAGCGTGTTAGATCCGTTAGATCAATTGATGAAAAGTCAACAGTCACCAAAAATTCAAACTTTTTGGTCAACATTGAAATTCAAAAATCAAGAATCATCAAAACATTCAAAATTATCAAGCTTGATCATCAAGAATCAAAAAAGTCAATAATCAAAAAAAGGCCAATAAAAGTCAAAGTTGGAAAATTTTCCAACACTTAGAATTTTTTTAAGGGTTTTGTTCTTAACAAAGTCACTATTGCGTGGCCATTTTTCACTAAGATGCATGACGATTCAAGGAAAACTTTCAACATGAAATTTGTAGGTATTTATGAATTCAACAACTTTGTCCTTGAGGGTTAATATCCAAAAAATGCTTGTATTGAGAGATATGAATCCATGAAGTTGTGATGTTTTTATCTAACACTTAGAATTTTTTTTTACAAATTTTGGTCATTTTTTCATCTCAACTTCTTGACCAATTTTCACCAAGTTCCCATTTGATTTAGGCAAAACTCATAACATGAAAGTTATTGCTAATGTTTCAAGCTTTAGAAAATATCCAAGAACACAAATTTATCATGCTTGAGCTAAGAGATTTAAAGACATGAAGTTAGGCATTCATTCTTGAAATTTCAAGTCATTTTGTGAAGAACTCAAGACCAAATCTCATAAGTATGCTTCATAATCTCACTTTTCAGGTCCATTAGTTTGCAAATCTCTCCATAATTAAATATTTACACAACTATTTGAATCATTATCCAAGTGTTTAAGCCATTGTCCAAATGATTTTTCCATTTATGGCACAAAGGCACCATTGACATTTACATAAAGAAAGCTTTATGCAAATTGCCAATGCATTGAGCCTTTTAACTTATATCTCTGATCACAAGCAAGATCAAAATAATGAATCAAGTCCCCTTTACTCAATAAGCTGATACCATGCTTGTACTTGCAACTTTGAAACATGGAAATTCACATAAACTTGGTTTTTCACTTTCAACCAAACCATAGCATGCTATCCTGAAAATATGTTTACTTGAGTCTTCCAATCCTCTTGCCTATAAATAAAGAGGTCATTTGCAAGCTAACACACAGATGGACAAGCCCTTAAACTCCTTCAATCTCTCCAAAAAACCAGAAATAGCAACATTGTTCCAAGTTTGAGCTCAAAGTCCATTTCATTGAGTTTTCAAGCCTTGGCATTTTCTGTGAAAACCAATCATTCAAAACCTTTATAAACATCATTTAGAAGTTGTTCATCACTTCCATTCTCCCCCAAAACACCTCTAACCAAAATCACTCTCAAAACCACCATTGTTGCACATTTGAAGCATCCAACATCCAACATCAAATCCAGTTGTGCGTTTTCCTCGTTGACCATTCAAACACCTTAGGTATATCATATAGAAGTTATTCAAAAACCTGAAAAACTTCTGTAACATCATTATCACCATCTTCCAAACTCAAAAATTGTGCCTTGAAATTTGACTTGGTTGGGAAGATTCAAACATTTTCAGCACAAAGTAAGGATTGAAATAACTTCAGGGAGATCCAAGCAAGCTTAATCAATCATCACATTGCACATGGGAGCATCCATATATGTTTTGAGTTTTCACTTCAAGAGGTAAGTTTTCTCAAACTGTGATATCCTTATCCGTACATCATTTGCTTTCGATTTCAAAAGATTAAAACAGGACAAATCAGGGCAGAAGGGTGCAAATATTCAGAATTCAAAAAAATGCTTCAGGAGCCCTGACACGGGTACCTGTGTCACCTGACACGGGTACCTGTGTCACCTGACACGGGTCGTGCCAGGGATAAGACTTGGAAAGGAGGCAAGGCAGAAGAAGACACGGGCTCCCGTGTTACACGACACGGCCCATGTCAACTCAACTGGGACTAAAAACATGCAAAAGGCAATAAACAGATTCTGACACAGGTGCCCGTGTGCGGTGACACGACATGTGTTAGCCCAGGCGCTAGAAATCCTATTTTTTGAAATTTTTGTTGTTAGTTTTGGATCGTTAAGGGTACATTGGACATTTTGCATTGATGGGATATGACCTAACATTATAAAACTTTTTCTAAATAAAACACCAAACTATTTTCAAAAATATTCAGATTTCTTTAGGTTTTACTTAATTAATTTAATTTTCATAAGTGTAATTAATTAATTACACTTTGTTTTATTTTAAACAATTAATTTTTAAATAAAATTATAATTAGGTATAACTTTTTATTTGACATTTCAAATATTTTCTAAACAAAGAAACAAAAAAATATTTTCTTAAAACACTTAGAATTGTTTAGGTTTTTTTTTAATCTTTCCCTTTTCTATCTCTGCACATTTGTTTATTTTTTTGCATCAATACAATTATGTAACTGTCAAAGGTTTGTAATAGATAATTAGGGTTTATTGCTTTCCTCCCCCATTCATAAACTTGTGACCCCATCTGTTGTACCCCAATTTTCCCCCTAAGATCCCTTCATCATACCATGTTGATTCCATCACAACAAGATCACATTAGGATTCTTGGTTCCCCTCCCTATATTTAACTTTGCTCTTTGAGGAATCACCAAGCACCTTGAATTGTTTTTCTTTTGTGATCATGCATGTTTTGTTTTGACTTTCCTTTTAATTAATAAAGTGCAATGTTGTTTTGTCTTACTAATAATGTAGGTAAAGGCAATAAGATTCAGCAAGTTGCTCCATGGGTTCATGAGTTTATTTCCATGCCCTAGTCATTAAATCTTGAGAAGTTAAAACCTCACCATTGGATTTGTTTTGGAGGAAATGGCATGGCAAGGTTATTTTGGTTCACCACATTTCAAGATTATCAAATTTGGTTCAAAAATACAAGGGGTTGATTGGAGAAGTTGGCTTGCTTAGACAAGGCTTTTTCCCATTGTTCACAAGTTCATATTTCTCTCAATTTTCAAGATATGGAAGTGGTTTTTATGGCTATGAGTTCTAATTATCATCCTCAACAACTTATATTTACAAAGAAATAATTTTGGTACGAGAAGGTTGTTCAAAATTGTCAAGGTTCCTCAAGGCATTTTCTTGATCCAAGAGCTAGGGTTTTGAACTTAAAAGAAGCATATCTTTCTCATATTTTGGTATTTTTTAGTGATTCCAAAAACATCCTTCTATTCAAATGGTTATCAACAAATCAATTTAAAATTTCCAAGGAGTTTTCATGTGGAAGAAGCTTGATGATGGAGAAAGATCACAAGTCCTCCAGATGAACCCCCAATTTCTCATGTGTGACTTCAAATGATCATAACTTGGTCAATTTTTATCACCTTTATCCCATTATTTTTCCATAATGATCTTTAGGATGTTAACTTTATGCCTTATTTTATGTGCAAGGTGAGAAAATGGATGAAAGATTATAGGTCATTACATGATTTTTTGCCAACTTCAACAATTCATAACTCTCTCAATTTTTGGATATTTTGAATGGTTCAGGTCCCAAATTATCATTCAAAATATCTACTTCATGCCATATGTTTTTGTCAAGAAAAAATTCCAAGTGGAAGGCTATGTTTGGATGCAAAACATTATAGGTCACTTTTGAAGAAAACATTTGAAATATTTCTAAGTATGGAAAGTCAACATTTTTTCTCCAACTTTGACTGAACACAACTTTCAGCTCAAGCATCCATTTAATTCCATTCTTTTTCCATTTCAAAGCTTCTAACCTCATCTTTCTGAAACATCAAGAATCATGCCCTAAGACCCCTTGAGCTGAGAATGCCATTGGTCAGAAGTTGGCACTTTAAAAGTGAATTTTTCACCAAGTCAGAAGTTTGAAATCCTTGATTTGGCTTCTAAACACTTTTTTTCTGCACGTTTATGCCTCTAAACATTTTTAATGAAGTTCCATAAGTGATTAGCATAGCAAAACGCATGTTTTGGATGAGTTTTGATCAAATTGGAAGTCACACTTTTCTTGTTTGCAACTTCACATGATTTCCCTCCAAACTTTGTCATTTCACACGCTTGGACATTCCATTTGATTCCCTATAAATAGAGGGTCATTCCCCATTCATTTTATCAAGCTTGGATAGCCAAAATCACCCTGCCAAACTTGTTCCATAACTCATAATTCAACAATTCGAAATCTATTCCCAAGCCTTTTTCAATCCAATTTCTCTATCAATTCACCTTCCTTAATCTTCCCTGAAGCTAACCATATAATTACATTCAAGAATGATGCCCTATATTGCTCCATAGAAGTCCAATTTCAAAGCTCTACAACTCAACTTCAATAGGTATATTCCTTCATCAATTCTTCAAAACTTTGATATCATTGTGATGCTCCCATTTCCCTGGTTCTAGTCGTAACACTTGCTTTCAAGTGGAAACATGTTTTGACCATGAAATTTCAAATCTCTTTTCAAAACATTCCTTCCAAATTGCTTGAGCTACAATTTATATAAATTTGTCGCGAAGGTGTGGTTGTCTTCGTCTTGAAGAGACAAAGCGAATGGCATAGGTCTGAGCTTATGATTTTACAGTTTGAGAGACCTGCAATTCACGTTGGTTGGAGGTTAAAGATGACCAGTGTGTCATCTTCCAACCAATGATGGTGCGCCACTTGTTATTTTTGAATTCTGAATTAATAATTGATTCGATCCTTTATTCACTAATGACCATGATATGCACAACACGCCAGATCCCTTGGATTTGATTACTAACAAGTTTTGACTCTCATCCAATGGTCTACATATTTTTTACTTTTATTTTCTTTTCTGATTTTTATATTTAATTGTTTTAAACTTCAAAAAATCATAGAAAATTCATTTTAAGTCCAAAAAATCGGAAAATATTTTTGATTATTCTCTTTCTGATTTTTATTTTTTCACAATTTAATTTTGTGTTTTGGTATTTTTTATAAATTTTCACTTTATTTGAATTATTTTAAATGTTTAAAAGTACTTTTATGCATTTTTAAATTCTGAAAAAATTATGGAATGATCCAATGATATTGCGACAAATATTTGTGACCTTATTTTATTTTTGTTTTTGACTTTGCTATTTTTATCATTTTTGGTTTATTTTACCCATTTCTTTTAATTTTAAAAATAGTTTCTGACTTTAAAAAATTACCAAAAAATTTATAAAATCATTTGAGCCCTTTTCTGATTTTTCTATGGTCTTACTTTTTATTTCTTGATTAATTAGAACATAGTTGATTTTTTTCTTTTTATTTCTATTTTAAAACATTTTTAAACCTTTTTTTAATATATATATTAAATGCAATATTATTTTGTGATTATTTTCTGGTTGATCTTGGGTTAAATTTTTGATCATGAGCTTTATTAACATCATTGGATCCATGGTGTTGAGTTTAACTCCACCAAAATGGATGAATGATTTTAATAATAGTTTGATTAAATTTAATTCAAAATTGGTTTATATTTTCTCTCCCACCCCAATTTATCTCATCCCCTTCTTATTGCACTAAGTGTTATTGGAGCATGATCTTAATATCATGTCTCAAAACAAATGGTGTATAGATTGCTATTGATCGGCCTCAAAATAGGTGCGACTTCTATATTACGATTGCTTAACATAGCGCTAAATTTTGTCCCGATTTGAATAAATGATCATTTATGGCCCAAACTTATGTTTGCAAGCCCAAGTATGTTAATTTGATCTCTTTGATCCAATAACCTTGAGATTCATTGTGTGGAGGCTTTGGTTCTACCAATCCTCTAATGGATCTACAACACCTTTGTTCAACGCGGATCACTTAAACATTGTTGATCATTAAATGGTACTTATGAGGATTCCAAATGGACGATATACTTGAAAAAAAGCAAATGCAATTTGTTGTGTGAAGGCTTTGGTTCTACCAATCCTCTAACAAGTTCCAAATGCTTGTTTCAAGATGATCATTCAACTGACCACTAATCACTAATAATTGAATTTATCCTGTATTTTTATTTATATGCCCTTTTATTTTTATGCACTATTTACTTTTAGCATTTACATTTCATGCCATTTTTATCTTTGCTCATTTGAGCATTTACTTTCTTGTCATTTTTATTTTGCTCACTTGAGCTTTTCTTTTCTTTTCTTAAGATACTTAATAATCAACATAAACCTTAAAAAACTTTAATGAAGTTTGGACTATTTGGTTACTATCCTTGGCATTATGGAGTATTGGACTTTTTAGACTCAGGATTAGAAACCTTGGCCTATGTTGGAGACCTTGCGACCTTAATTGGTACTTTGTCTGGATTTCTTGAGGTTAACCTCAAGACATTGGGTTGTTTGTTTGCTTTGTGTGCAGGTTATTGTGATTACATACTTTGTTTGTAATCTGGAATTCACCCTTATACAACCGTTACTCTGCCCAATTTTTGTGAAGACTTAATACACTTAAAGTTTGGTTCTTACAAGAGGTTTAGTATCTTTGCTTGCTTGGCTTCAATCTAAAGAATGAGAATTCTATCTTGGCTCATAAAAGTCAATCAATCTCATTTCAAACTATTTTTGCCACTTTGGCTTTTATCTTAAAACATTTCTCACAAGATTAGACTCTTGTCAATCCTTGTAGTGATGCAAACAACTATACTTCTACAATGTGTAGTGAAGAGAGATATATTCCACTTGGGTGTTGAGTGAGGTATTGTTTATTTTAAAATCCAAGCCATATCCTCCACTTTGAGATGATGCAAATTATCTTTTCTCATGATTGTGGGTAGTAGGTATGTTTTCCATACGGACAATGACGGCGATGTCTTATCTCATAAAATTAACCAACACACTTGTGTTTTAAATTTTTTAAAAGAGGAACTACGTGTACTCTGATCCCCTATTGCAAGAAAGGTGGTACATAGGCACTAAAGGTTCACAATTGCGGCGGGTGCAAAAATCATAAGAAACATATTTCTTTTCCCACCTCCACCATCTATTTTTACATACAACATTTTTATAGCCAAAATATACAGATTTTTACAAAGAGGTTCCTGCGGAGTACCAAATATGTTTAGGGTGCTAATACCTTCCCTTTGCATAACCAACCCACTTACCTTGAATCTTTCCCCCCCTCTTTTGGGTTATTCGCTCTTTTCCCATTCCTGTGGAAACAATAAAGCATGGTGGCGATTTTTATTTTGATCTGTATAAGTCAAGTTAATCCAATGGCTTAGTCTTAAACATTTCTACCGTTATAGAAAAAATGGAGACTTCACTGGGGAAAGATTGACCTCTTGCCGGTCTATCCCTAAGTTGGTTGAGCATATGTTTGTTTATATTTGTGTATATGCTATTGTTGTTTATGTGTTATATGTTGTATATATGTTTATCTGGATTTTCCTAGTTTCCAGGGTGCTTGGTGATTACTTATAAGTCCTATACCCGGACTTGGGCAAACTTTAAGATAGGACGGGCGATATAGTCATGTTAACTTTGAGGGAGTAATCCCAAAAAAGGAGGCATGAGATCCCCCACTTAGTGGAGGCCCCTTTGACTATAGTTTTGTTTACCGAGTAATCAGGAAGACGTACTGCTTTCGACCTGGGAGCCTGCTGAAGCTGAGGACCGTAGAATACCTAACCCATCTTGGCCTTTTAGGTGTAGTGCGGAAATTATGACGGAGTAATCTGGAAATAGTTGTGATGTGATACTATGCTCGGACGAGTTTTTCTTAAGAATATTACTAATTACTGAGTTAATCGGGAAGTTGGTAATATCTGAAAGAAGGATGTAGACTTTGGGAACCGCTAGAACCTTGTTCGGCATGTGATAACTTTTATACCAATACCTTATGGGTAGTACCTTCGACCTCATGCTCGTGACGTTGAACCTACGAACCCTATATGTGTGATCTTGTGTGTGATTGTTGCATCATGCATCCATGCACTCATAAGCATATTTTGAAGAGATCTTATTTTAAAGGATTTAAAAGTTGACCATTTGTGAATATCTCAGGTAATCATGGATTCTGGGAAAAGGAAGACCGAGAAATATAGTTTCAAAGATCCAAAGATAGATGATTTGATCAGTCTAATTCCCGAGATTGAGTGTTCTGCAGATTTTCGAAAGAAGTATGAATCCATCATTCCTCTCATGAAACTGAAGATGAAGGAGGGTATTCTCTCGACCTTGGTCTAGTTTTATGATCTGATGTATCATTGCTTTACTTTTCCCTACTATCAGTTGATTCCTACATTGGAGGAGTATTATTATCTGTTGGATTTACCCGTTACTGATCATGTTCCTTTTACTGGTTTGGAGGGTGACCCAAAACCACATGAGATTGCTGCTTTGATTCATCTGGCGAAGTCTAAGGTGGAAGCCGATATGACTACTAAAGGAGGGATTCGAGGATTACCAGCTCAATTCTTATTGGAGAAAGCTTTTTACTTTGCCAGGATGAAGAGTACAGTCGCTTTTGAGGCCATCTTTGCTCTACTTGCTTACGGGTTGTTCTTATTTCCTAATGTGAACAAGTTTGTTGACGTTAATGCTATCAGGATCTTCATGATTGGAAACCCAATTCCTACATTGTTGGGTGATGCTTATCACTCTATTCATCTGCGAGATTCTTATCATGGGGGTATGATTATCTGTTCCACGCCCCTGTTGTACCGATGGTTTATCTCTCATATGCCTCAAGCTGATGCTTTTTGGGATGTCAGGAAGGAACCCCGTTGGGCTCCTAAGATCATGGAACTTACTCACTCGAATATTGATTGGTATCATCGAGCTTACCAGGATATAGAGATTGTTGACAGTTGTGGTAGTTTCCCCAATGTACCTCTCCTTGGTACAAAGGGAGGAATTAACTATAACCTTGTTCTTGCGCAATGACATCTTGGTTATCCGATGAGGGATAAACCAAACAATATTCATTTGAGTAGTTTCTTTCTAAAGGAGGGAGAAGACCACAGGGAAGCTAGGGAGTAGATTGCGAAGGCATGGCGTCACATTCATAAGAAGAGTAGGAAGGATTTGGGACCTAGGGGTGTTATTTCTTTGGAGCCATATCTTTAGTGGGTCAGAACGAGAGCTATTCAGTTGATGATGCCGTATACCCGGGAGACACCTATGCCTTCTTTGTTTGTGAAGACCACTCCTCCCTTATTAGATGATCTAGAAGAGCTGCAGCTTGCTTTGGTCAGGATGCAACATGAAAATGATGCTTGGAAGAATAAGTGCCAAACCCTAGAGATTTCCCATAGAGAAGACTTGAAGGAGAAAGATGACTTGATCGAGATTCTTGAGAGTCGGGCTGTAGAGACCATGGAGAGGCAATGAGATTTATTTTCTCCTAAGCCTCAATAAGAGGGTAGTTGCTCACTTCCTAATTCAGGTGATTGGAAGGAGGTTGCCACCAAGTATGCAGAAGAAAATCAGAGGTTAAAGGCCCAGATTGCCAGGCTCACGGGGAAGCGCCGGCGTATAGAGTGATCTCCATCAGTTTTGCTTCTCAGGGTTTTATATTTTATTTTCATCTTTTACTTGGGATCATTGAAACTTTTAATCCATTTTGGAGTTGTTATAATAAAAAATTTCAGTATTTCAAATGCGTTATTACTTTGAAATTTGCAATATGTCCATAAATTTTAAATCCCTTGAAATATTAAATAATAAAATCAAATCATGTGCATTGTATATCATGCATCATATTGCACATATTTATTGCATTTGGTATGCATATCCAGATGTCTTACCAAGCTTCTTTACTCTGAATAGCAAGCTAACTCATCACTACAACACTCGGGCTAATTTTAGAAAGAAGATGGACAACTTAGAACAAGAGAATCGCGAGCTACGCGAGGAAGTTTCTGCTTTAAAGGCTGGCGTGGCCAATCTGAATGCTCTGATGGAATCTCTGGTGGCTGCTTAGAATCAGCCACCGAGTGTTTAACCTCAACCAACAAGGGCAACTACTAAAGCTCTGACTGTTCTTGTATCTGCTACTCCAGTTGTTGTTCAGAATCGCATGCCTCAAGGTTATCCATGGGGAATGCCAGAGAACTTTGCACCTGAAGGTTTCAATCTTGGTCCTCAAGATGCTCCAGTTGTTCACACTATTGTCACTCCTGCACCTCCTGTGGTGCAGGCTGCTCTTGCTGCATATCCTTCGGTGAATATGATTCCATCTGTTAATAATGATGTGTGTCGTCCTTTCCCGCCACCAAGTAAAGACTTGGGTCTTTATGAAATAATGGATGATTTTCAAGAGAAATTTGACAGGATGCAAAGAGAGATGAAGACCCTCAGGGGAAAAGAGCTATTTGGGAAGAATGTGAATGAGTTATGCTTGGTCCTGAATGTTAAGATACCTGCTAAGTTTAAGGTCCCAGAGTTTGAGAAGTACAAGGGCAACACTTGCCCTCGTGCTCATCTGGTGATGTACGTAAGGAGAATGTCTACCCATACTGATGATCAACGTCTGTTGATTCACTTTTTTCAGGATAGTTTGACCGGTGCTGCACTGAAGTGGTATATGATTTTGGACAGTGTTAACATACATACTTTGAATGCCTTGGGATAAGCATTTATCAGACAATACAAGTATAATATGGACATGGCACCTGACCGTGATCAGCTCAGGGCCATGGTTCAAAAAGACAGTGAATCATTCAAAGAATATGCACAGAGATGGTGTGAGGTAGCCGCCCAAGTGATTCCTCTCATGGAAGAGAAGGAGATGACTAAGATTTTCTTGAAGAACCTGGGTGATTTCTACTTTGAAAGGATGGTAGCAAGTGCGCCAAGTGACTTTACTGAAATGGTAGGAATGGGTATCCGCTTAGAAGAGGCTATAAGAGAGGGCGGTTTAACGAGAAGTGAAAGCTATGGAGGTGTGAAGAAGCCATCTTATGGGTTTACCAAGAAGAAGGAAGGGGATACAAATGTTGTTATGTAAGAGAGGATGGTTAATACTCCTAGAAGGAATTATCAGCGTCATCAGCAAGTCGCCTCAGTTACTCCAGTTGTGGGTGCAACTCCAACTACTGTTGCTTATCAGAGACCGTCCCAACAGGGGAATCAAGGGTATAATAAGAGAAGGGAGAGTTATGACCCTATTATTATGAGCTATACAGAGTTACTACCGACATTGATTCATAAGAAGTTGGTTCAGACCTGACCATCTCCCGCTGTACCATCACCATTGCCTTGGTACTACAAAGCAGACCAAACATGTGCTTTTCATCAAGGAGCACCAGGGCATAATGTTGAGAATTATTATCCTTTGAAGACTGAGATGAAGAAATTGGTGAATTCTGGTATTCTATCTTTCAAGGATGTGGTACCTTATGTGAAAGACAATCCTCTACCCAAGCATATGAGAGTAATGCTGTGAATATGTTGGCCGGTTGTCCAGGCGACTTCCAGATTTTTGATATTAATCTTGTTAGAGGAGATTTGGTGAAAATGCAAGCATACCTTTGTGAATTTAGCTACTATACGCATGACCATTCTGGTTGTGCTATTTGCAGTACAGACATACAGGGTTGCGATAAGATAAAGGCTTATTTGCAGGAAATGATGGATGCGAGCCTCATCCACATAATCAGGCCTAGGGAAGAGTATGAAGAGGAAGTGAATATGGTTTCTGGATGTCCTGGAGAATTTAGAATATTTTATGTAGAGTATATGAATGAGGACCTTGTGCAATTGCACGCTACTTTCTGCCACTTGGCTGGTCAGGAAGAACACCAGTATGGATCTTTCCGAGTTTGCTGTCGAGATTCCTGAGGATGTTCAATCGTGAAGAAGGGTGTTCAGTTGGTGTTAGATAATGTAACTATCAAGGTTACAGGTCAAAGAGATAATTACCATGAAATTGATATGATTGAGGTTTGTTTGGCTGAAGAAGAGTCGGATGAAGAGTATGCCTCCGCTGATGAGTATTTCTCCTCAAATGAGGATTTGTTTTCCAGAAATGACTCAATGATTACTAATTATGTTGAAGAAGGGGTAAACGTCATTATACCTTGTTTTGGTGCAACCGCCCATTTTGAAGTCAAGTATTATAGCAAGCCAGTTGTTACACCATTGGTGATTAGTTTGCCGGGTCCTGTTCCCTACAAGACGGATAAGGTTGTACCCTACAAGTATAACGCTACAATCTTAGAGGATGGTGTGGAAGGTCCCATCCAGCCAATGCCCGATGTTGGAAATATTGCTGAGAATAGCAGAGTGACTCGTAACGGTTTTGTATTTGCACTAGTTGTTCAAGGAGATTTTAGTGCTGGAAAGAAAATTGCTGAGAATGTTGAACCCAAGAAGGCTACGGGTGAGACTAGTGGAGCTACATTAGAGAAAGAAGTGGATGATATTTTGAAGATAATCAAGATGAGCAACTACAAAATTGTAGATCAGCTACTGCAGACTCCTTCAAAAATATCTATTTTGGCTTTATTGATGAACTCATCTGCTCACAGAGAGTCCATGATGAGGGTATTGGACCAAGATTTTATGGAGAGTGATATGCCTGTAGACCAGTTCAGCAGCGTATTAGGGAACATTACGTCATGTAATAACTTGAGTTTCTGCGGTGATGAATTGCCAGATGAAGGAAGGAATAACAACTTGGCCCTCCACATCTCTATGAACTGCAAGAACAATTCATTATCCAATGTGCTGATTGATAATGGATCCGTTTTGAATGATATATCGAGGAGCACTCTTATGAAGTTGAAATATCAGGGAACGCCCGTGCGCCCGAGTGGCATCATTTTGAAAGCGTTTGATGGATCAAGGAATTTGTTATTGGTGAGGTGGACTTGCCTATTCATATAGGACCACATTTTTTTCATATTACTTTCTAGGTCATGGATATTGTACCCGCTTATAGTTGTTTTCTAGGAAGGCCGTGGATACATGAGGCAGGGGTTGTCACTTAAACTTTACACCAAAAACTAAAGTTTTTACGTGAAGGGAAAGTGGTAATCATAAATGGGTAATAGGCATTATTGATATCTCATTTGTCATCGTTCAGCATTGTAGAGGCGTATGAAGTTGCTGTTGGAACCCAGTTCCAAGCTTTATCCATTGAAAACATAAGAGGAAATGAGAATTCCATGGTTTCACTTAAGGATGCGCAGCAGGTTGTGCGTAAGGGTCATAACGAGGTATGGGGACGGATTGTGGATCCACTTGTGAACAAGAATAGAGCCAGATTGGGGTTCTCTTTGAAGAATGACAAAGGTAAGAGCATGAAGCCGAAGTCTGTTGCAGGCAAGTATCAAGACATCTTCCGTAGTGGAGGTTATCTTCATCCAACTGTTTTCGGGATTAACGCCATTGTGGAAGATGAAGCAGAGCAGGAAATGCCGAATTATGTGACCCACGGAGTTAGGGTTCAGAACTGGATCACCGTTGATGTTCACTCATGCATACATGTTTCAAAGTAATTTAATATGTTAAATCTTCTTGAAAAGCTTTCACTCTTCCCAATGTGGAAGTATTAATGTTGTAGGGCTTATCTGTTTGCTGTGACTTTTATAATCAATAATAAAAGTTGCCTTTGTTTCCCAAATTGAGTCTTTATTTTCTGCTTTTAATTGAAAAATGGTAATCAGAAAAATCCTTTCAAAAAAAATAATAACTGAAATTTAATTTGCATGATCACTTTTTATATGTGTCAGTTTCTAAATGCAATCATAAATTATATGTGGAGTTTAATTAAAAAACCCGTTGAATACAATGACCCTGCACCCTCTCCCAACATTGAATGTCCTCTGTATGGGGCAGAAGAAGAAGACTATGATGAGATTCCAAAAGAGGTCTCACGGTTTCTTGAGCATGAGGAAAATGTCATTCCACCATATAAAGATCCATTGGAAGTAATCAATTTGGGTTCAGAAGAAGATCCAAAAGAAGTCAAGATTGGAGCATCGTTGCATCTTGATGTGAAGAGCAGGTTGATTGAGCTGTTGAAAGAATATGTGAATATTTTGGTTGGTCTTACCAAGACATGCCTGGTCTAGATACAGATATTGTAGAGCATCGTTTTCCATTGAAGCCAGAGTGTCCACCAATCAAACAGAAGTTGAGAAGAACTCACCCAGATATGGAAGTGAAGATCAAAGAGGAGGTTCTAAATCAGATTGATGTCGGTTTTCTTGTGACGTCAATGTATCCTCAATGGATTGCCAATATTGTCCCAGTACCAAAAAAAGACGAAAAAGTCCGCATGTGCGTAGATTATAGAGATCTAAATAAAGCTAGTCCAAAAGATGATTTTCCATTGCCACACATTGATATGTTAGTGGATAGAACAACAAAATTCAAGGTATTCTCGTTCATGGACGGATCTTCCGGGTATAATCAAATAAAAATGGTTCCGGAGGAAATGGAAAAAACAACGTTTATCACACCATGGGGAAGATTCTGTTACAGAGTGATGCCCTTCGGGTTGAAGAACGTTGGTGCAACGTACCAGAGGGCTATGACAACCCTATTCCATGATATGATGCACAAGGAAATCGAAGTATATGTTGATGATATGATTTCCAAATCCCAGACTGAAGAAAGGCATGTAGAAGATTTGTTGAAGTTGTTTCAGCGTTTGTGGAAGTATCGTCTCCGCTTGAATCCAAATAAATTCACCTTCGGTGTTTGATCAGAGAAATTGTTGGGTTTCATTGTTAGCCAGAAAGGAATTGAAGTTGACCCTGATAAAGTCAAAGAAATTCAAGAGATTCTAGCGCCAAGAACTGAAAAGCAAGTTAGAGGGTTCCTCGGGAGTTTGAATTATATTTCCAGATTCATTTCCCACATGACTGCAACATGTGAACCGATCTTTAAGTTGTTAAAGAAAGATAAAGGTTGTGTGTGGACGGATGACTGCCAAAGGGAATTTTAAAGTATTAAAGAATATCTGCTTGAACCTCTTATCTTGCTCCCTCCTGTTGAAGGAAGACCGTTGATTATGTATCTGACAGTGTTAAATAAATCCATGGGTTGTATTCTGGGACAACAGGATGAAACAGGGAAGAAATAGTATGCCATTTATTATCTCAGTAAAAAGTTCGCTGATTGTGAGTCGTGGTATTCCATGCTGGAAAAGACATGTTGTGCTCTGGCCTGGGTGGCAAAATGTATGCGGCAGTATATGTTGAATCACACCACTTGGTTGATCTCCAAAGTGGATCCAATCAAGTACATTTTTGAAAAGCCTGCTCTCACTGGGAGAATTTCCCACTGGCAGATGTTGTTATCTGAATATGACATTGAATACCACACTCAAAAAGCTATTAAAAGCAGCATATTGGCAGATTATCTTGCTCACCAACCAGTGGAGGATTATCAGTCTGTGGAGTATGATTTCCCTGATGAAGATGTGATGTTCCTGAAAGTGAAAGATTGTGATGAATCATTGCCTAAGGAGGGTCCTGATCCTGAATCTCGTTGGAGTTTGATATTTGATGGAGTTGTGAATGCTTATGGTAAAGGGATTGGTGTTGTGATTGTCACTCCACATGGATCACACATTCCTTTTACTGCAAGGTTGACTTTTGATTGTACTAATAATATGGCAGAATATGAGGCTTGCATCATGGGTCTCAAGGAAGCTATTGATCTCAGAATTAAGATTCTTGATGTGTATGGCGATTCGGCTTTGGTAATAAATCAGATTAAAGGAGAATGGGATACTTGTCACCCCGGCTTGATCCCCTACAAAGATTATGCTAGAAGATTGTTACCCTTCTTCAATACAGTTGAATTCCATCACATTCCTAGAGATAAAAATCAGATGGCGGATGCTCTGGCAACTCTGGCTTCTATGTACCAAGTGAATACTTGGATTGATATACCTCGAATTATGGTTCAGCGACTGGATAAGCCCGGTCATGTGTTTACAACAGAAAAGGTAGCAGATGAGAAGCCTTGGTATTATGATATCAAATATTTTCTCCAGACTCAGGAATACCCGATTGGTGCATCGAATAAAGATAGAAAGACATTGAGAAGATTGGATGGCAGTTTCTTCCTCAGTGAAAATCTGTTGTATAAAAGAAATTATGACATGGTCTTGCTCAGATGCGTGGATAGACACGAAGCAGACATGTTGATGCACGAGGTTCATGAAGGTTCATTTGGCACTCATGCCAATGGACATTCGATGGCCAAAAAGATGATAAGGGTAGGTTACTATTGGCTGACAATGGAATATGCCTATTACAAATTTGCAAAGAAGTGTCATAAATGTCAGATTTATGCAGATAAGGTCCATGTGCCTCTGACACTTCTCAATGTGATTTCCTCCCCGTGGCCTTTCTCCATGTGGGGTATTGACATTATTGGGATGATATAACCCAAAGCTTCGAATGGACACCATTTTATCTTGGTAGCAATTGATTACTTCACCAAGTGGGTGGAGGCTGCTTCATATGCCAATGTTACTAAGAAGGTGGTTGTGTGCTTCATCAAGAATAATCTTATATGTCAATATGGTGTGCTGAGCAGAATTATTACTGACAATGGCTTGAATTTGAACAATAAAATGATGACAGAGTTGTGTGAAGAGTTCAAGATTGTCCATCATAATTCATCTCCATACAGGCCAAAGATGAATGGGGTTGTTGAAGCTGCTAATAAGAATATCAAGAAAATTATCCAGAAAATGGTCGTTACTTATAAGGATTGGCATGAAATGCTCCCTTTTGCTTTGCATGGATATCGAACGTATGTCTGCACTTCAACAGGAGCAACCCCGTTCTCCCTGGTGTATGGAATGGAAGTTGTAATCCCAGTCGAGGTTGAGATTCCCTCGTTGCGTGTGATAATGGAAACCAAGTTGACAGAGGCTGAATGGGTCCAGAACAGGTTTGACCAATTGAATTTGATCAAAGAGAAGAGAATGACAACTTTGTGTCATGGACAATTATACCAGAAAATAATGAAGAAAGATTTTGATAAAAAGGTCAAACCTCGTGAATTCAGAGAAGGCGGCCTCGTGCTCAGGAAGATCATGTCTTTCAACATTGATTCTAGGGGTAACTGGACTCCCAATTTTGAAGGCCCATATGTTGTCAAGAAAGCCTTCTCCAGCGGTGCATTAATTCTTGAAACTATGGACGGCGAGGAGTTCCAATGTCCCATGAATGTTGATAAATTCAAGAAATACTTCGCCTAAATAAATAAAAGAACAACTCGCTAAGTTGAAAACCTGAAAGGGCGGCTTAGGCAAAAAAGAGCGTCTCGGTAGGCCGAAAACCCGAAAGGGCGGTCTAGGAAAAATTTAGAGACATAAACAGAATAAATTTCCCACTAAGTTGAAAACCCACAAGGGCATCTTAGGAAAAAGTTAGGTACTTTCTTGGCAAGTAACTGCATCATGCAAGATCTGATCATGGAAGCAACAATCTTCTTGAATCCTCATCATACTCCAATGGAAGCTGCTGCTCAGGATTTCAAAAACTGTTAGAGGGGATAGCGGTCATTGTATCTCAATGTATCATTTTCATTATATATTACCATTTTCCAAACTTTTTAATCATCTATGGAGTCTCTCCATTCGCAGACTACCATTCTATTAAAAAAGTTTGATCTGTTACCCAATTCTTTGTGTTTCTTATTTTGTTTAGCTTGCAAAGACTCCATTTATTATTGATAATAACTTTCAAAGCAAAAAGATTAAAATAACAAAACTGATTTTCGAAAGGAATTTACAATTTATTTTTACTTTAAAATTTTTGACGCAACAGACAACAACAAAAATGGTGATCCCAGGAATGGACAAAATCCAGTTAATTTAAGAAGTTTTTGTTCCCTGCGGGAAGTTTTACACAGGATGATTCACCATATTGGGTTCGTGACTCCAGTATCCTCGGTCAAGTTTGGATTCATTTCTCCTCTTTTCTGAGTTTTCATGAGGTGAAGATTCAATCCGCGATTTCTCCAGTGAAGTTTTTGTTCCGTCTAATAGAAGTTCCTTTTCCAGAGAAGTTGGTACCATAATCACTCTTGAAGAACGCAGGTCCTCGGTTTCTACAGTGAAGAACATATTATGGTTTTCCCTTTGAGGATGTGGTGTTAATCTTCTCGATGAAGTGGGCCTGAATTCCCCAGTGAATGTTTTGATGATTTGGTGTCCATCTACTTTACTTGAGATTGGTTTTGAAATCCCCAGTAAAAGTGTTACTTTTGAAAACATGTGTTTCCCCGGTGAAGCCTGGAGAAGGATGTTATATCCCTGTATCTGTACTTTTCTGTCACTTTAATTTGTTTACCTCCAGATTATGTTTCTTCCCGGTAAAGTTAAAGCAGGCAGTAGAATTTGTTTCCTCAGTTGGTGCTTACATTTTCTTGGAATGTTCATCTTGGATGTAGTTTAGCCGAGTGTTGTTGGTGCCCGAGGTGGTTTTGATTGGTTTCTCCCAGTGTTGTATATTTGTTTTGTCAACATACGCACGATAACACTCATACATTCATACATACATCATGCATTGTTAAATTTGGCAAATCATTGCTCATTCACATTCATTATTTTGTGGACGTATTGTCCTATTTTACAAAATTGTGTTGTCCTCTCTCCAATAGAGTGTTAGTCATAAGCAGAAAATGTATGTTCTTTCAATTTCCCCACTGAATTATCCCTTGTGGAAGATTTTTGCTTTAGCCTTCCTGCACAGCTCTTTGTCTGGATGATTTGGGTTTCCCTCTTGAGTTTATTTCTCAAAGGAATTATTTTGGATAATTGTCTCATTCCAGTTTATTTCTGGTTAGAATTTTTTATCTGCGGCAATATTATTACTTATGATGTCTGTAGACTTCGAGCCTTGGTTTGAGAATGTGCATTTATTTTGTACGAGAAGACTTTATCTCCTCAGCAATAATATATTGGCATTTCCCCAGGAAGTCATATTTCTTTCCCCAGGAAGCCATATTCTTCTCTCTAGAAAGTCATTCTTTTTACAATCCTCCATAACAACGAGTAGCAGGTCTCTTTATTTGAGAAACTTGTGCTTCCCTGTAAAAGTCGAAGTAACTTTTTTTCCTATCTCCTCTATGAGTGGATAGTTTGCAGTCCTTTTTCAGTTTACGCCAGTGGATGGCAAGACATTCAAATTCACAGAGACAGTTCATTGTGAAATCTTTGCAAGTGGTACTCTCTTTATTTGAGACAGCTTATATATCACCCTTTCTAGGCCGAGTTCCTTGGTTAAAAAGAAGTTGAGACCCGTTCTAAGTGAAGTGCCAGAATTTTGGGGAAAACATGTTATCTTTTTTCTACCCTCAGTGAACGTTGGTAGTTCATCGTCAGTGAACGATGGTGCTATAATATATTCTCTTCCTGCCTTCAGTGAAAGGTTGTAGGACATCGGTAGTGAACATTGATGAATGTTATCTTTTTGCTACCTTCAGTGAATGTTGGTAGTTCATCGTCAGTGAACAGCGATGCTATGATATATTTTCTCTATACCTTAAGTGAAAGTTGGTAGATCGCCATCAGTGAACGTTGGTGATTGTTATCTTTTTGCTACCCTCAGTGAATGTTGGTAGTTCATCGTCGGTGAACGAAGGTGCTATGATATATTCTCTTCCTGCCTTCAGTGAAAGTTGGTAGGACACCGACAATGAACGTCGATGATTGTTATATTTTTGCTACCTTCAGTGAACGTTGGTAGTTCATCGTCAGTGAACGGAGATGCTATGATATATTTTCTCTCTACCTTCAGTGAAAGTTGGTAGATCACCATCAGTGAATGTTGGTGATTGTTATCTTTTTGCTACCCTCAGTGAATGTTGGTAGTTCATCGTCAGTGAATGGAGGTGCTATGATATATTCTCTTCCTACCTTCAGTGAAAGTTAGTAGGACATTGGCAGTGAACATCGATGATTGTTATCTTTTTGCTACGTTCAGTGAACGTTGGTAGTTCATCGTTAGTGAACAGAGATGCTATGATATATTTTCTCTCCACCTTCTGTGAAAGTTGGTAGATCACCTTCAGTGAAAGTTGGTGATTGTTATCTTTTTGCTACCCTCAGTGAATGTTGGTAGTTCATTGTCAATGAAGGGTGATGCTATGATATTTCTCTTCCTTCTACCTTCAGGGAAAGTTGGTAGGTCATTGGCAATGAACGTCGGTGTTGTTATTTCTTTCCTCTTTCTACCTACAGTGAACGTTGCTAGTTTCGCCTTCAGTAGAAGTTGGTGTATCATTTGACCATTTTACCATCCTCTCTGATTCAGGTCTTTTTTATCCACCAGTGATTTATTTTCCTGGTTGGGTTACTCTCTTGTTTCTTTATTTTTGTTACATCCCCAGTGGTGTTTTGCGTCCCTTTAGAGTTGTCCATGTGCATTCATGCTCATCGACATTGCCAAAAATATGGTTTATTTTATATTTAAGTATCTTCGATCGCGTCGAAACGGAGATTTTAACCTTCGTATGTCCAGATAGAAGAAACTTAAATAAGGGCATCTGTTGTACCCCAATTTTTGCCCCTAAGATCCCTTCATCATACCATGTTGATTCCATCACAACAAGATCACATTAGGATTTTTGGTTCCCCTCCCTATATTTACCTTTGCTCTTTGAGGAATCACCAAGCACCTTGACTTGTTTTTCTTTTGTGATCATGCATGTTTTTTTTTTACTTTCCTTTTAATTAATAAAGTGCAATGTTGTTTTGTCTTACTAATAATGTAGGTAAAGGCAATAAGATTCAGCAAGTTGCTCCATGGGTTCATGAGTTTATTTCCATGCCCTAGTCAATAAAGCTTGAGAAGTTCAGGCCTCACCATTGGATTTGTTTTAGAGGAAATGGCATGGCAAGGTTATTTTGGTTCACCACATTTCAAGATTATCAAATTTGGTTCAAAAATACAAGGGGTTGATTGGAGAAGTTGGCTTGCTTGGACAAGGCTTTGTTCCCATTGGTCACAAGTGCATATTTCTCTCCATTATCAAGATATGGAAGTGGTTTTGATGGCTATGAGTTATCATTATCATCCTCAACAACTTATATTTACAAATAAAGAATGTTGGTACAAGAAGGTTGTTCAAAATTGTCAAGGTTCCTCAAGGCATTTTTGTTGATCTAAGAGCTAGGGTTTTGAACTTCAAAGAAGCATATCTTGCTCATCTTTTGGTATTTTTGAGTTATTCCAAAAACATCCATATCTTCAAAGGTTTATCAACAAATCACTTCATAAGATCCAAGGAGTTTCCATGTGGAAGAAGTTTGATGATGGAGAAAGATCACAAGTCCTCCAGATGAACCCCCAATTTCTCATGTGTGACTTCAAATGATCATAACTTGGTCAATTTTTATCACCTTGAGACCATTATTTTTCCACAATGATCTTCAGGATGTAAACTTTATACCTTCTTTTATGTGTAAGGTGGGAAAATGGATGGAAGTTACCATAAGGATACAAACGATTATAGGTCATTACATGATTTTTTTCCAACTTCAACAAATCATAACTCTCTCAATTTTTGGAGATTTTTAATGGTTCAAGTACCAATATGTCATTAAAGATCTCTACTTCATGCCATATTTTATGGTCAAGAATAAATTACAAGTGGAAGGCTATGTTTGGATGCAAAACATTATAGGTCACTTTTTATGAAAATATTTGAAATATTTCTAAGTATGGAAAGTCAACATTTTTCTCCAACTTTGACTCAACACAACTTTCAGCTCAAGCCCCCATTTGATTCCATTCTTTTTCCATTGCAAATATTGTAACCTCATCTTTCTAAAGTATCAAGAATCATGCCCTAAGACCCCTTGAGATGAGAATGCCATTGGTCAGAACTTGGCACTTTGAAACTGAATTTTTCACCAAGTCAGAAGTTTGAAATCCTTGATTTGGCTTCTAAACACTTTGTTTATACATGTTTAAGCCTCTAAACATGTTTAATGAAGTTCCATAAGTGATTAGCATAGCAAAACACACGTTTTGGATGAGTTTTGATCAAATTGGAAGTCACACTTTTCTTGTTTTCAACTTCACACGATTTCCCTCCGAACTTCATCACTTCACACGCTTGGACATTCCATTTGATTCCCTATAAATAGAGGGTCATTCCCCATTCATTTTCTCATGCTTGGATAGCCAGAATCACCCTACCAAACTTGTCTCATAACTCAGAATTCAAAAACTTCGAAATCTATTCTCAAGCCTTTTTCAATCCAATTTCTCTATCAATCCACTTTCCTTAATCTTCCCTGAAGCTAACCATATAATTACATTCAAGAATCGTGCCCTATATTACTCCATAAAAGTCCAGTTTCAGAGCTATGCAACTCAACTTCAATAGGTAGATTCCTTCATCAATTCTTCAAAACTTTGATATCATTGTGATGCTCCCATTGCCCTGGTTCTAGTCGCAACACTTGCTTTCAACTGGAAACACGTTTTGAACATGAAATTTCAAATCCCTTTTCAAAACTTTCCTTCCAAATTGCTTGTGCTACAGACTATATAAATTTGTCGTGAAGGTGTGGTTGTCTTCGTCTTGAAGAGACGAAGCGATTGGTATAGGTCTGAGCTTCTGATTTTACAGTTTGAGAGACATGCAATTCACGTAGGCTGGAGGTTGAAGATGACAAACGTGTCATCTTCCAACCAATGATGGCGCGCCACTTGTTATTTTTGAATTCTGATTTAATAATTAATTCAGTGATTTATTCACCAAAGACCATGATATGCACAGCGCGCCAGATCCCTTGGATTTGATTACTAACGCGTTATGACTCTCATCCAATGGTCCACATATTTTTTACTTTTATTTTCTTTTCTGATTTTTATATTTAATTGTTTTAAACTTCAAAAAATCATAAAAAATTCATTTTAAGTCCAAAAAATCTGGAAAAAATGTGGAAAATATTTTTGATTATTCTCTTTCTTATTTTTATTTTTTCATAATTTAATTTTTTGTTTTGGTATTTTTTATAAATTTTCACTTTATTTGAATTGTTTTAAATGTTTAAAAATACTTTTATGCATTTTTAAATTCCGAAAAAATTATTGAATGATCCAATGATATTGTGACAAATATTGGTGACCTTACTTTATTTTTGTCTCTGACTTTGCTATTTTTTTATCATTTTTGGTTTATTTTACCCATTTCTTTTAATTTTAAAAATAGTTTTTGACTTTAAAAAATTACCAAAAAATTTATAAAATCATTTGAGCCCTTTTTTGATATTTCTATGGTCTTACTTTTTATTTCTTGATTAATTAGAACATAGTTGATATTTTTCTCTTTTTATTTCTATTTTTTAACATTTTTAAACCTTTTTTTAATGTATATATTAAATGCAATATTATTTTGTGATTATTTTCTGGTTGATCTTGGGTTAAATTTTTGATCATGAGCTTTATTAACATCATTAGATCCATGGTGTTGAGTTTAACTGCACAAAAATAGATGAATGATTTTAATAATAGTTTGATTAAATTTAATTCTAAAGTGCTTTATATTTTCTCTCCCACCCCACTTCCTATCATCCCCTTCTTATTGCACTAAGTGTTATTGGAGCATGATCTCTATATCATGTCTCAAAACAAATGGTGCATATATTGTTATTGACCGGCCTCAAAATAGGTGCGACTTCTATATAATTCCATTTACGATTGCTTAACATAACACTAAATTTTGTCCCGATTCGAATAAATGATCATTCGTGGCCTAAACTTATGTTTGCAAGCCCAAGTATATTAATTTGATCTCTATGATCCAATAACCTTGAGATTCATTGTGTGGAGGCTTTGGTTCTACCAATCCTCTAATGGATCTACAACACCTTTGGTCAACGCGGATAACTTAAACATTGTTGATCATTAAATGGTACTTATGAGGATTCCAAATGGATGTTATACTTGACAAAAAGCAAATGCAACTTGTTATGTGGAGGCGTTGGTTCTACCAATCCTCTAACAAGTTCCAAATGCAAGTTTTAAGATGATCATTAAACTGACCACTAATCACTAATAATTGACTTTATCCTGTATTTTTATTTATATGCCCTTTTATTTTTATGCACTATTTACTTTTAGCATTTACATTTCATGCCATTTTCATCTTTTCTCATTTGAGCATTTACTTTCTTGTCATTTTTATTTTGCTCACTTGAGCTTTTCTTTTCTTTTCTTAAGATACTTAATAAGCAACATAAACCTTAAAAAACTTTAATGAAGCTTGGACTATTTGGTTACTATCTTTGGCATTATGGAGTATTGGACTTTTTGGACTCAGGATTAGAATCCTTGGCCTATGTTAGAGACCTTGTGACCTTAATTGATATTTTGTCTGGAGTTCTTGAGGTTTACCTCAAGACATTGGGTTGTTTGTTTGCTTTGTGTGCAGGTTATTGTGATTACATACTTTGTTTGTAATTTGGAATTCACTTGTATACATCCGTCACTCTGCCCAATTTTTGTGAAGACTTAATACACTTGAAGTTTGGTTCTTACAAGATGTCTAGTATCTTTGCTTGCTTGGCTTCAATCCAAAGAATCAGAATTCTATCTTGGCTCATAATTTCAAGTATTGGCTTCTTGTTGGTTATATGGTTCTTATTCATAGCTTTTACCTTATGCTTTAGGATAGTCTTTTCTTCTCCTCCCATTTTCTTTAATTTCAGAAATCTTCTTCTTCCTTTTGAAAACTCTTCTTGTTTTTTAATTTGAACCACTTTCATAATAAACTTGGACTTAGGTCCATGCATTTTCAAAACATTTTCATAAATAAATCCTAATCAATCTAATAATACCTTGACCTTTTTTTGAGAAGACTAAAAGTCAATCAATCTCATTTCAAACCATTTTTGCCACTTTGGCTTTTATCTTAAAACTTTTCTCAAAATATTAGACTTTTGTCAATCCTTGTAGTGATGCGAACAACTATACTTATACAATGTGTAGTGAAGAGAGATATTTTCCACTTGGGTGTTGAGTGAGGCATTGTTGATTTTAAAATCCAAGCCATATCCTCCACTTTGAGATGATGCAAATTCTCTTTTCTCATGATTGTGGGTAGTAGGTATGTTTTCCACACGGACAATGACGGTGATGTCTTAACTCATAAAACTAACCAACACACTTGTGTTTTAAATTTTTCAAAAGAGGAACTACGTGTACCCTGATACCCTGTTGCACGAAAGGTGGTATGTAGGTACTAAAGTTTCGCAACCGCGGCGGGTGCAAAAATCATAAGAAACATATTTCTTTTCCCACCTCCACCATCTATTTTTACATACAACTTTTTTATAGCCAAAATATACAGATTTTTACAAAGAGGGTCTTGCGGAGTACCGTAGATGTTTAGGGTGTTAATACCATCCCTTTGCATAACCAACCCCCTTACCTTGAATCTTTTCCCCCTCTTTTGGGTTATTCTCTCTTTTCCAATTCCTTTGGATACAATAAAGCGCGATGGCGATTTTTATTTTGATCTGTATAAGTCAAGTCAAGTCAATCCAATGGCTTAGTCTTAAACATTTCTACCGCTACACCATCCCCAAAATGTTTTAATAGCATAGGACATTTAATTTTCGCAATTTACTTCTTTCCTTATTATTGTTAGTAATTAGGGTTTGTATAGAAAGATTTAAAACAAAACATTAGAAAAGCTAATCTCAAAGACAAAAATAACTTAAATCAAAACACTTCGCACACATGCGCTTCTAGGGTTAACCTCACTTATTGCTTCAGATTTAAACAGTCATGTCCCTCGAACGTGGGATGCTTTAGCAAAGACCCTCAGTTAAAAGATCATTGTCCCTCGATGACCCTTCCATGTTGCCTTCGGTAAACGATCTTAGTCACTTACGACAATTGCTAAAACATCTTACTAGTTGCCTTTTATGACTGAACGATGACCCACGCTTGTCCCTCATATCCAACGATAGAGCTCTCTACTAACTAATGGTAGGTTAGAATTATCTAAAGGAGGAGGAAAAGAACAAAGACTTTTTGAGTAGGTAGATTGCTCGAAATTGCTTGCTCACAAAAATAACACAATCTTCACACCTCACACTTTCAAATAACAACTACTTTCAAAACGCTTTATAAACACTCTTGAGGACTGATACGAGGGTTATTATAAAGTAAATTACCTTACATTGGCATCTTCAAAACACTTTTCATAAAACAACACTTCGTTTCACAAATATTTTCAAAAACAAACATTTTGTATACATTCTCAAAAAAATTGTCGTACTTAGGCACATTTTCAAAATATTTGCAAACATACACCAAACACTAAGCATTTTCAAAGTGAGCTACCAATTAAGAGCCCATAGATAACTACGGATGAAACGGGTTCCAACACCTTCCCTTTTCATAACCTACCCCCCGAACTCAAGAAAATTCTAAAAGGTCTTTCTTGTTCTTTTCACCCTTTCCTTTATTGGATAATAGAAAATGTCGGTGGCGACTCTTGCTATCCGCAACATTTGTGATAAAACGCAAAACACCAAGTCAGTTCTCCCACCATATTACAGAACTGGTGACTCTGCTAGGGATAATACTAAAAGTGGGGTTACCTTAGAGATAGTTCACATTTAAATACTTTCATTGTTTGACTTGCCTGCTTTACTTTTAAAGGGTTGTTTGGGTTTATTTACTATATAGATCATATACCTAGATCTGGGGGAATTTTAGGTAAGTAGCAATAGATCGGAAAGACTTTACGGCGTAGACCGATATGGTTGAAACAATGGCTATGTTAGTGCGACACATTGGTTTATGTTGGTGTCCCTTGAGTAAGTAAAGGAGGATATTGGGCTACCGCATGGTGTAATAACCATTAATTGACCGTAGAACCTTAGTTAACATAACTTATCCATTAGAAAGTAGTGAGATAGTTGGCTTTGGTGCAGACTAAAGTTGGTTGATACTCGATGCTACACTCATTGAGATTAGACTCTCGGGATATTTCAGTCGCAATTTAGATGCTTGTGATGAAACCATTCCTGAGAGAAAGGTCAGTAATATTGAGATTCCTAGAACCCGATTACATCTTTTAGGACAGGTTGAGCCAACTAAAACTTCAAGAGGGTACTTACCTATAAACTCCATACAAGCTTAAACCTAAGGCCTTTTGTGTTTTTATTTGTGTTTGATTAATTGTTTGAACATGACATCATAACATCATGAAATCATACCATATCATTTTCACTAACCATTTCAAGGACCTAGGGATTTATCTTTGTTCTGTTTTGTAGGTTACAGCTTCCGCTCGCAGAATGACTATTCGAATCAGTTTTGTGAGGATACCTTCTCAACTTAAAGAGTTAGTATCAAGGGTTATCGAAAGCTCTCCATTCATCAAAAGACATGGTCGAATACTCAGTTTTGTTACCTCATGTTTTAAAGAAGACATGATGAGTGTTCTATTCCAAAACTTTGACCCTACACATCACTGCTTCACCTTTCCCGATTATTAGTTGGTACCCATAATGGAGGAGTTTTATCAATTACTAGAGTACTTTTCTCAATCAATTACCTTTCAACGATTTAGAGAAAGATCCACAACCTGAAGAAATTGCATCAGCCTTACATCTGAAGCGGTTTGACATTGTATCAAATTGGGAAACAAGGAGTGGAGTCAAGGATTTTCTAGCTAAATTTCTGTTGAAGAAGGCTCAACTGTTTTTGGATGCTATGAGTTTTCAAGCTTTCGAAGAAATATTGGCTTTCCTAATCTACGGTTTGGTGCTATTCCCTAATCCGGACCAACTCATAGATGTGAACACCATCAAAAAATTTCTTTCTCGTAACCTTGTGCCTACTTTTCTCGGAGACATTCTGCATTCTCTTCACACTCGTACAATGAGGAAGCGAGGGAATATTATGTGTTGCATACCTCTTCTATCTAGTTGGTTTATTTCACACCTTCCCCGATCAGTATTGAAGAATGAACAAGGTTTGAGGTGGTCTCAAAGGATGATGCCGCTCTCTCATTCATATATCTATTGGTGTTCTCGATCTCTGGAAGATGTCACTATCATTAACCGCTATGGAGAATTCCCTAATGTTCCACTCCTTGGAGTTAGGGTAGGTATTACTTACAACCCTTCTATAGCACTACGACAATTTGGTTATGCTCGAAGAGATGGTCCTCTTGACGCACTTATCCATGGTATTATGTTCAACTACGAGAACAATTTTCAAGGTTATCGTCGAAGGTTTATGCGTGCTTAAGGCATGGTGAACAAGGTTTATAGCAAGACTTTAGGGCATAATAATTCTATCCCCTTGGATCCCTATCTCAAATGGGTACGAGCTTGCGCTCAAAACCTTATGATGCCGTATTCAGCCGTTCTACCAGTTATCTTAGAGCCTGTTGTTGAAGGAGATGTTTCTCGCATCATACTCCATTCAAACATGCCTACTGACCTTGAAGAATTGCAGAAGTCCTAGATTCAACTCAAGGAAGAATGAGACACCTCTAAAGTTAAATTCTACGCAAGCGAGAAGAAAGTGTTGGAGCTCACAAAGTAACTACATTAAGAGAGAAGTCTTAATGCATACCTCAACACAAATAGGAAGCGTGTGTAGGAGAATTGAGTCTTAGGTTTTAGGAGTTTATATTGTTGTCTCCTTGAGGCCCTTTTTTTCTTTTCATTGTAAGCCTAGAAGGCAGTTTGTAATTTATGAACTTATTAATGAAATCTTTGTTTCTATTTCCTGTTTGGCTAGCAAATTTAAATCTTCCAAGGTCCTTGAAAACATTGTATCCACATATCATGCATCATTTCATAAGCAGGTTTTCCAATACATGTTTCCTCATCTATTTACTGTTTATTTCAGTATAAGATGGCTCTCAAAGAAACTGTCAAGGATCTCCAAACTCAGGATGAAAAATTTCAAGAGAGTCTTCTGAATCTAGCCAAAGGGAAACAAGAGATGATGGCTCTTCTCACCATGAAAAAGAAGACTAATAAGCGAGTTGTTATCCTCAACATGGGGAGAAGATTCAAAGGTCCAACTCAACTAGTTCAAGATGTTTCCTCTGAGGAAGACGAAAACCAAGAGGAGGATGATAGAAGTGTCAGGGGTGAAGGTAAAAACAACCAGGGTTCCAAAGATGAAGACTAATATGATGAACAGTACCCTTCTGCATATGACAAGTACAACCAGTTAGAAGACCATCTCAAAGCTGTGGAAATCCAGAAAGTGCCTGAATTGGATTTCGGAGAGCTAGTCTGATCCCGGGGGTGGTTATCCTTTATAATTTCAAGGTCCCCGTCTTTGCTAAATATGATGGGGTCTCTTGTCCCAAATTTCATCTGAGATCGTATGTTCGAAAAATCCAACCTCATACTGCTGATCGGAAATTATGGGTCCATTTCTTCCAAGAATGTTTGTCCGATACTCAACTGGAATGGTGCTTCCAGCTGGAAGGGACCAACATCCACACATCGAAAGACTTGGCTACTACTTTCTACAAGCAGTATCAATATAATACTAACCTGGCGCTGACTCGTGTACAATTGTAAAACATGTCTATGGGCTCGAATGAAGGGTTCAAGGAGTATGCCCAAAAATCGAGGGACCTAGCTATAAGGGTGAAACCTCTTGTGACTGATCGGGAAATGGTAGATATGTTCATGGGAACTCTAACGGGTCCATTCTTTAATCTGCTGATTGGGAGTTCTTCATCAGGGTTTACTGAGCTAATTCTGTCTGGAGAACGAGTTAAAAGTGATATCAAGAGCGGGAAGATTCCAGTGGCTGCAACTTCTAATGCTATAAAGAATCCCTTCATTGGTAAAAAAGAAATCAATGTTGTCTATGGCCAGAAAAGTCGTAGTAAGAATGATCGCCATCAGTCTGTGGGGGCAGTATTGATCTCTAATTTGATGCCTGTTCAACAATCACAACAAGGAAACCAACATAGGTCAAATGCTCCAAGGAGGCAATTCACCATGATTAATATGCCATTATCTCAAGCATTGCAACATTTGTTAAAGGCTGACCTCATAACACTCTAGGATTTTAGTGGTAGAAATGTTTAGACTAAGCCATTGGATTGACTTAACTTGCACAGATCAAAATAAAAATCACCACTGCGCTTTATTGTTCCCAGAGCAATCCGAAAAGAGAGAATAACCCGAAAAGAGGGGGAGTGAATTTATGTTCGTGGGTTGGTTATGCAAAGGGAAGGTATTAGCACCCTAAACATTTGCGGTACTCCGCATGAACCTCTTTGTAAATTTGTGTATTTTGGCTATAAGTGTTGTATAAAAAGTAGATGGTGGAGATGAAAAAAGAAGTATTTTTTGTAATTTTTGCACCCGCCGCGGTTGTGAATCTTTAGTGCTACGTACCACCTTCTATGCAATAGGGGATCAGGGTACTCGTAGTTCACCTTTAAAAATTTTAAAACACAAGTGTGTTGGTTAATTTTAAGAGACGAGACATCATCGCCTTATCTGAGTGGAAAAAAATACTTACTACCCGCGATTACGAGAAAGGAGAATTTGCGTCATCTCAAAGTGGAAGATATAGCTTGGATTTTAAAATCAACAAAGCCTCGCTCAACATACAAGTGGAAAATATCTCACTTCTCTACATATCATAGAAGTATAGTAGCTCGCATCACTACAAGGATTGACAAGAGTCTAATCTTTTGAGAAAAGTTTTAAAATAAAAAGCCTAAATGGAAATATGGTTTGAATGAGATTGATTGACTTTTAGTCTTCCACAATAAATGTCAAGGTATTATTAAGTTGGTTAAAGTTTGGTTAAGAAAATATTTTTGAAAATGCATGGACCTAAGTCCAAGTTTATTGTGAAAGCGGTTCAAGTTAGAAAACAATAAGAGTTTTAAAAAGGAGGGAGAATATTTTTTAAATTAAAGAAGATGGGAGGAGATGAATGGACTATCCTAAAGCATAAGGTAAAAGATAAGGAAAAGAACCATCTAACCAACAAGGATTCAACACTTGACACAAAGAGTCAATGTAGAATTGCCATCCTTTGGATTTAAACCAAGCAAGAAAAGATATTAAACCTCTTAATAATACAAAACATCAAATGCATTAAGTCTTCACAAAAAATTGGACAGAGTAACGGCTGTATACAGATAAATCTCCAATTGCAGACAAAGCATATAATTAGAATAACCTGCACACAAAGAAAACAAACAACCCAATGTCTTGGGGTAAACCCCAAGAACTCCAGACAAAATAACAATAAAAGTCACCAAGGTGTCAAGGTCTCTAATCATAAGTCAAAGAAGTCCACAACTCCAAAATGTCAAGGATAGTAACCAAATAGTCCAAGTAACCTTAAAGTTTTTTTATTGTTCAAGTTGGTTATTAGGAATCTTCAAAAAAGAAAATGAAAAGCTCAAGTGAGAAAAATAAAATGACATAAAGATAAATGCTCAAGTGACAAAGATGAAAATAGAATGATATGTAAACACTAAGATAAATGGTGCTTAAAGTAAGAGCATAAAGTAAAAACATAAAAATAAAAGTCAATTATTAATGAGTTAGAAATTAGAGGTTAGTTGAATGGCCATCTTGAATCTTGCATTTGAAAACTCATTAGAAGATTGATAAAATCAAACATCTCAACAACAAGTTTCATTTTCTTTTTGTGAAGTATATCATTCATTTCAAATTCTTGAGGCAACAACAAATGATCAACGATGTTTAAATGATTCACTTAGTCTAAAAATTATGATGAGTCATTAGATGATTGATTAAACCAAAGCCTCCTAACAATGAACCTAAAGGTTATTAGATCAAAGGTTTCAAATTAAATATACTTGGGCTTGCAAATATAAGTTTGGGACACGAATGATCATTTCTCGAATCAGGACAAAATTTAGCGCTATGTTAAGCAATCGCAGACGGACTTATATAGAAGTCGCACCTATTTTGAGGTCGGTCAATAGAAATCTATGTGTCATATGTTTAGAGAGATGATATGTAGATCATCCTCTAACAACATGTAGCACAAAAGAGAAGGGGATAAGATGAAGTGGGAGGGGATATATTTGAATAAAAAATTTAATCAAATTATCATTAAAATCATCCATCAATTTTAGTGGAGTTAAACTCAACACTCGAGATCCAATGATGTTAATAAAGTTTATAATCAACAATCACATAACCAGAATATATTAAAAAAAATTTGCTTATAATGAATAGAATAAAAAGAAAAATGACTTTTAAATTGTTTTTAAAAGGAAAATAAAAGGAAAAATATCAAACCATATTCAAACTATCAAAGAAAATTTTAAAGAGACCATAAAAAAATCAGATATGATCTCAAATATTTTTATGAAATTTTTGGTAATTTTTTAAAGCAGAAAAGTATTTTTAAACTAATTAAAATCATTCAAATAAGTGAAAAAAGATCAAAAATAGTAGAATTCAAAATAAAATTCTAGAAAAATTTCAGAAAGTTAAGAATAAGGAAAAAGATATTTATAAAAAAATTTAGAATTTAAAAATATCAAAAAGTAATTTTAAATAATTAAAAACTAGTTAAAATAATAGAACAATTATATAAAAAATATCAAATCTGAAAATAAAATCATGAAAAATAAAAATCAGAAAGAGATTATTTGGAAATAATTTTGTGAACTTTTTCATAATTGTTTAGTCAAAAATGATCTTTCTATGATTTCTTGAAGTTTAAATCAATTAAAATATAAAAATCAGAAAAATAAAAATAAAACAAAAAGATATAGACCATTGGATGAATGTCAAAACACATTAGTAATCAAATCCAAGGGATCTGGTGCTGTTTACCGTGAAAATTATTAAACAACCGCTGATCTTCCATAAAGGGTAATTTTTGGTTACTTGCAGGATCAATCACTTTGATCCTAGGAGATATGCTAAATATTTATGCTGTTTTGATAAAAATGAAAATTTTAATAAAGAACACATTCGACTGAGAAAGGTAGAGGTTTGAGATAAGTTTAAGTGTAGAAATTTGGTAAAAAGTGCAAGTAAAATGCAAGGAAAAATAAACTTTGCAAGTAAGATAAAAGGCTGTAAGCAAGAATGACAAGTAATGTAAAAAGGAATGTAAAAGACTTTGATTATAAAATGTGGTGTTACAAACGTACATTCTCAGTATTCTTTCTCACGCAGCGGGTAATCAAATAATATTGAGTGACTTGTACAATTAGTTGAACACATGGAAATCTACATAGAAACCCTATATTTATACTAGAACTAGGTAACCGTCGAGGAGTTGCCTCGCTCTAAGATGAGGACAAGGATCCTCTGCATGTACTTCGACTTCTGTCCTTATGCCACGTTGCTTTCTTCAACTGCCAAGTGAACTTCTTTTCCATCCTTTCTTCAGATTCAAAATCACTTGTTGCAGATACGAAGTTTTCTGGTCGAAGGGCGAAGGCTTCTTGGTCGAACACCCCTTTTAACTTAGAAAATTTATCTAAGTATTTCTTCTCTTCTTAGCATAGCTTCGACACAACTAACATCACAAACTCTTCTGTCGAAGCGTCTTTAACTTTAGATTTCTTTAACTTATTCTTGGCCAGTAGGACCAACATGTGTGGTGTCGAATTCAGGAGCTAACAAATTTCCCCCCAAGAATGTCAATTTCGACGCTAGAAGATATGGTTTTACTTTGATATTCCCATTCCACACAGGTCTTGTTTTTTGCCACAAAAGTCAATCGTGTGTTATTCTTGCACTAAATATGTTTTTGTAATGACTTATAGCCATTATGGCTGCTTAATGCATTTTCCATTTTGGCTCTTTACTTCGACTAAGATTAAACATCGGATATTTAAACCACTTGAAGTACAGGTCTATACTTTTTCAAGTATTTACCATTTACTCTCAAGATCCTTGGATGTTCATTTAACTTTTCGATCTCATAGGCACCACCAGACAATGTTTGGATAATCTTAAAAGGTCCTTCCCATTTAGGAGACCATTTTCCCATATTTCTATACTTTCGATCCATTGGGAGAATTACCTTTCATACCATAATCCTCAGGCAAGAATGTCTTGGTTTTTACTCTTTTATTGTAAGATTTTTGCACTCTTTTCTTCTATATCCTTAAGAGATCTAAAACACTCAGTCTTTCTTCGTCCAAATCAACAAATTCGTCTAACATCATATTCCAATAAGCTTCAGAATGGATATCTTGATGATTATGAATTCTTGTTGACTGCAGACAAATTTCTACTGCCAAAACTGCGTCATGGCCATAGGTTAATCGAAATGGTGTCATTCTGGTAGCTTCCTTAGGAGAAGTTCGACATGCCCATAAGATTTGGTCCAACGTTTTATGCCAATTATTTGGCTTTTTTACTACATGCTTCTTTATCAAACCAATTACTACCTTATTTGCCGCTTCAACTTGTCCATTAGCTTGCGCATAGTAAGGCATAGATGTTAACAGTTTAAATCCCATTTCTATGGTGAACTCCTGCATTTTTCGACATGTAAATACTGATCCATGGTCAGTTGTTATTGTCTCAGGGATTTCAAACCTATATATAATGTTCTTTGGAATAAATTCAATGACATTATCTTGGTCTACATTGAATAAAGGAATTGCCTCAATGCACTTAGTGAAATAGTCAATGCCCACCAATATATATTTCTGGCTTTTAGACGATGCTGGTCGAATCTCCCCATAAGATCCAAAGCCCATCCTCTAATAGGACAAGGTTTCACAATTGAGTGAAGTTCGCTTGCAGGTACATGTTGGATTCCTGTATGTAATTGACATTGTTGGCAGCCTTTTGCAAACTCCATGCAATCTTTCAGCACAATAGGCCCATATAATCCTTGTCAAAACAGCAACCATTTCATTTTATGGCCTACTTGATGTGCCCCACATGCCCCAACATGTGTAGTTGAAAGGGCTATGTATGCCTCTGTTTCACTTAGGCATTTCAGTAGTACTCCTTCAAGCGTCTTTTTAAATAACTCGTTTCCCATTATAATATAACTTAGCGCCCTATACTTTGTTTTTCCTTCTGTCGAAGCCATTGGATTTTCCAAATAATCTACTATAGGCTTTCTCCAATATTGTTCTACTAGATTGTCTATGAATGAAATTTCGAAGTTTTCTTGGTCAGCGTACCACAGTTTTGTTGTTTTTAAATCTGTTGGAGACAACTTGGTTGACGCTAATCTTCCTCTAACTTTGATTGGTTGTTGTAATTTTTCTTTCGGAATTTTATACCCAGATGCAATATGTGCTAAGTCATTAGCCACTTGATTTTCCAACTTGGTATATGTCGAATGTTGATCACTTTAAAGTTTTTCAACAAACGATTAGCTATTACAAAATACATGATAAGATTTTCTCTTTTACATTTGTATTCTTTCGTAATTTTCCTTATGATTAACTTTGAGTCTCCCATTATTTAGACTTTAGTGGCCCCCAATTCTAACAAGATTTCAAGGCCTACGATTAAAACTTCATACTCAGCCTCATTGTCCGAACAAGAACCTTCGATCTTGTACTTGAATGTTGTTGGAATTTTATTTAGAGAAATAATTAGAACTCCTACTCCAGTTCCATCTTTATGACTGGAACCATAGAAGTATAACTTCTAGGGTTCGATCTCTAAGTATTTTAATGATTCTTCATTTATTGAGTGGTCAACTATAAAGTCTGCTACCACTTGACCTTTTACAGCCTTGAGAGGCATAAAGGTTAATGAATACTTAGTCAATACAAGTGCCCATTTTCCAATTCGAATATGCAAGATGGGTTTCGAACATTTATTTGAAAACATCAAAATGAGACAAAACATAAACATTAACTGGTTTAATATATTGCTTGAGCTTTGTACATGACAAGTAAAGACACAAACATAGTTTTTCAACTTCGCTATATCTAGTTTCTACATCATATAAAACTCTACTGAGGTAGTATATGGGTCTTTCGACACCATTTTCATCCTCTTGAGCCAAAATGCTCCCTAGGGTTTTATCAGATGCAACTATGTACAATCTCATACTCCTAATGCTACAAGGAGGTACTAGACAGGTGGCTTGTTGAGGTATCCTTTGATCTTGTCGAAGTCATCTTGTTGTTCTTTCCCCCCACTCGAATCCACCTTTGTTGAGTCGAAGTAGTGGTGAGAAGGCTTGCGTGTTTCCACTTAAGTTGGATATAAATCTCCTCAGGAAATTTATCTTTCCAAGTTGAGATTGCAATTCCTTCTTGCTAGTTGGCGCTTTCGCTTCCAAAATGGATTTGGTCTTGTTCTGGTTTATTTCGATTCCCTTTTTATGGACCACAAAGCCTAATAAGTCCCCTGCTTTGACGCAGAAAGCGCACTTTAGAGGATTCATCTTTAGACCATAGCTTTTCATCCTTTCAAAGGAATGTCGAAGGTGGTCTATGTGATTCTTCCCTGAAACATATTTGACAACAACATCTTCAATATAAATCTGCATAAAAGTTTCAATAAAATCATGGAAGATGGAATTCATTACCCTTTCATATGTTACCCCTGCATTTTTTAGGCCAAAGGGAATCACTACCCATTCATAAGTACCTAAAGCTCCAGGGCATCGAAATGCTGCTTTTGACACATCCTCTTCAATAATGAAAATTTGATTATACCTAGAGTATCCATCAAGAATACTCATGTATTCAAAGCCAGCGTCAAAATCGATAAGCATTTCCGCCACAGGCATTGGATATTCATCTTTGGGTGTTGCAGCATTTAAATATCCAAACTCAATGCACACCCTTAAGGTACCATTTTTCTTTATAACAGGTACTATATTTGCAATCCATTCGACATACCTGATCGTTCGGATGAACTTGCATTTCAGCAGTTGTTTGACTTTCGTCTTGATATTCAACAGGATCTCTGGTGCAAAATGCCTTGGAGTTTTCTTGACATGCTTTTTTCCAGGCTTTATTGGCAGTTGAAGCTCCACCAATCATCTATCGAGACCATGTATTTCGTCATAATCCCATGCAAAGCAGTCTCTAAACTCCTTCAACAATTGGATTATTTCGACCCTGAGTTTTGGATCTATCTTCGCATTGATGTATGTTGGTCTTTTCACCAAACTTTCGCCTAGGTCTATTTCTTCCAGAGGATCTTGCGCTAGCATTTTAACATTGTCTGCCAACAGATCCTTTTCAAAACCCAAAGGCTCATAATCATAGATGGCATCTAGCCTTTGGCTTCTTTCTTCCTCCCTTCTTAAGTCAGGTGGTTCTGGTTCGAAGTCTTTCCCAGGACCTTCTGGAAGAAACACTTGCTCATTGGCTTCGAAATCCATATACTTGACTTCAGCCTCTAAGGCCGCTATCATTCTACTTTCGACTACATATGCCAAAATCTTTTATAAAGCTTGTGATTCAGTCATTGTGATCGGTGGATCTGGAACTGACTGTTTAACGCTGGTTCGCGAAATGTCGCGGAAGCAAGAGTCGCCACCGTCTTTTATTTTCTCCAACATGGACAGGACAAAAGCACAGAAAAATTCCTTATAGAGATTGCTCTCGGTTCGGGAGGTAGATTATAGAAAGGGAAGGTGTTAGCACCCTTTCTATCCATGGTTATCCATGGGCTCTTAGATACTTGCTCATTTGTGTTTTCAAAAATGGTTTGTTTGCTTTTCAACTGTGGGTTTTAAAAAGTTTCTTTGAAAATTCCAGTTCGACTCTTGTATCGGTCCTCAAGAGTGTTTGAAAAATTGCTTTCGAAAGCTTTTTGAAAATGTGTTGGTGTGAAAAGTATTTTGTTTTGTTTTGAAATTTAGAGCAAGTATCTATGAGAACCTACCTACCCTAAGGAATTCGTCTGTGTAAATGTCCTTTAAAGTAGTGCCATCCCACCATTGAGAGGTAGGTAGCACCACCGTTGGAGGTGTTCGGGTCAATTCGAAGGTTCGGGACGTGGTGATCACCAGAGCAATGGGAAGACACCTTAGAAGCTACCCTCATGCCAGGTTCCCGGATCATGAGGACTTACTAAGACATCTTCTACTCGACGACCACCTTTCGAGGCAAGGCAACAGTGAGGCGTACCCTAGGGGTGGTGTGTGCGATTTGTGTGTCATGTTTCGGTTATTTGTCTTGTCATGTTTGTCGTGTTCTACGCTTGATTTTAATTAGACATTCATTCTTTCATGCTTGGTTAACAGTTAAATATTTTGCGAGGAAATAAATCTAAAACTATTACAAATGGCGCGGGTCCACATCGCCAAAATTAAACCGGACCCGATTTAGCGGAAAAATAAATAATGCGAAGAAAATAAAGTGCGAAAAGTAAATTACATGGCTTTGGGATATTTACAAAAATTATGATAAGCGATAATAAAATAAATGCACAATTAAATGGTTAATGACGGGCGTTGGACCCTTTTTGCAAATAATTAAAAGTTAATGAGAATTAAGAATTAAATGATTAAATGATTAAATGCTTTTTTTGGTATTTTTGTATTTTTAGATTTAATAGGAAAAGAAATTAATTGAAATTAAATTAAACGGCAAACCCTAATTCTAATATTTTTTAATTATTAAGAAAGAATTAAAATATGACCTAAATTAAACCTAAAATTTATTATGTACGATTTTAAATAGGAAAAATAAATAAATAAATAATTATTGTTATTCTAAAAAAAGGAAAATATTAAAAGGGAAAAAAAAATAGCAATTAATTAACCTAATTCTATTTTGTTGGATTTTTATTTAAAAGGATTTAAAATTGAAAACCTAATTACACTAAATAATCTACATTTTAATTTGTTTATGAAAATAATTATTATAAAATAAATATTATATTTTTGTGTATTTCCTGATTTTTTGAATGTTTTATTTATTTTTGGTAAAAGAATTAATTAATTGAGAGGACAAATTGAATAAAGTTGCAATTTTAAAAAAAATAAATAAGCTATAAACATAAATGAGGAAATGCAAACCAGGGCCATTAATCTTGAGTTTAGTGACTTTGTTTGGATCATGTGCGACACGTTGACTTATGCCCATGGTACGTCTCAATCCTGAGCCCTTGATCTGGAATAGCTAGACGCGTGGCTCCTTGGATGTTGAGTGTGCATTATAGACCAACACGTCATGCCTGCATATGATCATCAAAGGAAAAATAATGTGAAATTGTTGAAGACCTGGGAATCGAACCCAGGTCTTGCTGATTAACCATGCCTTCGCCTGCCATCTGTGCCACTTGCGTTTCAATTAACAAATAATAATACATAAACGTAATAAGTAAAACATGGCGTTAGTGGGTCAAAAACGCGCGAGATTTAAATTGGCCAGTCCCCGTGTGACACGACGTCATCTTCTCCACTATCCCTGTAAAACAAAACCTATAGGCAACGGTTTCGTTGCGTTGCCTAAACCCCTGTATCAAAAAATAGCGAATAGAATTCTACTGATCAGAAATCCATCGCGAGTATACCATCTTAATCGTCCAGACGCGTTGAGTTTCGTGGTCTTAGTCTTGTTGCTTAATTTTTCTGTAGGAGGGAAACCCTCTTTTTGAGTTCCTGAAACCCTAACAACCATTCATGGTGGATTCATGTTTATGCCACAAAAATTCAATTAACTATCATGGTTAGTTCACAAACTTCACAAGGAGTAAGAATATACAAATAAAAATGCAAAAGGATGTCTAAATCATGCTATGCGATTTCAAGATGTTCTTGATACGGTTTGAGTTCCAGATACCAGTTCAAGGCGTTTGAGTTGATGCCAACGGTTGGAATATGTCCAGGGATGTATGAGAATGCTAATGGGATCAAAATCGAAGCTTGAATTGACCTCTAATGCACTTTTCAGTTTTGAGTTTTTTTTGTGAATTTTCAAGAATGCAAGAGTGTGTTATGCGCAGCTTTTTTTCCCGTCTTCGATGATTAGGGTTATGTTCTGATCATATATGGAGCATGTTAGGTCAAGAAAATTGTATAAAATCTTATGCATTGATGATTTCATATATTTGATTTTGGCAAATCTTCTTCATATCTTTTTTCATGTTCTTTGTGTCAATTAGGTCCAAATCAATCCAAAACTTTCCTAAATGGGATATGCACGAAATATTGGATCCAAACATGTATAAAAAGATTTTTTAGGTTAAGGTTTATATTTTTCATGAATTAAAATCATTTAAATGAATATAAATTAATATTAATTCAAATAAATAATTAAAAAATATGAGAATACTTCCCTTTGGGCCTAGTGGTCGTGCATAGGCTTGGCATGAAGAAACTTGGAAGAGAAATGGGCCCATTTGCATTTTTAGGCCTTTTGCATCAATGTTGACTTTTCAAAATTCCTAAAAATTTCCCAACTTCCACAAGGCATAACTTGGTCAATTTTTAAGCTTTTCACATGTTCTTGGACATTTTGGAAAGGTCTTTGAGTCCTTTAACCAATGGCTTTGGTCCCATGTCATTTTGATTTACCAATCTCAAGTTATGGCCTTTGACTTAAAGTCACTTTTTGTTGACTTTTGAAAATGACCTATAATGTTGAAATTGATAACTTTTTGTGAGAGCATTTCTTGGACTTGGAACATGAAGATGAATTGTAGGAAATGTCTTTCTCTTCAAAATGAGCTTTGGATGGAATTTTTCTGATAATCCATGTGAAAGTTATGCCCTGGTCAATTTCAGTTGACTTTTTCAGCTGTCCAAATATAGCAACTTTTGCATATTTGATGATTTCTGAGCCAAATTTTGAAAATCATGATCAAGCATTGATCAAATGATGTTTGTGGCTTCAAAATGATATGTTGACCAAAAATTTGAACTTTTGACTGTCAAATGACCATTTTGCCCCTACAGTTGACTGTAGTGCAATCTAGGGTTTTGACTGTGCAATTTTGAGCTGAATGCCTTGAAACTTGATATGGAGACACTTGACCATCTTTTTAAGCATATGAGACTTGATTGGGCCTTTGAAAAGTTCATTTGCTTGACCAGAACTCAAACCCTAGTTTTGACTGTATAGGAGCCAGTTGAGCTGCACAACCCTGGGGGAATTTTGTGACCTTGACTTTGACAATTCTTGATGAATATGGGAGGGCAAATTTTGGGGTACAACAGTTGCCCCTGTTCAATCTTCTTAGACCTGAGGATGCAGATTGGCTGACATGCCTTTCGTAATCCGAGGGTAGAAGATGATTGGACACTAGAGTGCCCAGAAATTTGCGCTCACATAGTAGCAATGATGATGAGGGAATGGGCTTATAGATGCCATTTGGAGGTTGCTTGGATAGGATGATGGGCTTATAGATGCCATCTGGATGTTGATTGCGTAGGAGATTCCTTAGCGAGAACCTGCATACCTGCAAGAGAGAAAAATGAGTACCTGACACGCTGCAAGAGCTGACTTTAGATGCTTGATATAGATATGTCCTGATTGGTTACAGGAGCTGAGTCTGGAGCTTCAAATGCTGATGAATGAACCAGGAATGGTTACTGCCTTAATCGTGAATGGTAAGAGAACCTTGGGCGATTTTAACTTCAACAACGCTCGTTGAGAAAAATCTTGGTGAGAATTACCATCTTTGTAGTGTCAGGAAGAGAACCAAAGGACATTATAATCTCAAAGGGAGTTACCTCACTCACGTTGGAGAGGGAACTATAGGAAATTATAATCTGAAAGGAGATATCACCTCACGCTCATGCCGGAGAGGGAAACATCTTGAAAGGGAATTACCACCTCACACGCCGTTGGAGAGGGGACCATAAGAGAATATCACCTCACGCTCATGCCGGAGAGGAGAACATCTGAAGAAGGAATTACCACCTCACACGCCGTTGGAGAGGGGACCATAAGAGAATATCACCTCACGCTCATGCCGGAGAGGGGAACATCTGAAGAAGGAATTACCACCTCACACGCCGTTGGAGAGGGGACCATAAGAGACTATCACCTCACGCTCATGCCGGAGAGGGGAACATCTGAAGAAGGAATTACCACCTCACACGCCGTTGGAGAGGGGACCATAAGAGAATATCACCTCACGCTCATCGTCGGAGAGGAAAACATCTTGAAAAAGGAATTACCACCTCACGCTCACCGTCGGAGAGGGGACCACAAAAGAATATCACCTCACGCTCATCGTCGGAGAGGAGAACATCTTGAAAAAGGAATTACCACCTCACGCTCACCGTCGGAGAGGGGACCACAAGAGAATATCACCTCACGCTCATGCCGGAGAGGGGAACATCTTGAAAAAGGAATTACCACCTCACGCTCACCGTCGGAGAGGGGACCACAAAAGAACTTCTACTGAGTCTTTATCAGAAAAATCTGTTTGGAGTCGATTTAACTGGACTAGAGACATCCTTGAAATATGTTTGGGAATTTCAACTGCACCCTTCCTGAAAGGTAGAGGTCAGTTATATGCGATGCATGGTATGGATCAAGCAAACATGGATACGATTTATATGATATGATGTGTACATGCATGCTATAATGATGTATGTGATGACTCATGTATGTTTTCGTCTAGGAAAATAAATCCTTGACGGGTGCCGGGAAGTCATATCCTGGGCTGATGTTGAGGAAGAGATTTTACTGCCGCTGTGGATGATTGTTGCAAGAATACCGGTAGGAGAAGATAACTCCGTTGAGGAATAGACTTGGCAAATGAAATAATTCTGCGGGAGAAAAGATACTCTAGCGATCATGCTGGGGAGTGCTACTCTGTGGGGATAGCGATGCTTTGCTGAGTTGATGAAGATGACTTCGTTGGGGATACCGTTGACGAATTATGCTGGGGATATCCTTGTTGTGCTGGAAGTGTTGATAGACTTCGCTGGGGATAGGAAGATATTTTGCCGAGGACGCTCTTTCCGTGGCTTTTGGCTGAGGATAACCCAGTTATATCCTGTTACGGAAATAACTCTTTAAATCAAGCCGGGACGACGCGTTCGTGCTCTGCGAGGGGATAAGCTTCCAGAATCTACTGGGGATAAGCTTACTGCTTGGGGAGATATGAATTCCAACTTTCCTGGGGAAACTGGATTGGACTCTCCTGGGGGAAGTTTTAGACTGCGGGGAAGTGATTCCTTTGAATAGTGGTGTATCGCCGGGGAACAATCTTTAGACCAAGACTGCCGGGGATGCTTGTTAAGAATATGTATATTGCTGCTGGGGAGGTATTGAGATCTACAGGAGGATACTCAGTTTCCTTGATATTTGATGATTTTGCGTGGAGAAGAGTGTATTGTTTTGTTGAACCACTCTCTGGGGGATTAAGATACACTTGGCCGCGTTCTTTAGCTGAACTCACCTTAGCACCTTGGAGGATAGAACAATTAAACTGCTCAGACAACTCTTTATTGCCCCTGTTTCTAGTGTCACCTGCAATGAATTCCTTTGTTTCGTATGTAAATATTTATGAGTTAGCAAATTATTGTCAATGCATACATCACAAATTGAACCTTGGACGTTCTTCGCAAAACAAAACAGAAAAAAGAAAAACACTTGGCACTGAAGATATATTTTTATTGATTTTGAATGGCCTGAAAATAGGCGTTTTGTGTACAAGAGGCTGACGTCCTAATAAGAGGTACGTCGCCGAGCAAAAGAGTTTATACAAGTTTTGTACAAAAGAAAAGTAAAACAGCTGTGTGAAAGATGAATGATCTACTGGGTTTCAGCTCTGCTATTGTCTTTATAACTCCGAGCGTCTCATCACTTGATGACCTTGGTTGAAGGTGAAGCTGACTGATCGATGCCGTTTTGACTTGATGTAGATACCGGATTCTGGATACAAAGTGATCAATGAGACATAGTTTTACGCTTTTATCCCTAACTTTTGCCTGGACCGCCCTTTCGGGTTTTCAGTCCACCGGGATACCCTTTTTTGCCCAAGCCGCCTTTTCAGGTTTTCGACTTGCCGGGTGTACAGATCTTTTCATTTTCATCCCTACATTTTGCCCGAACCCTTTTGGTTCGACGGGAAGCCCTAATTTTTGCCTAGGCATGTCAGCCTAGCGGGTCTTTTTCATGCGTAGTATTTTTTAACTATGTCTGCATTGGCGGGGTGAGGAAGGTCGTCACCATCCATGTTGGTTAAGATCATTGCTCCTCCTGAGAACACCTGCTTAACCACAAATGGCCCTTCGTACGTAGGGGTCCATTTGCCCCTTGGATCACTCTGAGGAAGGATGATTCTCTTGATAACCAGATCCCCAACTTGATATTCTTGTGGCCTGACTTTTTTGTTAAATGCCTTGATCATTCGTTTCTGATACGTTTGACCATGACAGATAGCAGCAAGTCTCTTTTCGTCAATGAGATTGAGTTGGTCAAGTCGTGTCTGGATCCAATCATCTTCGTTCAGATTTGCATCCTTCATTATCCGGAGAGAGGGAATTTGCACTTCGATTGGCAAGACTGCCTCCATGCCATAAACTAGAGAGAAAGGAGTTGCCCCGGTTGATGTCCTAGCTGAGGTACGGTACCCATGCAGAGCGAACGGTAACATCTCGTGCCAATCTTTGTACGTTACTGTCATCTTTTGCACGATCTTCTTGATGTTTTTGTTTGCTGCTTCTACAGCCCCATTCATCTTCGGTCTGTAAGGAGAAGAATTGTGGTGCTGTATCTTGAACTGTTCGCAAAGCTCAGCAATCATCTTATTGTTCAGATTGGTACCGTTGTCTGTAATGATCCGCTCAGGGACGCCGTATCGACAAATCAGGTTGTGCCGAATGAACCGTGCCACAACAGTCTTGGTTACCGTAGCATAGGACGCTGCCTCAACCCACTTTGTAAAATAGTCGATTGCCACTAGGATGAAGCGATGTCCGTTGGATGCCGTAGGTCTTATTTCACCGATCATGTCTATGCCCCACATTGCAAACGGCCAAGGCGCAGTCAGAACATTCAGGGGAACCGGAGGAACATGCACCTTATCTGCATAGATCTGGCACTTGTGGCATGTCCTAGAATGTTGGTAGCAATCAGCTTCCATGGTGGACCAGTAGTATCCTGCCCGTAGGATTTTCTTAGCCATAGTATGCCCACTGGAATGCGTACCAAAGGTCCCTTCGTGTAGCTCTTCCATGATTCTTTCTGCTTCAGCTTTGTCCACACAACGCAGTAAGGTTGAATCATGATTCCTCTTGTACAAGATGCCGTTGCTTAGGAAGAACTTTGCTGCGAACCTCCTCAGGAATTTCTTATCGTTGACAGATGCACCTTCAGGGTATTCCTGAGCTTCCAGATATCTCTTCACTTCGTGGTACCAAGGCTTCTCAGTCACCAATTCAGTTTCGAGATCACAACAGTATGCCGGTTCGTCCAGTTTCCAAATGGTAATCTGGGGAGCTTCATTATCCCATTTAACCTTGAACATAGAAGACATTGTAGCTAACGCGTCCGCTAACTGATTCTCTTCTCTTGGAAAGTGCTCAAAGGTTATCTCTGTAAAGTGGGGAATCAGGGTCAACACACATTCTCTGTAAGGAATCAAGTTTGGATGTTTCGTATCCCACTCTCCATTGATCTGATTGATCACTAGAGCGGAATCTCCGAAGACACTGAGGAACTTGATTCGTAAGTCGATCGCAGCTTGAAGACCCATGATACACGCCTCATACTCCGCCATGTTGTTGGTACAGTTGAAACATAGCCGGGCAGTGAGTGGAGTATGAGTACCCTGTGGAGATATGATTATGGCGCCGATACCATTTCCCAAAGCATTGGAGGCTCCGTCGAAGTGCATAGACCAACGGGATCCTGGTTCAGGTCCTTCATCCGGTCCAGGTACTTCACAGTCAGTTACTATCATAATGCTTTCGTCTGGAAACTCGAAGTTCATTGATTGGTAGTCATCTACCGCTTGATGAGCTAAGTGGTCTGCCAATACACTTCCCTTGATGGCTTTCTGGGTTGTATACTGAATGTCGTATTCCGTCAAGATCATTTGCCATCTTGCAATTCTCCCAGACAGAGCAGGCTTTTCGAATATGTATTTTATCGGATCCATCTTTGAGATCAACAAGGTAGTGTGAGTCAGCATATACTGTCTCAGCCGGCGAGCAGCCCATACCAAAGCGCAGCAAGTTTTCTCAAGCAGTGAGTATTGGGTCTCACAGTCGGTAAACTTTTTACTAAGGTAATAAATGGCATGCTCTTTTCGGCCAGACTCGTCATGCTGCCCCAGCACACACCCCATTGAACTGTCAAGCACTGTCAGATATAGGATCAGAGGTCTCCCTTCAATCGGTGGCATAAGGATGGGTGGTTCTTGGAGATACTCTTTAATTTTGTCGAAGGCGGCCTGACATTCATCGTTCCAACGTACTACCTGATCTTTCTTCAGCAGCTTGAAGATTGGCTCACAGGTAGCAGTCAAATGAGATATGAATCGAGCGATGTAGTTCAGGCGCCCTAAAAAGCCTCTGACTTCCTTCTCTGTCTTAGGAACTGGCATCTCTTGAATAGCCTTGACCTTAGCAGGGTCCACTTGAATACCTTTATCACTGACCACGAAGCCTAGCAATTTCCCAGATCTTACCCCGAAGGTGCACTTGTTCGGGTTCAATCTCAGCTTGTACAGTTTCAACCGGTCAAATAACTTCTGCAGATGATCTAAGTGCTCTTCTTCAGTTTGGGATCTAGCGATCATGTCGTCTACATACACTTCGATCTCATGATGGATCATATCATGAAATAAGGCAACCATGGCACGTTGGTAGGTTGCCCCAGCATTCTTCAACCCGAATGGCATGACCTTGTAACAGAAGGTGCCCCACTGAGTAACAAATGTAGTCTTCTCCATGTCTTCAGGTGCCATCTTTATCTGATTGTAGCCTGAAAAGCCATCCATGAAAGAGAATACCTTGTGCTGAGCTGTATTATCCACAAGGACATCAATGTGAGGTAAGGGGAAGTCATCCTTGGGGCTGGCCCTGTTCAGATCCCTGTAATCGACACACATTCTGACCTTGCCGTCCTTTTTAGGTACCGGCACTACATTGGCAACCCACTGAGGGTAAGAAGTCACTGCAAGGAACCCGGCATCAAACTGTTTCATGACCTCGGCCTTAATCTTCTCTGACATCTCTGGACGCATCCGACGGACCTTTTGTTTAACTGGAGGGCAGTCTTCCCTAGTTGGCAAATGATGGGCAACAATATCGGTATCCAACCCTGGCATGTCTTCGTAGGACCAGGCAAAGATCTCCATATAGTCATGCAGCATCTTGGTTAACCGTTGCTTCACGCTGAGCTCTAGGTTAGCACCAATCTTTACCTCTTTTCTGTCTGCCTCAGTACCCAAGTTTATGGTTTCCACTGGCTCTTCATGGGGTTGAATTGCCCTCTCTTCCTGAAGCAACAGTCTAGCAAGCTCGCCAGGCACTTCGCAATCATCTTCACCTTCGTCTTCGGCTAAGTTGATCGGATTTTCGAAGTCATAATTGGCATTAGCAGAGCTGTTATCAGTGAGATCCAGAGTGGATTGGAACCTGTATGAGTGAGTGTGTGTGTAAATACAGCTGTTTTTGAAAATTATGTAAAGGAGATGAAAGATAAAAAAGGAACACAATATTTGCAATGCGAAAATAGTCCAAGATTTTCATTCATGATGTATAAAATGACAGTTCATATGCCCTCACAAATAGAACCACGGTGCCTCGGGTAAGACACCGGGCCATAGAGTTTATCATTGTCTATTACAGAAATAACGAAACAAAGAAATTTATTACTTAGTGTCAAAAGAAACAGAGAGATTGTCCTTGGTGCTCCAATTGTTAAGTCCACCATCAGCAGCCGGGTAGATCCAGCTATCAAACTCAGCTTCATCAACTTCCTCTTCATCACCAATAGCATTAACTCCATGAGCAGGCAGGGGAGCTGTCACCACATTAGGTTTGTCAGACGCCTCGAACTGTACCTCTTTAGCGTCAATGAGGTCCTGCAGCTTGTTCCTTAGTGCCCAACAGTCGTCAGTGGCATGCCCCGGGCTGTCTGAATGGTAAGCACAACGGGCATTCGGGTTGTACTTAGGAGAGGTAGTGTTAGGGAACTTTGGAGCCTCCTTGACAGATACCAAATTGGTTGCGAGCAGCTGTGGCAGAATCTGCGATAGGGTCATGCTTAACCGGGTGAACTCTCTCCGGGGTCTATCAACCCTTTGAGGATTGTTTGGCCGGGGAGCGGCAGCAGGCTTAGCGATCATTACCGCGCTGACAGATTGGCGGTGATCAGGTCTCTCTGATTTTCTGGAGCCATACACAGCACTAGACTCCTTTTTAAACGGTTTCTTGTCCGACCCAGATGATGATGCAGCCTTTGCAATCTTTCCAGACTTCAACCCAGCTTCAATTCTCTCTCCAGTTAAGATCAAATCAGTGAAACCAGCAGAAGAATTCCCAATGAGATGATTAAAGAACGGCCCAGATAGGGTCCCCAAGAACATATCCACTAATTCTCGATCAGTCAAAGGTGGCTGCACCCTGCCAGCCAGATCTCTCCATTTCTGCGCGTACTCTTTAAAACCTTCGCTTACGCCCAACGACATACCCTGGAGTTGGGTACGCGTGGGGGCAAGGTCGGCATTATACTGATACTGCTTGTAGAAAGCAGTAGCCAGCTCCTCCCAGTTACGAACTTTGGTCCCATCCAGCTGATAGAACCATTCGAGATGAGTCCCTGAAAGACTCTCCTGGAAGAAGTGGATCCATAGATTCTTGTCCGCAGAGTACGGCTGAATCTTTCGAACATAAGACCTCAAATGCAGCTTGGGACAGGATGCCCCGTCATATTTGGAGAAGGTGGGAGCTTTGAATTTATGTGGGATAACCACACCAGTCGACAAACCCAGATCTCCGAAATCCAGCCCAGGTGCCTGTTGCACCTCCATAGCTTTCAGCCTGTCTTCCAGTTGTTTGTACCTATCATCTGCAGGAGGATACTGTTCCTCATCAAAATCTGTCTCGTTGTCGGAGACCACCGGACTAGGAACCCTTGCTTCTGCCTGAGAAGGACTCTTGCCAACAGAAGAAGCAACCTCTTCATTGTGTAGAGTATTACCCATCCTTCGGCCCGTGTTGAATAGAACAGTCCTTCTTTTCTTCTTCTTCTCCTTCTTCAGGAGCATGGCCTTCAGCTCATCTTGGCCTTTAGCTAGACCCAGGATTAACTCTTGAAACTGCGCATTCTGCGCCTGGAGAGCCTTGATTGAAGTCTCAGTTGATTCAGATCCGGAATTCATGATGCTGAAATAAACAGCGAAGAACTGTAAGCAACCTGAAAAAGGGGAAAACCTGCTATGCACATGATGTATGAAATGCGTATGAATTATGTTTTCAAAGACAATCGGGAATCAACTTTGTTAAACAAAAAGGAACACACTTCATTAGATTCAACTTTGTAACTGAAATTATTCAACAAGTTGCCCTTAGGCGTTTACATGAAATGAAACAACTGGAAAGGAAATAAAAACTGTAAAGGCACATTCAGCACTCCTCATTGATCCCATGGTCTCCTCTTTTCAGTACGGAGGTAGGCATTCAGAGCTCTTTCATTCTCCAACTGCTTTGTCAGCTTCTGGATCTTTGATTCCTGCTCGTTGAACTTTTCCCGGTAAGAATCCCGTTCTTCTTGCAGTTGCGACCAAGATCTCTTCAATGTCTCATAATCAGTGGGTATCTGAGGGGGAAGGACAGTGGGAGGAACACCATCTTTATCAGGACACTCAAGAATGACGGGCCTGACAGCTTCATATGGCATACCTAACTTCTGAGCACGGATGCGGACCCATTTGTAGTAGGCTTCCATAGGTAGAGAAGTCTTTGGCCCTAGCTCTTGTGGGTCAGCTTTATGAACCTTGTCCCAAGCCCTGATGAACCTACGACGTAGCTCGTCACTATCCACCTGAAATTCAAAACTGATGTGAGGCACCAACATCTCATGGGGACCTGCTCTTCTTGCTCTTCCAAACTGACGGAGTGCTAGACATGGATTGTAAGAGATCCCTCCTTGAGTACCAATCAGAGGAACATTAGGATACTCCCCGCATCGATCAATAATAGCTATCTCATCCAAACCTCTGCAAGTCCAAATGATGTCTTTATCTGTGAGAGACATCAACCTGTGAGCCCAACCTCTTCCTTCTTGGTTCTTCAGTACGGACTTAGGGAGGTGCGAAGTAAACCACCTCACCAACAAAGGGATACAACACCATAGGGTTCCTCGTCTTCGGGTAGTACGGGCATGAAGTTGTTGCAAGATGTCACCCAAGAGAGTGGGCACAGGGTTCTGAGACATAAAGATCCTAATGGAAGTGACATTGATGAAGTTGTCAGGATTAGGAAACAGGACTAACCCATAGATTAGGAGAGCCAAGATGTCTTCATATGCCCTAAAGTCCAAGTCATTCCAGAAGCTGTTAGCTTTACCAATCAGAAACTTGGCCAAGAAACCCCTAACTCCGCTTCTAGTTACCCAGTTGTCTGTTACCTCTTGATGGGTCAAAGGAAAAGCTGCAGCAATGTCCTCAAGCCTGAGGGTCTTTTCCCAACCAGTAAAGGGAGTCTGATCCAAGATAGGGATACCAAGCAGATTAGAGAACTCTTCCAGGGTAGGGACCAGCTGGAAGTCTTGGAAGGTAAAGCACTGGTACTGAGGGTCATAGAACTGGGTCAGAACACTCATCAACTGTTGATCCCGCTTTGCAGTGACTAAACTGAGAAGGGAACCATGCCTCTGAATGAAGGAAGTGGTGTTTGGAATTCTGCTAACCAACTCATCAATCAACTCAGGTGAACGAACAAAGTTGAACCGGATAGTATTCCTTCGCACAGGCATCATAATGTCCTACAAAACAAAGCAAAGATGAAACCCTCTTGTCTTTGAAATGGTCAGTTCTTATGCAGGATGCATGCAATGCTTATGATGCTATGATGTTATGATAAAGCACACCACATACAGATACAAAGGCAAACATAGTAAGGCACACAAGTCACACAAGGCAAGCCCCTAAAGTTTAGGCCAGCATGAGGTCTAGGTACTACCCTCTTTCAGTTTGTTGGTTCATACCTGTCCTAATCAAAAGTAACCGGGTTCTTAGAGGATCCCAATATCATTGACTACCCTCAATCGGTCATAACTCCAGCATCGCAATCTTTTCTTGCGGCCAGAACCATCACGAGAGTTTAGCCTCAATGGGCGTAGCATACTGCTACTGTTCTAAAGGCCGAGTTGTGTCAATTAAGGTTCTAAAGTTGTTGGTGCTTAATGACTCCTTAGAAGACCCATATTCTCCTCGTTGCGACACAAGGGATATCGGTACAGACTAAGGTGTCACACCAACGTAGCCACTGCTTCACCTGTGTCGGTCTACGCCGGACAGGTCCCTCACAGCTTATGCTACCTAACAGGGTATCCCCAGATCCGGGTTAGGATCTATGTATCTCCGATGCAACCCACAATAGTAAAGCAAGCAAAACAATACAAGTGAAAACACAGTTATGACCTAGCCCTAAGGTACACCTCACTTTATAGGTATGTCCCCAGCAGAGTCGCCAGTTCTGTGATCGGTGGATCTGGAACTGACTGTTTAACGCTGGTTCGCGAAATGTCGCGGAAGCAAGAGTCGCCACCGTCTTTTATTTTCTCCAACATGGACAGGACAAAAGCACAGAAAAATTCCTTATAGAGATTGCTCTCGGTTCGGGAGGTAGATTATAGAAAGGGAAGGTGTTAGCACCCTTTCTATCCATGGTTATCCATGGGCTCTTAGATACTTGCTCATTTGTGTTTTCAAAAATGGTTTGTTTGCTTTTCAACTGTGGGTTTTAAAAAGTTTCTTTGAAAATTCCAGTTCGACTCTTGTATCGGTCCTCAAGAGTGTTTGAAAAATTGCTTTCGAAAGCTTTTTGAAAATGTGTTGGTGTGAAAAGTATTTTGTTTTGTTTTGAAATTTAGAGCAAGTATCTATGAGAACCTACCTACCCTAAGGAATTCGTCTGTGTAAATGTCCTTTAAAGTAGTGCCATCCCACCATTGAGAGGTAGGTAGCACCACCGTTGGAGGTGTTCGGGTCAATTCGAAGGTTCGGGACGTGGTGATCACCAGAGCAATGGGAAGACACCTTAGAAGCTACCCTCATGCCAGGTTCCCGGATCATGAGGACTTACTAAGACATCTTCTACTCGACGACCACCTTTCGAGGCAAGGCAACAGTGAGGCGTACCCTAGGGGTGGTGTGTGCGATTTGTGTGTCATGTTTCGGTTATTTGTCTTGTCATGTTTGTCGTGTTCTACGCTTGATTTTAATTAGACATTCATTCTTTCATGCTTGGTTAACAGTTAAATATTTTGCGAGGAAATAAATCTAAAACTATTACAAATGGCGCGGGTCCACATCGCCAAAATTAAACCGGACCCGATTTAGCGGAAAAATAAATAATGCGAAGAAAATAAAGTGCGAAAAGTAAATTACATGGCTTTGGGATATTTACAAAAATTATGATAAGCGATAATAAAATAAATGCACAATTAAATGGTTAATGACGGGCGTTGGACCCTTTTTGCAAATAATTAAAAGTTAATGAGAATTAAGAATTAAATGATTAAATGATTAAATGCTTTTTTTGGTATTTTTGTATTTTTAGATTTAATAGGAAAAGAAATTAATTGAAATTAAATTAAACGGCAAACCCTAATTCTAATATTTTTTAATTATTAAGAAAGAATTAAAATATGACCTAAATTAAACCTAAAATTTATTATGTACGATTTTAAATAGGAAAAATAAATAAATAAATAATTATTGTTATTCTAAAAAAAGGAAAATATTAAAAGGGAAAAAAAAATAGCAATTAATTAACCTAATTCTATTTTGTTGGATTTTTATTTAAAAGGATTTAAAATTGAAAACCTAATTACACTAAATAATCTACATTTTAATTTGTTTATGAAAATAATTATTATAAAATAAATATTATATTTTTGTGTATTTCCTGATTTTTTGAATGTTTTATTTATTTTTGGTAAAAGAATTAATTAATTGAGAGGACAAATTGAATAAAGTTGCAATTTTAAAAAAAATAAATAAGCTATAAACATAAATGAGGAAATGCAAACCAGGGCCATTAATCTTGAGTTTAGTGACTTTGTTTGGATCATGTGCGACACGTTGACTTATGCCCATGGTACGTCTCAATCCTGAGCCCTTGATCTGGAATAGCTAGACGCGTGGCTCCTTGGATGTTGAGTGTGCATTATAGACCAACACGTCATGCCTGCATATGATCATCAAAGGAAAAATAATGTGAAATTGTTGAAGACCTGGGAATCGAACCCAGGTCTTGCTGATTAACCATGCCTTCGCCTGCCATCTGTGCCACTTGCGTTTCAATTAACAAATAATAATACATAAACGTAATAAGTAAAACATGGCGTTAGTGGGTCAAAAACGCGCGAGATTTAAATTGGCCAGTCCCCGTGTGACACGACGTCATCTTCTCCACTATCCCTGTAAAACAAAACCTATAGGCAACGGTTTCGTTGCGTTGCCTAAACCCCTGTATCAAAAAATAGCGAATAGAATTCTACTGATCAGAAATCCATCGCGAGTATACCATCTTAATCGTCCAGACGCGTTGAGTTTCGTGGTCTTAGTCTTGTTGCTTAATTTTTCTGTAGGAGGGAAACCCTCTTTTTGAGTTCCTGAAACCCTAACAACCATTCATGGTGGATTCATGTTTATGCCACAAAAATTCAATTAACTATCATGGTTAGTTCACAAACTTCACAAGGAGTAAGAATATACAAATAAAAATGCAAAAGGATGTCTAAATCATGCTATGCGATTTCAAGATGTTCTTGATACGGTTTGAGTTCCAGATACCAGTTCAAGGCGTTTGAGTTGATGCCAACGGTTGGAATATGTCCAGGGATGTATGAGAATGCTAATGGGATCAAAATCGAAGCTTGAATTGACCTCTAATGCACTTTTCAGTTTTGAGTTTTTTTTGTGAATTTTCAAGAATGCAAGAGTGTGTTATGCGCAGCTTTTTTTCCCGTCTTCGATGATTAGGGTTATGTTCTGATCATATATGGAGCATGTTAGGTCAAGAAAATTGTATAAAATCTTATGCATTGATGATTTCATATATTTGATTTTGGCAAATCTTCTTCATATCTTTTTTCATGTTCTTTGTGTCAATTAGGTCCAAATCAATCCAAAACTTTCCTAAATGGGATATGCACGAAATATTGGATCCAAACATGTATAAAAAGATTTTTTAGGTTAAGGTTTATATTTTTCATGAATTAAAATCATTTAAATGAATATAAATTAATATTAATTCAAATAAATAATTAAAAAATATGAGAATACTTCCCTTTGGGCCTAGTGGTCGTGCATAGGCTTGGCATGAAGAAACTTGGAAGAGAAATGGGCCCATTTGCATTTTTAGGCCTTTTGCATCAATGTTGACTTTTCAAAATTCCTAAAAATTTCCCAACTTCCACAAGGCATAACTTGGTCAATTTTTAAGCTTTTCACATGTTCTTGGACATTTTGGAAAGGTCTTTGAGTCCTTTAACCAATGGCTTTGGTCCCATGTCATTTTGATTTACCAATCTCAAGTTATGGCCTTTGACTTAAAGTCACTTTTTGTTGACTTTTGAAAATGACCTATAATGTTGAAATTGATAACTTTTTGTGAGAGCATTTCTTGGACTTGGAACATGAAGATGAATTGTAGGAAATGTCTTTCTCTTCAAAATGAGCTTTGGATGGAATTTTTCTGATAATCCATGTGAAAGTTATGCCCTGGTCAATTTCAGTTGACTTTTTCAGCTGTCCAAATATAGCAACTTTTGCATATTTGATGATTTCTGAGCCAAATTTTGAAAATCATGATCAAGCATTGATCAAATGATGTTTGTGGCTTCAAAATGATATGTTGACCAAAAATTTGAACTTTTGACTGTCAAATGACCATTTTGCCCCTACAGTTGACTGTAGTGCAATCTAGGGTTTTGACTGTGCAATTTTGAGCTGAATGCCTTGAAACTTGATATGGAGACACTTGACCATCTTTTTAAGCATATGAGACTTGATTGGGCCTTTGAAAAGTTCATTTGCTTGACCAGAACTCAAACCCTAGTTTTGACTGTATAGGAGCCAGTTGAGCTGCACAACCCTGGGGGAATTTTGTGACCTTGACTTTGACAATTCTTGATGAATATGGGAGGGCAAATTTTGGGGTACAACAGTCATCATCATTGAATTCGCTTCCTGAGCCTGTTGGTCATATGTCATCAACTCCTCCATAGTCAATGTTTGATAAATCTTCTCTATCCCACTGGAAACCATGGTTAGAGTGCAGGTAGAGGGAGCAAAAGGCATTTGGTGCTGGTGCCAAATTAAAGTCTGGAGGATTGCATGGCCATATGTGAGCCAGATTTCTGTCAAAGTTTGTTCTATCGACATTATTAGCTTTGACCATATAGTAGCTTTGATCTGCTTCGATATTTTCCACTATACCATCTGGGCGCCAAATGGTAACACGTTGGTGCATTGATGATGGCAATACTCTTATGCCATGTATCCACTCTCTACCTAAGAGTAGATTATAATTGGGCTTCGCTGAAATGACCATAAACATAGTTGGTCGAAGTATTGTTCCCACCTTGAGGTCTAATTGTATCACCCCCATAGTAGTTCAAATACCTCCCTCATAGTTCGATAGAACCATGTTGTGGGGTTTGATATCTTCATCCCATTTGCCTAGTTTCCTCAGCATAACTTGGGGAATTATGTTTATTGTGGCCCCACAATTAACTAGAATTTCATTGATGGTTGCTTCCCCTACTTTTGCTCTGATGAACAATGGTTTGAGGTGATTCTTCATCGCCTCATTGGGCCGTTAGAAGAAAGCATTCTGCTCTTTGACAAAGTCGTTGTTCATAATGTAATAACAAACTGGCCTATGTTTGGCCATCTCCTGTTTGACCTCCCAGTCAGTATCTTCGACTTCGACTTGGAGGTCGTATTCCCTAAGTAGTACTGACACTACATTCACCATAATATCCAAAGTAGCATCAGATTCATAATTACCTCCATCATTTGATTCACCTTGATCTGGCCACACCAATCTTCTAGCAATTGGTTTTGTTTCCAAAGGCTTTCTTTGTTTGCCTTTTCCCTTTCTTTATTGCACATTGGTGCTTGATTCTGGTTGAGGCTCCTCTGTAGCCTCTCTTTCGACTTTTCACCGTCTTTGATATCGCCTCCACTGAGAGCGCGACATGGGGTTTTTTCCCTTGTAGTTGCTCGACACACGAGACACTTTGTTTGTTGTTGTAGTTTGGAATTCCTTCCTATAGGCCAAGGATGATCCTCTTGGAACATCGAATGTTCGCCATTTCTCCTCACTGGTCCTTTTCCTGCTTGTTGTTTTCAGCCAAGTGTTCACAGGGACATTTGTTGGAGGCCTGAAAGTTGATGGCCTCTTCACCTGGTTCATTGGTCCCTTATGACATCCTCTTCTGGGATCATATCTGACCTCAGGATTCATGTTGGGTTAGGCATTGGTGCCCCATTTCTCCTTTGCTGCCCTCACACCGTGTATGTGTTATGCAGCCTTTTTGTCAAAGATGGAGCTGCATCTTGGACGCATCATGACTTCAGACTTCTTTTTCTGTCATCGTTGTAGAAAATCTGCCAGATTCTCATTATCTTTAGGAAATTCAGTTTTATTGACTTCCTCTTGTCTGATGGCATCTTCTGAAGCCTTCGCCTCAGATACTTCAACCATATTGACTTCTACGTTGCTCTTGGCAGCGAGATTCACCCTTTGCATCTTGGCTTCTAGGTCCTCTGTCGAACCCGTGACGGCAACCAAATAAGAACCTGCAGTAGTCCCTTTGTTTGAGCCTTCAGTAGCTCTTTTGTTTAGGCCTTCAGTAGCCTTTCTCACCCCTTCGACAATCTTTCTGGAGATGTTCCCAGTGAAACTGCCAAAAACAGGCTTATTGACGAAGTCTTCTGAAACTTCGACCATGTTGATGCCTGATGGTTCAACATAGTGGGAATCAGCTTGCAATAGGTTTGCATCAATTTTCATTGGAGGTTTATCATCAAAATTTAGTTTTCCTTCTTTGATCGCTCCTTGAACGAGATCCCTGAAAAGAAAACATTGTGAAATTTTATGGCCAAAAAAATTATGATACTTACAGAAACCTCGTTTCTTTCTTTGTTCTAAAGAAGGCATTTTTCCCCCTTGAGGAACTATCATTTGGCCATCTTTAACTAACAAGTCAAATATCTCGTCACATTTTGTGACATTGAGACTATATGTTTTCTTTGGGAATCTATCACTATTCTTTTCAGACTCAGTAGGATTCTTCCCATTTAAGGGCATTAGCAATCTGCAAGAGTACGGTGGCCATTGCTTTAATTCTTCTAAATCTATTTCGCTTTCTTCGACAACTATAGGATCACTAGATGTCTCTGGGTCGTCATCATCCATTTCGACATCGGCTACCCTTTCTCTTCAATGAGTCTTAGTTGCTTTAGCTTTTTCAGCTTTAAGACATTCAATTTGTCGAACTCTATCGGCCAATTGGGCCATATCCCTAAGGTATTGGGTATTTATTTTTTTCCTAATAGAGTAATCTAGGTCCCTTGCTGGCATTTTGACCAACTCATGCTCAGACACTTGTGTAAAGCATCTGGCTTTGAGCAGTTGAAATCTATTTAGATATTCATCTATTGGCTCAGTGAATCTCCTTTTCACACTACTAGTTCTTTCAGACTTATATTGGTTTGTCCCATGTAAAATTGGTCATGGAACAATCTCTCCAATTGATTCGAATTGTGGAACGAATTGGCTGGTAGGGTGGTAAACCAAGTAAAAGCATTTTTAGTTAGGGAACTTGGGAAGTACTTAATCCTAAGGCTCTCATTATTTGAGATTTCCCCAACTTCTATCAAATATCTCACCACATGTTCGATCGTAGATTCTGTTGTATCCCCGGAAAATTTGGTGAACTTTAGAACATTCCACCTAGGGGTAAATCTATTTGCAGGATATACTCTGACAATGGGGATGTAAAGTTTGGCCTATGAAAGCCAATGTTCATTCTATTCTGTATCATGATTCTTTCGATCATGGCTATTAGATTATTATCTTTTCCATAATTATGGTGTCGAACCTGCTGTATGAATTCATTAGCATTTTGGCTTCTATTTACCATAATTACACCTTTATCGACATCTCTAGGGATTTGTGGGGGAACTCTGGGTATTTAGACCCTAGGTTGTTCGATTTCCATTCTATGGTTCATTTCAACTGGCCGTAGATTTTGGTTCATGGTCACATCTTCCTCTAAGACTATACCTTGATTCCCTCTTATTGGCGCTCTTTGGGGTTGTCTAATAGGTTGGGGGACCCCAAAAAATTCATCCATGCGCGTCATTTGTGCCAACATTTGTACCATATCATGGTTGCTTTCGTCCATTTGTTGCCTTAAAATTGCCGTAGAAGCATTTGTGAGGCTTGATATTGCATGGGATACCCCTCCTAAGAGTTGGTTTCCACCCAAATTTGCCATACCGATTCCAGATCCCTGTAATGGCGAATATGCACTCACCAAAGGTTCTGGAAATATGGACGCATCGTTCATAAGACTAGCCATTTCAGAAGTTGGCATGCCATAAGGCTTGTCTCGTCCCATCCAGGCTGTTGAAAATCCTGGGGGAACATAGGGTCGAGATCCTGGATTTACCCTTGGTGGGGGTGTTCCTAATGGACCTCTGGGACCTACATATAAGAGTATTGGTCCCATTTGTGCTACTGTCAAAGTTGGTGTCAAACCAACTGTTGATGTGATAGTTTCACTAACAGTTGGTATAACCGTTGTTTCTGCAGTAATTGATGGAGGTATTTCTCCATTATTTGGCTGATTATTAATTTCACTATTTCTTCTCCTAGTAGTACACTCTTTGGTGGTTAATTTACCACTTCTTAATAACATACAACACTTTGTAAAAGAAAAGAAATCATCTAAACCATTTATGTTAATATAAACAAGCAAACAAAAATTAGCAATGTCCCACCGGGTGTGCCAATTTGTTTACTGTGAAAATTGGTAAAAAACCGCTGATCTTCCAAAAAGGGTAATTTTTGGTTACTTGCACGATCGATCAGTTTGATCCTAGGACATATGCTAAATATTTGTGTTGTTTTGATAAAAATGCAAATTTTAATAAAGAACACATTCGACTGAGAAAGGTAGAGGTTTGAGATAAGTTTAAGTGTAGAAATCTAGTAAAAAGTGCAAGTAAAATGCAAGGGAAAATAAACTTTGCAAGTAAGATAAAAGGTTGTAAGCAAGAATTGCAAGGTTTGTAAAAAAGGAATGTAAAAGACTTTGATTATAAAATGTGGTGTTACAAACGTACATTCTCAGTATTCTTTCTCACGCAGCGGGTACTCGAATAATATTGAGTGACTTGTACAATTAGTTGAACACATGGAAATCTACATAGAAACCCTATATTTATACTAGAACTAGGTAACCGTTGAGAAGTTGCCTCATTCTAAGATGAAGACAAGGATCCTCTGCATGCACTTCGACTTCTATCCTTATGCCATGTTGCTTTCTTCAACTGCCAAGTGAATTGCTTTTCCCTCCTTTCTTCATATTCAAAATCACTTGTTGCTGATACGGAGTTTCCTGGTCGAAGGGCGAAGGCTTTTTGGTCGAACACCCCTTTTAACTTAATTCATCTAAGTATTTCTTCGCTTCTTAGCATAGCTTCGACACAACTAACATCACGAACTCTTCTGTCGAAGCGTCTTTAACTTTAGATTTATTCAACTTATTCTTGGCCATTACGACCAACATGTGTAGGTGTCGAATTCAGGAGCAAACAGGTGCGCCGTGCATATCATGATCCTTATTGAATAAAACACTGGATCCATTATTAAATCATATTTATGAAAAAAATAAGTGGCGCGTTATCATTGGTTGAGAGATGACACGTTGGTCATCTTCAACCTCCAACCACACGAATTGTAGGTCTCTCATACTGTAAAATCAGGAGCTCAGACCTATGTCATTCGCTTCGTCTCATCATGACGAAAACAACCGTACCCTCGCGAAAAATTAATTTAAGGTGTAGCTCAGTCGATTTGCAAAAAACCAGAAGGAAAAATTTGAATAGGGATTTGAAAATATATGGACAAAACTCAATTCCAGTTGAAAACAAATGTTGTGAATAATATCATAATGATGAGAGCTTCATTATAGTAACAAATTTTTAGAGAATTGGTGAAGGAATCCATATATTGAAGTTCAAATTCAGAGCTCTGAAACTTTTCTTGGCTAGCATAATTTAGGATGCTTTAGGGCTTGGTTCTTCTTTTGTTAGCTTCAGTGAAGTTCAAGGATGAAGAATAAGCAAAGAAAATGGATTGAGGAAGGCTCTAAAACCAAATTCGAAGTTGCAGAAAAGTGGGTTAGGTAGAGAGTTTGGCAAGGTGATTCTGGTTGTTCAAGCTTGAGAAAATGAATGCAATATGTCTCTATATTTATAGGGAAGCGAATGGTGCAAAGAATTCAGAGGAAATTTGAAGTTTGGAGGGAAATTGTACTAAGCTCAAAAGTGAAAATAAGATAAAAAATAATAGAAGTCAAAATAAAATTCTAGAAAATTTTCAGAAAGTTAAAAATAATTAAAACGATTTTTATAAAAAAATATTAGAATTTAGAAAATCCATAATGTAATTTTAAATAATTAAAAACAATTTAAAACAAAGAAAAAATTATATTAAAAAAATCAAATATGAAAATAAAATCATGAAAAAATAAAAATCAAAAAGAGAATATTTTAAAATATTTTTGTGAATTTTTTTATAATTTTTAAGTCAAAAATGATTTTCCATGATTTTTTGAAGTTTAAATCAATTAAAATACAACAATCAGAAAAATAAAAATAAAACAAAAAGATATAGACCATTGGATTAATGTCAAAATGCGTTATTAATCAAATCCAAGGAATTTGGCGCGCTGTGCATATCATGGTCCTTATTGAATAAAACACTGCATCTATTATTAAATCAGATTTTAAAAAAAAACAAGTAGCGCGTTATCGTTGGTTGAGAGATGACATGTTGGTCATCTTCAACCTCCAGCCTAAATGACAAAATGGTTTGAATGAGATTGATTAACTTTTAATCTTGTCACAAAAAATGTCAAGGTATTATTAAGTTGGTTAAAGTTTGATTAAGAAAACATTTTTGAAAATGCATGGACCTAAGTTCAAGTTTATTGTGAAAGCGATTCAAGTTAGAAAACAAGAAGAGTTTTAAAAAAGAGGGAGAAGATTTTTGAAATTAAAGAAGATGGAAGGAGATGAAGGTACTATCCTAAAGCATAAGGTAAAATCTAGGGAAAAGAACCGTATAACCAACAAGGTGCCAACACTTGACACAAATAGTCAATGTAGAATTCTTGTCCTTTGGATTGAAACCAAACAAGCAAAGATACTAAACCTCATAAGAATACCAAACTTCAAATGCGTTAAGTCTTCACAAAAAAATGGGCAGAGTAACGGCTGCATACAAATAAATCCTCAATTGTAGACAAAGCATATAACCAAAATAACCTGCACACAAAGAAAACAAGCAACCCAATTTCTTGGGGTAAACCCCAAAAACTCCAGACAAAATAACAATAGAAGTCACCAAGGTCTCAAGGTAGTCAAGGTCTCTAATCCTAAGTCCAAGAAGTCCACAACTCCAAAATGCCAAGAATAGTAACCAAATAGTCCAAGTAACCTTAAAGTTTTTTTATTGTTCAAGTTGGTTAATAGGTATCTTCTCAAAAGAAAATGAAAAGCTCAAGTGAGCAAAACTAAATTACATAAAGATAAATGCTAAAGTGAGCAAAGATGAAAATAGCATAATGTAAATGCTAAGATAAATGGTGCTTAACGTAAGAGTATAAAGTAAAAGCATAAAAGTAAAAGTCAATTGTTAATGAGTTAGATATTAGAGGTTAGTTGAATGACCATCTTGAATCTTGCATTTGAAAACTCATTAGAAGATTGATAAAATCAAAGCCTCTCAATAACAAGTTTCATTTTCTTTTTGTCAAGTATGTCATTCATTTCAAATTCTCGAGGAAACAACAAATGATCAATGATGTTTAAATGATTCACTTAGTCTAAAATTTATGATAATTCATTAGAGGATTGATAAGACCATAACCTTCTAACAATGAACCTCAAGGTTATTAGATCAAAGGTTTCAAATTAAACATACTTCGACATGCAAACATAAGTTTGGGCTAGCTATCTATGTGCCATATGTTTGAAGAGATGATATGTAGATCATCCTCTAACAACATGTAGCACAAAAGAGAAGGGGATAAGATGAAGTGGGAGGGGATATATTTGAATCAAAAATTTAATCAAACTATCAATAAAATCATCCATTCATTTTTGTGGAGTTAAACTCAACACTCAAGATCCAATGATGATAATTAAGTTTATGATCAACAATCACATAACCAGGATATATTAAAAATAAATAAATTGCATTTAAGGAATAGAATAAAAAGAAAAATGACTTTTAAATTGGGTTTAAAAGGAAAACAAAAGGCAAAATATCAAACCAAATACAAAGTATTAAAGAAAAATATAAAGAGACCCTTGAAAAATCAGAAATGATCTCAAATATTTTTATGAAATTTTTGGTAATTTTTTAAAACAAAAAAGTATTTTTAAATTAATTAAAATCACTCTAATAAGTGAAAGAAAGATCAAAAATAGTAGAAGTCAAAATAAAATTCTAGAAAAATTTCAGAAAGTTAGAAATAATTAAAACGGTTTTTATAAAAAAATTTAGAATTTAAAAAATTCACAATGTAATTTTATATAATTAAAAACAAGTTAAAACAAAGAAAAAATTATATAAAAAATATCAAATATGAAAATAAAATCATGAAAAAATAAAAATCAGAAAGAGAATAATTTAAAATGTTTTTGTGAATTTTGTTATAATTTTTAAGTCAAAAATGATATTTCTATGATTTTTTGAAGTATAAATCAATAAAAATATAAAAATAAGAAAATTAAAAGTAAAACAAAAAGATATAGACCATTGGATGAATGTCAAAACGCATTAGTAATCAAATCCAAGGGATCGGGCGCGTTGTGCATATCATGGTCCTTATTGAATAAAACACTGGATCGATTATTAAATCATATATTTGAAAAAACAAGTGGCGCGTTATCGTTGGATGAGAGATGACACGTTGGTCATCTTCAACCTCCAGCCTAAATGGAAAAGTGGTTTGAATGAGATTGATTGACTTTTAGTCTTATCACAAAAAGTGTCAAGGTATTATTAAGTTGGTTAAAGTTTATTTAGGAAAATATTTTTGAAAATACATGAACCTAAGTTCAAGTTTATTGTGAAAGCGATTCAAGTTAGAAAACAAGAAGAGTTATAAAAAACAGGGAGAAGATTTTTGAAATTAAAGAAGATGGAAGGAGATGAAGGGACTATCTTAAAGCATAAGGTAAAAGCTAGAGAAAAGAACCGTCTAACCAACAAGGAGCCAACACTTGACACAAAGAGTCAATATAGAATTCCCGTCCTTTGGATTGAAACCAAACAAGCAAAGATACTAAACCTCATAAGAATACCAAACTTCAAATGCATTAAGTCTTCACAAAAATTGGCCAGAGTAACAACTATATACAGATAAATCCCCAATTGCAAACAAATCGTATAACCAGAATAATCTGCACACAAAGAAAACAAGCAACCCAATATCTTGGGGTAAACCCCTAGAACTCTAGACAAAATAACAATAGAAGTCACCAAGGTGTCAAGGTAATCAAGGTCTCTAATCCTAAGTTCAAGAAGTCCACAACTCCAAAATGCCAAGAATAGTAACCAAATATTCCAAGTAACCTTAAAGTTTTTTTATTGTTCCAGTTGGTTAATAGGTATCTTCAAAAAAGAAAATGAAAAGCTCAAGTGAGCAAAACTAAATGACATAAAGATAAATTCTCAAGTGAGGAAAGATGAAAATAACATGAAATGTAAATGCTAAGATAAATGGTGCTTAAAGTAAGAGCATAAAGTAAAAGCATAAAAATAAAAGTCAATTGTTAATGAGTTATATATTAGAGGTTAGTTGAATGACCATCTTGAATCTTGCATTTGAAAACTCATTAGAAGATTGATAAAATCAAAGCCTCTCAATAACAAGTTTCATTTTCTTTTTATCAAGTATATCATTCATTTCAAATTCTCGAGGAAACAATAAATGATCAATGATATTTAAATGATTCACTTAGTCTAAAATTTATGATGATTCATTAGAGGATTGATAAGACCAAAGCCTCATAACAATGAACCTCAAGGTTATTAGATCAAAGGTTTCAAATTAAATATACTTGTGCATGCAAACATAAGTTTGGGCCATGAATGGTCATTTCTCGAATCGGGACAAAATTTAGCGCTATGTTAAGCAATCGTAAGTGGACTTATATAGAAGGTGCACCTATTTTGAGGTCGATCAATAGCAATCTATGTGTCATATATTTGAAGAGATGATATGTAGATCATCCTCTAACAATATGTAGCACAAAAGAGAAGGGGATAAGATGAAGTGGGAGGGGATATATTTGAATAAAAAATTTAATTAAACTATTAATAAAATCATCCATTCATTTTAGTGGAGTTAAACTCAACACTTAAGATCTAATGATGTTAATGAAGTTTATGATCAACAATCAGATAACCAGGATATATTAAAAATAAATAAATTGCATTTAATGAATAAAATAAAAAGAAAAATGACTTTTAAATTGTTATTAAAAGGAAAACAAAAGGCAAAATATCAAACCAAATACAAAGTATCAAAGAAAAATATAAAGAGAACCTTGAAAAATCAGAAATGATCTCAAATATTTTTATGAAATTTTTGGTAATTTTTTAAAAAGAAAAGTATTTTTAAACTAATTAAAATCTCTCAAATAAGTGAAAAAATATCAAAATTAGTAGATGTCAAAATAAAATTCTAGAAAAGTTTCAGAAAGTTAGAAATAATTAAAACGATTTTTATAAAAAAATTTAGAATTTAAAAAATTCACAATGTAATTTTAAATACTTAAAAACAAGTTAAAACAAAGGAAATTTTTTTTAAAAAATAACAAATCTGAAAATAAAATCATGAAAAATAAAAATTATAAAGAGAATATTTTAAAACATTTTTGTGATTTTTTTAAAAATAATTTTTAAGTCAAAAATGATTTTTCTATGATTTTTGGAAGTTTAAATCAATTAAAGTATAGAAATCAGAAAAATAAAAATAAAACCAAAAGATATAGACCATTTGATGAATGTCAAAACGCGTTATTAATCAAATCCAAGGGATCTGGCATGTTGTGAAATATCATGGTCCTTATTGAATAAAACATTGGATCTATTATTAAATCAGATTTTTGAAAAAAACAAGTGGCGCGTTATCGTTGGTTGAGAGATGACATGTTGGTCATCTTCAACCTCCAGCCTAAATGGCAAAATGGTTTAAATGAGATTGATTGACTTTTAGTCTTCTCACAAAAAATGTCAAGGTATTATTAAGTTGGTTAAAGTTTGATTAAGAAAATATTTTTGAAAATGCATGGACCTAAGTTCAAGTTTATTGTGAAAGCGATTAAAGTTAGAAAACAAGAAGAGTTTTAAAAAAGAGGGAAAAGATTTTTGAAATTAAAGAAGGTGGAAGGAGATGAAGGGTATATCCTAAAGTATAAGGTAAAAGCTAGGGAAAAGAACCGTCTAACGAACAAGGAGCCAACACTTGACAAAAAGAGTCAATGTAGAATTCCCGTCCTTTGGATTGAAACCAAGCAAGCAAATATACTATACCTCTTAAGAATACCAAACTTCAAATGCATTAAGTCTTCACAAAAAATTAGGCAGAGTAAAAGCTGTATACAGATAAATTCCTAATTACAGACAAAGCATATAACCAGAATAACCTGCACACAAATAAAACAAGCAACCCAATATCTTGGGGTAAACCCCTGTTGTACCCCAATTTTCCCCCCTACGATTCCTCTATCATCTCATATCATCACAATGCAATCAGATAACAAATTAGGGTTTGGGGTTTATCTTCTACTGCATCTTGTCTTAGGGTTTTCCTATTGAATAAACAAGCACCTTTAAGAGCCTTTAATTGTGTACTTTGTATATGTATGCTTTTAAATAACCTCAAAGTGTGTATATTTTGTTTCCTTGGAATAACATCTTGTAGGTCATGGCACAATTGCAGTCATCTCACCATCTCCTAGCATAGATGATCAAAACTAGGGTTTGGAGTTTAATCAGGAGATCTCTAGATTTTTGGGCAATTCTTGATACCATAATTCTCTACATAGTCATGAGCATCTATCATTGGAAGTTTGATCATCAACTTTGGATTGAAGGGGTTCAATTGATGAAAAGGGGTAAAATGCTCATTTTGTCAAAAGACAATCAAAATCAGTTGTTGATCAAGTGGACTTTTGGTCAACCATCAATTAAATAACCATATTATTATATTTCATGGTCAATAGTGCAAAAATATCAAGAGGAAGTGTGAATTGGAGATAACTTGTCAAGGAAGTTATTTGAAGTTTTGAAAATTTTCTAAGTATCCATAGGGCTGAATTTTGACTGGCCATAACTTTCTCAATTTTTATTGAAAATGTGCAAACTTTATATGCCTAGAAAGAGGATGAGAAATTCTACAACTTTGTAGGAGTGGACACAAGTCCAAAAAATGAAAGTAAAATTTTTTATGAAGATTGGAAGATTTTGACACTTAGTGAAATTTTGGTTAAAAATGCAAAAATTTGACTTCTTCATGTCCATTTTTGAATGACCATTTGGACTCAAATCAAAAAGTTGGAAACATGAAAGTTATATATTGAAGTTTTCTCTTCATTTTTCATTCAAGAATAATCTCAAATGGTTAAGTGTAGAGAAATATATGATGATTAGGATTTTGAGTTGAAAACTGAATTTTTGCCAAGCACAAGGCAAGTCACGCGCGCTAGGCAGTCATTTCATCAAACATGTTGTGGGCGCGTATTCATCAATACTTTTCTATGTGAAATATTCATAATTTTGATAAATATCCAACATCGAAGTTGAAGCCCTAAATGTGAGATATAATTGAAAGAAGAAGGCATCATGCAATCTGAAAATTTTGCCCAACAAGGCCTCATGCGCGCGCAGCAAGCCCAGTCAGGCCTGGCATTTTATCAAGAAGTTTGTAAGCACACATTCATATCCAAATATCTCATTTATCCAAGCTTCATTTTGAAAAATTTTGAACATGAAAGTTGGAGTATGAAGTGTCCTCTTCATTTTTGATTCAAACTTCGTGACATTTCATGCACTATGGAAGGAGATATAAGGAGATAAAGATGTTCTTATGGAATAGAAAAAAAAGTTGCATGGCAATGCATGAAAATTTTGTGCTAGCCAAAGCTCCAACCTGCCAGCTCACATCCCAACCTTTCTCACTTATTCAAACCGCATGCTTTGTACCCTCAAGCCAACATACAACGCGCAACACCTCACACCTCACTCTCACTTCTCATTTCTCTTATTTTCCTCACTCTCTCATTCCTCACTCTATAGAAGGCAAGTGCATTCAACAATCAAAGGGTTGGAAAAGAAAATCACATAGCAAGCTCTTTTCCTCTCTCCCTCACGAAACTTCTCTCTTTCTCTTCAAAAAAACTCATAATTTTCGGCATTCTTTTCCAAGAGATATCTACTCAAGTTCTTTCCTCTTGCACATCTAGCTCCATTAAACCTTGGAGAAGAAGAAGAATTGGTGTTTCTACTGCAAAATAGAGGCATCGAGTGGATTTATTTTTCACTCATCAAGGTAGATTCTCAAATCCATTTCCTTACCATGCTAGATCGAATCATGCGTTAAATTTTATTCACATTGGATTTAGCTGGCCAGATTCTATATCTGAAGTATAATCATATGTATTTGGTGCTTGAGTTTTTGTTCTACAAACTTGTTTGAAATTCAGTTCATGTCATTGTTTTCATGGCCATTTGATAATCAAATTGTGCCTTATTTGATGAATCCATGAGTGTTTTGATGTTCTATGAATTAAGAAATGCAATCTTAGTCTTTGGATTGAGTGGTTTGGTTGAGAATTGAAGGAGAAAATCAAACCAGAAAATTGTTTGTTGAAATGTCCAAATCATAAACATGTTCATGCAATCATCTTCTGCACTATTTTCTCCATCATCAAGGCATCATTTCATAAATTTTTTGATACTATGGTGTTTAGCACACTTTGATCTTGAATGTTGATGTTTACATCTTTGAATTTCATCAAGAAATGCGTGAGATATCGTGACCTGAAAGTGTTGTTTCAAAACTGAAAATTAGAAAAAATATGGATGTTTGATAGGGATGACTGTGTGGCGCATTTTGATTGAACATGGCTTTATTTTCTTTTACAGTGCATATTGAGAATAACGGGATTAATAGGCTTTCATGTATTTGAATTTTTTTTGTTTTCTCTATTTTTGTTTTCTCTATTTTTGTTTTAATATTTTTCTTAATCCAAAAATCACCACAAAAATATTTCAAACTACATTTTCAATATATTTTCTTATTCTAATCTTTTTTTTTAGTTTTATCATTTTTTATGTGTAAATAAATTTAAATAGCCTAATTAGGGTTTTTAATCATTTTAGGGTTCTAAATTTTATTCTCCTATTTTCTACTTGATTTAAAAATACATCAAAAATATTTTTGGACTCCTCTCTAAGCTTATTACATGAAAATATTTTTTTCGTATTTTATAAAATTTTTGGATTACAAATTAAATCATTTAATTGACCATATTCATCTTTTCCTTGTTTTTTTAATGAATTGTTTAAATAATTTTCTATTTCTTTTTTCCTTTTGAGATAAAATTCAAGAAAAATATGTTTACTGATCCTTTTAATTTTCTTGATATTTAGGTTATGTTACATCAAATTTATTTGACCTTTGGATCTAATTGATTAATTTAAGAACTTATTTTCCTTTTTTAGGGTTTTTGCTTGATCATGCACATTAATGGATTTAAATTTCTAACTTCATATACCTATAAAATCAGAGATGAAGTTGTTTGGAGTGCTTGAACATGTTGAGGTCATAAAAATCATTTTTCTGGAATTTTACAATGTGATTTCATATTTTTCACAAATTATTTTCCAAAACCATCTAGTTTAAGGCTTAAACTTACTACTTTATAAGTTTGCATTTCTAAAGCAAATTTCCACCTCAATCAAGGGACTCCAAATTTTGTTTCTGACTTATAGGACTTTAGTAAGTTAGGGTTTTAATTTCAGAATTTTTCAAGTCATTTTCATATTTTAAAACTATTCTTGCCTTAGGTATGCATTTAGGGTTTTACCTTTGAATAATGTTTGTAAATTGAAAACTTTTGTACATGATTCTTGTTTGATTCTTGAAATAGCATGTGGTACTGACTTGGAGCAGATCTTGAGGAAAATTCTTCAACATCATTGGGTCTTGGGTGTTCATAGGTTGATAAACCAAATCCATTAAAATTGACGAATGATGTTGATGATATTTGAACTTAAATCCCTTCCCTCTTCATCTTATTCCCCTTTCTTATTGTACTACATGTTATGGGATAATGATATCTATATAAATTATCCAAACATGAAATATATAGATTTCTATTGACCGGCTTCAAAATAGGTGCAACTTCTATATAAGTTCACTTTTGATTGCCTAACATAGCGCTAAATTTTCCCCCGATTTGAATAAATGATCATTCGTGGCCAAACCTATGTTTGCAAGCCCAATTATGTTAATTTGATCCCTTTGATCCAATAACCTTGAGATTCATTGTGTGGGGGCTTTAGTTATACCAATCCTCTAATGGATCTTCATAAATTTTGGTCAACGCGGATCACTTAAACATCATTGATCATTAAATGTTGCCTTGAGAATTCTTAAATGGATGATATACTTGACAAAAAGAAAATGCAACTTGTTATTGAGAGGCTTTGGTTCTACCAATCCTCTAATGAGTTCCAAATGCAAGTTTCAAGATGGTCATCCAACTAACCACTAATTATTAACAATTGACTTTTTTTTATGCTTTTATTTTTATGCTTTTTGTAATATTTACTTTAGCATTTACATTTCATGCTATTTTCATCTTTGCTAACTTGAGCTTTTTCTTTTCTTTTTGAAGATACTTAATAATCAACATAAACCATAAAAAACTTTAATTATACTTGAACTATTTGGTTACTATCCTTGGCATTATGGAGTATTGGACTTCTTGGACTTAGGAATAAAAACCTTGGCCTATGTTGGAGACCTTGTGACCTTAATTGATATTTTGTCTGGAGTTCTTGAGGTTTACCTCAAGACATTGGGTTATTTGTTTGTTTTGCGTGCAGGTTATTATGATTACGTACTTTGTTTGTAATCTGGAATTCACCCATATACAGCCGTTACTCTGCCCAATTTTTGTGGAGACTTAATACACTTGAAGTTTGGTTCTCTCAAGAGGTCTAGTATCTTTGCTTACTTAGTTTCAATCCAAATAATGGGAATTCTATCTTGACTCATAATGTCAAGTATTGGCTTCTTGTTGGTTAGATGGTTCTTCTCCTTAGCTTTTACCTTATGCTTTAGGATAATCTCTTCTTCTCCTCCCATCTTCTTTAATTTCAAAAATCTTCTCCCTTCTTTTGAAAACTCTTCTTGTTTTTTAAACTTGAACCACTTTCATAATAAACTTGGACTTATGTCCATGCATTTTCAAAACATTTTCATAAATAAACTTCAATCAACTTAATAATACCTTAACATTTTTTGTGAGAAGACTAAAAGTCAATCAATCTCATTTCAAACTATTTTTCCATTTTGGCTTTTTATTTTTAAACTTTTTCTCAAAAGATTGGACTCTTGTCAATCCTTTTAGTGGTGCAAACAACTATACTTCTATAATATGTAGTGAAGTGAGATATTTTCCACTTGGGTGTTGATTGAGGCATTGTTGATTTTAAAATCCAAGTCATATCCTCCACTTTGTGGTGATGCAAATTGTCCTTTCTCATGATTGTGGGTAGTAAGTATGTTTTCCACACGGACAATGACGATGATGTCTTATCTCTTAAAATCAACCAACACACTTGTGTTTTAAATTTTTTAAAAAGGGTGAACTACGAGTACCCTGATCCCCTATTGCACGAAAGGTGGTACGTAGGCACTAAAGGTTCGCAACCGCAGCGTGTGCAAAAAACCATAAAAAATATATTTCTTTTCTCACCTCCACCATCTATTTTACATACAATATTTTATAGCCAAAATATACAGATTTTACAAAGAGGTTCCTACGGAGTACCATAGATTTTTAGGGTGCTAATACCTTCCCTTTGCATAACCAACCCCCTTACCTAGAATCTTTCCCCCTCTTTTTAGGTTATTCGCTCTTTTCCAATTCCTTTGGAAACAATAAAGCGCGGTGGCGATTTTTATTTTGATCTGTGCGAGTCAAGTCAATCTAATGGCTTAGTCTTAACATTTCTACCGCTACAGAAAAAAATGGCGACTTCACTGGGGAAAGATTGACCTCTTTCTGTTCCATCCCTAAGTGGGTTAAACCTATCTTTGTTTATATTTGTATATGTGCTATTGTTTGTTATATATTATATGCTTTATATCTTGTTTGTCTGGATTTTCCTAGTTTTTAGGGTGCTTGGTGATTACTTATAAGTCCTATACCCGGACTTGGGAAAACTTTAAGATAGGACGGGCGATATGGTTATGCTATCTTTGAGGGAGTAATCCAAAAAAAGGAGGCATGAGATCCCCCACTCAGTGGAGGCCCCTTTGACTGTAGTATCGTTTACCGAGTAATCGGGAAGACGTGCTGCTTTCAACCTGGGAGCCTGTTGAAGCTGAGGACCGTAGAATACCTAACCCATCTTGGCCTTTTAGTTGTAGTGCGGAAGCTATGACGGAGTAATCCAGAAATAGTTGTCACGCGAAACTACGCTTGGACGAGTTTTTCTTTAGAATATTACTAATTACCAAGTTAATCGGGAAGTTGGTAATATCCGAAGGAAGGATGTAGACTCTGGGAGCCTCTAGAACCTTGTTTGGCAGGTGATAACTTTTAGGCCATGCCTTTTGGGTAGGTTCGACCTCATGCTCGTGACGTTGAACCTATGAACCCTATCTGTGTGATCTTGTGTGTGATTGTTACATCATGCATCCACGCACGCATACGCATCTTTTGAAGAAATTTTATTTCAAGGAACTTGAAAGTTGACCATTTGTGAATATCTCAGGTACCTTTTGACCATGGATTATGGAAAGAGAAAGACCGAAAATTACAGTTTCAAAGATCCCAAGATAGATAAGTTGATCAGTCTAATTCCCGAGATTGAGTGTTCTGCAGATTTTTGGAAGAAGTATGGATCCATCATTCCTCTCATGAAGCTTAGGGTGAAGGAGGGTATTCTCTCGACCTTAGTCCGGTTCTATGATACACTGTATCATTGCTTTACTTTCCCTGATTATCAGTTGATGCCTACACTAGAGGAGTATTCTTATCTGTTGGATTTACCTATTATCAATCGTGTTCCTTTTACTGGCTTGGAGGGTGATCCAAAACCACATGAGATTGATTCTTTGATCCATTTGGGGAAGTCTGAGGTTGAAGCCCATATGAATACTAAAGGAAGGATTACGGGATTACCAACTCAGTTCTTATTGGAGAAAGCTTGTTATTTTTCCAGGATGAAGAGTACAGTCGCTTTTGAGGCCATCTTTGCTCTACTTGCTTATGGGTTGTTTTTATTTCCTAATGTGGATAAGTTTGTTAATGTTAATGCTATCAGGATCTTCATGATTGGAAACCTAGTTCCCACATTGTTGGGTGATGCTTATTACTCTATTCATCTTCAGAATTCTCATCATGGGGGGATGATTATCTGTTGTACGCCTCTGTTGTACCGGTGGTTTATTTCTCATATGGATAGCAAGATCTGGAAAAACACTAAGCCCAGAAAGTGGCAAACTCAGAGTCATCAGGAGACTTAATGTAGTTAGCCCCTGGAGGACCCATCATGAGAACTCAAATCTATAACACTTGATTTGACTCTGTGATGTTCTAATGGTGATGATTTGAGGATGATGATCTGATGACACCTGATCTGATGACACATGATCTGATGATGAACGTCTGGATCTGCAATAAACTGATTAGAAAGAGAAAAAATGCAAGATTTGGGTACTGAACCCAAATCCTTTCATAATATGCGCTCCCCTTCTCTAGTTGGACCTGTTTATCAATTGTTATTACAAATGAACAGAAAAAATATATGTGATTCCAGATGAAAAAAACTACACGCGCTAATGTAGGAATCAACTAAAAGGATGATATGCAGGGGTTGCGGGAGTCAGGCCATCAGAGCCAACCTTCTGGTTGTATGCTCTGATGAGCTCAGAATCAGCATGGAGCTTGTTGCCTGTCTAGTCTATAATCAGATCCGGCACAAACACGTTAGAACAAAACATGATGCTAGCTTCAGAAAATGAAATTAGAGAATATACCTATGTTCAGTATTTGGATTTGTTGTGTTGATGATAACCCTGGAGATTTCAGAATCAGAACGTGGACACCAGTTTGGACCTGAAGGTGCCTACAAAGCGTGTTTCAATGGGGGCACCTTTGAATTTTTGAGCACTGTGGTGTGCTTTTTCCTTTGGCGGCGTGGACGTATATTCTCTCCTTTTTCCTTTCTTTTATTTTTTTATTTGTCTTTGGCGTCTTGTATATATAGGTGGTAGAGGAGACAAGAAAATGGGGGAAAGAAACACGGCTTTAAAGACCAGCCATTAAACATAGCTTTGAAAAAAGAATCAGACACATTAAAAGATTTCCATTTTGAGAATTTTCATGCCTTTCTGAGATTCTGAATGAACTTGGACAAGTGAGGGTTGGTGCCTCATACGAATTTGAACTGCTCAGAGTTTTCCTTATCAGAACTTCTTCAATCATCCTTTCAAGCGTTTTTCTCATTGATGACTCTGATTTCTGACTCGAATTGTTCAGAGTTTTCCTTATTAGAATTTCATCAATCAGCCTCTCAAGCGTTATTCTCATTAATGACTCTAATTTCTGACTCGAATTATTCAGAGTTTTCCTTATCAGAACTTCTTTAATCAACCTCTCAAGCGTTGTTCTCATTGATGATTCTGGATTCCAGCTTGAGACGCTCAAAACATTCCTTATCAGAGCATCAAGAATTTCATCGTCAGAACTTCAGAGCTTGAGACACCTCATACCTTCAAATTTTTATACTTTCTTTAAACAAGTGTTTGTAATCATCTATGTAAGAAAAGGTCTTGAAAGGGCAAATTTTGGGGTACAACAGCTGCCCCTGTTCAAATATTCTTAAACCTGAAGATTTAGATTGGCTTGTTTGCCTTTCGTGATCTGAAGGTGGAAGATGATTGAACACTAGAGTGCCCAGAAATTTGCACTCGCCTGAAGTAGAACTGTTGGTGGACAATATCAGGAGTGAGCTTAAAGATTCCATCTAGAGAAAGATGACGAAGAGTCTTCGGAGATGGGCTTAAAGATGCCATCCAGAGAAAGGGATGAAGAGTCTTCGGAGACGGGCTTAGAGATCCCATCTAGAGAACATGCTCATTTCATGAGATATTCCTTTGTGGGGATTCTTGTTTCTGTCATTGAGGAGGACTCTGCTGAGGATTGTTGGTCTCTATCTTGGGAAATAGAGTTTAGGAGCTTCAGTTGTCCAATATTCTGCTGGGGAATCATCTCTTGATTGAAGAGACAGAAGTGAACTGCTATCTGGTAGGGATCCAAGCTTCACAGTGAGTTGTTGAGGATAATAAAGTTGACTTCTATCTGGTCGTATTCCAGGCTTCACAGCGACTTACTGGGGAAATGAGATTAAACTGCTATCTGGTCGTATTCTAAGCTTTGCAGTTTCTTAAACTGTTATCTGGTCGGAGTCCAAGCTTCAGTGACTTGAACTGTTATCTGGTCGTATCCAGGCTTCAATGAAATTAAGATGTTATCCGGTCGGATTAGGGCTTCAACTTGAATTTGAGGTATACTACTATCTGGTCGAGTCCAGGTTTCATAGTAATTGACAGAGTAAACTGTTATCTGGTCGGATTCCAGACTTCACAGTGTCTTGAATTTTTTGAATGACTATTATCTGATCAGATTCTGGGCTTCAGCCATGATGTTAACTGTTATCTGGTCAGGCCCAGGCTTTGCAGTTTCCTTACCTGGAATAGAAATCAGAAAAATATTAGTGCCGATTTAACTAAACCAGAGAAAGGTCTTGAGTTAACATTGATTGGAAACGAAATCAGAAAAATCTTAGTATCGATTCAACTGAACCAGATAAAAGTCTTGGAATTTCTTCAACTGGAATAGAAATCAGAGATATCTTAGTATCGATTTAATTGAACCTGAGGAAAATCTTGAATTAACTTTGACTGGAATGGAAATCTGAAAAATCTCGGTATCGATTTGACTGAACCAGACAAAAGTCTTGAATTATCTTCAACTGGAATAGAAATCAGAGAGATCTTAGTATCGATCTAACTAAACCAGAGAAGGTCTTGGATTAACTTTGACTGGAATGGAAATTAGAAGAATCTTGGTATCGATTTAACTGAACAAGATAAAAGTCTTGGAATATCTTCAATTGGAATAGAAATCAGAGAGATCTTAGTACTGATCTAACTGAACCAGGGGAAAATCTTTTGAGAACGTCTTTCTGAGGAAAATGCTGAAACAGCCCTTCGTCAGACGTAGATTTTGAGAAGACCGCCAGGTCACGTAAGTAGTCAACAGTGTTTGTTGATTTGATCTTTCTTAAAAAAGGTAAAGAGTTAGTCGTGTGCAATGTCATGATGTATGAAATAAATTGTGATAATGTTCTCAAAATAAATGAGATTATGCTGTATGTGATACGTATGCGCATGCCATGATGTATGAATATGGGGTGCTATTTGCGATATTTTTTTTAGTATGGGAAAGTAAATCCCGAACTGCTGCTGAAGAGTATTGGGAAGAAGAATCCTTCATTTCTGCTGAGGATGATGAATGGATATGATTTGCTGGGGATTTCCTCTTTCTATTTGAGGATAATCTGTCGGGGATTGACTCTGCTTGAGAATAACTCTATGGAGAGAGATAATGTTTTGCTGGAAGGTTTTTCCGATGTAGAGAAATAAACTCTGTTGGGGCCTGAACTTTTGCAGTTAGAGTAATAAACTCTACCCGAGAGGAGGTTTTATAAACTGTTTGAAATTATAAAAATCGGCTGGGGAAGGCAGATTTCAGCTCTCTGAAGTAACTTTGCTGGAGGAGATAAATCCTGCTTTGGGAAGGAGGAGATCAACACTCTGGTTGTTTCTACCCTGTGGGGAACATAGAAATCACTGGGCCGTATGCTAAGGATGTAGCGGTGACTCTGTCCCAAGGCGTCTCTGCCCCTGTACTTATTGGAAAGAGTAATTGTTAGGACTACAAATTTCTTTTTTAGACTTTTCCCCGTTTCTTAAGGTCATTAGTAACTATCTTTCTGTTTCTTATGCAAGTATTTGTGAACAGTAATCATATTCAAATGCATATGTCAAAAATAATCACTAGACATTTTTGCAAAACAAAACAGAAAAATAGAAAACAAATAGTTTTGTATTTTCAAAGAAATGATTTGTATTGATTTCTGAAGTTTTTCCTATAACAGGCATTTTTGTAAAAAGAGGCAGACGTTCTAGTAGGAGAACGCCACCGTGAAAATGAAAACTATATGAAGTGATGTACAAATAGAAAATAGTAATGTGTAATAATCCCATTGAGTTTCAATTCTGCTATTGCCCCTATGTCCTTGAGCGTCTCATCACTTTGCTACTTGTCCGAAGCTGACTGGATTGATCGGTACCGTTTGAGCTTGATAGTTGATACTGAAGTCTGGTCGCAAGGTGATCCAATGGGACATAGTGATACGCCTCAAATCCCTAAATTTTTCCTGAACCGCCCTTTCGGGTTTTCAGTCCACCAGGATACCCTTTTTTGCCCAAGCTGCCTTTACAGGTTTTCGACTTGCCGGGTGTACAAATTGTCTTTTGTTTTTATCCCTAATTTTTGCCTGAACCCTTTTGGTTCGTCGGGATGCCCTTATGTTTTCCTAGTCCAGTCAACCTAGCGGGTCCATTATTTACGCGTAGTATCTTTTCACTATGTCCGCATTAACAGGGTAAGTAAGGTCGTCACCATCCATGGTTGTCAGAATCATGGCTCCTTCGTATGTGGGAGTCCATTTGCCCCTGGGATCACCTTGTGGCAGTATGATGCGCTTGATTACCAGATCACCTACTTGATATACTTGACGTCTAACCTTTTTGTTGAAAGCCTTGATCATCCGTTTTTGATACATTTGACCACGACAGATAGCAGTAAGCCTTTTCTCATCAATCAGATTCAGTTGATCAAGTCGAGTCTGGATCCAATCATCTTTGTTCAAACTCGTATCCTTCATGATCCTCAAAGAAGGGATTTGGACCTCAATAGGTAGGACAACGTCCATACCATATACCAGAGAATAAGGTGTTGCCCCTGTTGATGTACATGCTAAGGTGTGGTAACCATGAAGAGAAAATGGTAACATGACATGCTAGTCTCTGTATGTCACCGTCATCTTCTGTATGATTTTCTTAATGTTCTTGTTAGCAGCCTCTATAACGCCATTCATCTTCGGCCGGTAAGGGGAATAATTATGATGCTGGATCTTGAATTGTTTACAGAGTTCAGTGATCATCGTATTGTTGAGATTTGTACCATTATCTGTGATGATTCTTTCTGGAACACCATAACGACAAATAAGGTTATGCTTAATGAACCACGCCACAACATTCTTGGTAACAGTAGCAAAAGAGGTATCCTCAACCCACTTTGTGAAGTAATCAATAGCCACTAGGATGAAGCGATGCCCGTTTAAAGTCGTAGGTATGATTTCTGCAATCATATCAATGCCCCACATTGCAAAGGGCTAGGGAGCAGTCAAGATGTTCAAGAGAACCGGAGGTACATGTACTTTATCAGTATAGATCTGGAATTTGTGACAAGTTCGGGAATGCTGATAACAATCTGCTTCCATATTGGACCAATAGTATCCTGCCCGAAGGATCTTTTTAGCCATCATATGTCCACTAGAGTGGGTGCCAAAGGTACCTTCTTGTAAATCTGCCATGATCCTCTCTGCTTCGCTCTTATCTATGCACCGAAGTAAAGTAGAGTCATGGTTGCGCTTGTAGAGGATTCCATTACTGAGGAATAACTTTGTCGAGAACCTTCTGAGAAACTTCTTATCATTGACAGACGCCCCCTTAGGGTATTCTTGAGCCTCGAGATACCTTTTTACTTCATGAAACTAAGGTTTGTCTACTACCTCTTCAGTGTCAATCTCATAGCAGTATGTTGGTTCATCCAACCTTTCAGTAGTGATTGAAGGAGCTTTGTTGTCCCACTTGACCTTGAACATAGATGACATACTAGCTAGCGTGTCCGCTAACTGGTTCTCTTCTCGTGGAAAATGTTCAAAGGTGACTTCTTCAAAGTGTGGAAGCAATGTCAGCACATGTTCTTTGTAAGGGATGAGATTCGGATGCTTTGTGTCCCACTCTACTTTTATTTTACTTATTACCAAGGATGAATCCCCGAAAACACTCAAGAACTTGATCCTTAGGTCAATAGCATCTTTGAGACCCATGATGCATGCTTCATAATCTGCCATATTGTTGGTACAGTTGAAACATAGTCGGAGGGTGAAAGGAGTATGACAGCCCTCAGGAGATATGATTACGGCACCAATGCCATTGTCGAGTGCGTTGAAGGCTCCATCAAAAACCATAGTCCATCGGGATCCTTCCTCAGGTCCTTCATCTGGTCCAGGTTCTTCATAGTCAGTCACTAACATGATATTCTCATCCGGGAATTCAAAGTTCATGGATTGATAGTCACCCACAGCCTGATGAGCCAAATGATCAGCTAGTATACTTCCCTTGATTGCTTTCTGGGTCGTCTATTGGATATCGTTTTCGGTCAAGATCATTGGCCATCTTGCTATTATTCTGGAGAGAGCGGGCTTCTCGAAGATGTACTTGATCGGATCCATCTTAGATATCAATAAAGTAGTGTGGGTCAACATATACTGTCTCAGTCGGCGAGCATCCCATGCCAAAGTGAAGCAAGTTTTCTCGAGTAATGAGTATCTTGTTACAGAGTCGGTAAATTTTTTGCTAAGGTAGTATATTGCGTGCTCTTTTCGACCGAACTCGTCATGTTTCCCCAACACACACCCTGTTGAATTATCTAACACTGTTAACTACATTATCAAAGGCCTTCCTTCAATCGGAGGCATCATAATTGGAGGCTCTTAAATGTATTCCTTGATTCTCTCGAAGGCATTCTGGCATTCGTCATTCCACTTTACCACTTGATCATTCTTCAGGAGTTTGAATATTGGATCACAAGTAAATGTTACATGGGAATGAACCTAGAAATGTAATTTAGGCATCCCAAGAAACCTCTAACCTCCTTCTTAGTGCGTGGAGCCGGCATCTCTTGTATAGCCTTCAACTTTGCAGGGTCTACCTGAATGCCCTTGTCACTAACAATGAAACCTAGGAGTTTACCAGACCTAACCCCGAAGGTGCACTTGTTTGGATTTAACCTCAGCTTGTACGTCTTCAACTTATCTAACAACTTTTGTAGATGATCAAGGTGTTTTTCCTCAGTTTGAGACCTGGCTATCATGTCATCAACATAGACCTCTATCTCATGGTGAATCGTGTCATGAAACAAAGCTACCATGGCTCGCTGATAGGTTACCCCAGCATTCTTCAATCCAAATGACATCACTTTGTAACAGAAAGTGCCCCATTGTGTGACGAAGGTTGTCTTCTCCATGTCTTCAGGTGCCATCTTGATATGATTGTAGCCAAAGAAACCGTCCATGAAGGAAAATATCTTATGTTGTGCGGTGTTGTCAACCAGAATATCAATATGCGGAAGCGGAAAGTCATCCTTGGGGTTTGCCCTGTTCAAATATCTGTAGTCCACACACATTCGTACCTTTCCATCCTTCTTAGGCACCAGAACTACGTTAGCAACCCATTGTGGATAAGAGGTATCCTACGTTAGCTTCGGAACTAAGATCTTATCTCCTTAAGATAAATTGCTAAGGTGTCCTACAATGTTGCCTTCTAGGACTGTACGACGACCCGCACATGTCCCTTCACATGCAATGATATGGTTACTTACTAACTAATGGTAAGATAACACTATCTAAAGGAGGAGGAAAAGAACTAAGACTTTTTGAGTAGGTAGAAAGTTCATAGTTGCTTGCTCACAAACATTTCAAAACATCTTTCAAACACACCAACATTTTTCCATGAAATATTTTCAAAAGTCAACATTTTGTATACATTTTCGCCGAAACGAGAATCAATACAAAGTTCGCCTAAACGAAGGCACTTTTCCAAAATACTTTGAAACTAATAACAAGCATATTTCAAACAAAGCATTTTAAAGTGAGATAGAAACTAAAAGCCCATAGATAACTACGGATGAAAAGGGTGCTAACACCATCCCTTTTGATAACCTACCCATCGAACTCAAGAAAATTCTTAAAAGGTCTTTGTTGTTCTTTTCACCCTTTCCTTTATTAGTTAAAAGAAAAGTCGGTGGCGACTCTTGCTTTCCACAACAATTGCAATCAAACGCAAAACACCCAAGTCAGTTCTCCCACCGTATCACAACCGACAAATGAAATGATTTACCATAAACTAGCTTGAATGGTGTCATTCATATTGGGGTCTTGTAAGCTGTATTATATGCCCACAGAGCTTCATGTAGATTTGCAGACCAATCTTTCCTAGAGGTGGCAACAGTTTTCTTTAAAATTTTCTAAATTTCTCTATTTGAAACCTCTTCTTTCCCACTAGTTTGTGGGTGATAAGGTGTCTCTACCCGGTGTCGGACTCCATATTTTAGAAATAGGTTTTCAAAGATTTTTGAAATGAAATGGGAACCTCTGTCGCAAATGACAAATCTCGGAACACCGAATATATGAAATATTATATTCTTAAAAAGCTTAATTACTACTCGTGCATCATTAGTAGGAGAAGATACAACCTCGATCCATTTTGATACGTAAATGACAACAACAAGTATGTAATTGTTACCAAAAGAAGATTGGAAAGGCCCCATAATTTAATTCCCCAAACATCGAATACTTATACTTCTAAAAGTCCTTTTTAAGGCATCTCATCGAGTCTAGATATATTGTCGGTGCATTGGCACCAGTCACAATTTATAATCTCGATGTGGACATCTTTCCATAGATTGGGCCAAAAGAGGCCAACTTGTAAGATCTTAGCACAAGTCTTAGAAGTGCTTGCATGTCTTCCATAAGGAGCGGAATGGAAATGTGATATTATGTTTTCTAATTCTTCTTCAGGGACACATCAATAGAAGATACCGTCAGCGCCTCTATGGAAAAGAAAAGGCTCATCCCAGTAGTAATGTTTAAATTTATGGAAGAAATTCTTCTTTTGTTGGTAAGTCAAATCCAATGGAAGTACTTCGACTGCTAAGTAATTGACAAAGTCAACATACCATGGCAGTGTTGTTTTGGTGTAAATTGCTTCCACAACTTCATTTGTTTATGTATCGTTATAAGTCAAAGAGCATTCAGTTGTGTTTCTTTAAAACTGGGCTACTAGTAGTTCATATGGGAAATCATCATTTATAGGAACTTGTTCTGGGTTGATGTCCTCAATTATAGAGAGATGATCAGCTGATAGTTTTTAGTGCCTTTCTTATCTTTGATTTCTAAGTCTAATTTTGCAAGATCAAAATCAATCTTAAAAGTCTTAGTTAGACGTTCTTTTTACTCAATAGGTATCTAATTATTGTGTGGTCGAGATAAAAAATGATATTTTCTCCAACTAAGCAAAAACGAAATTTATCTAACACGAACACAACAACTAGGTGTTCCTTTTCTGTTTTGGCGAAGTATATTTGCGCAGGGGATAAGGTTCTACTTGCGTAATAAATTACATGATGCTTTTTGTCTTTTCGTTGTCCCAAGACTGCCCTTACTGCATAATCATTAGCATCACACATTATCTCAAACGATTTACTCCAATCAGGTCATTGCATGATAGGTGTAGTGATGAGAACATTTTTGAGGTGTTTGAACGCTTCCAGGATTTTTTCGTCAAATATGAACTCAACATCTTTCATTAATAAGCCAACTAGTAGTTTGGTTATTTTAGAGAAATCTTTAATGAATCGTCGATAGAAACTGGTACGTCCCAAGAAACTTCATATTTCTCAAACTATTTTCTGAGGTTGAAGGTTTTCAATAATTTCTATTTTTTCTTTATCAACTTCATTCCCCTTGTCGGACCTTATGTGTCCAAGTATAATTCCTTGTTAGACCATGAAATGGCATTTTTCCCAGTTTAGCACTAGATTAACATTTACGCGTCTTCCAAGTACCATTTCGAGGTTCGATAGACATCCTTCAAAACTATGCCCACAAACAGAGAAATCATCCTTAAAAGAATCCATTATATTGTCTAAAAAATCAGCGAAGATTGACATCATGCATCTTTGAAATGTTGCGGGTGCGTTACACAGTATGAACCACATTCTCTAGTAGGCAAATGTACCATAAGGGGATGTGAAGGAAGTATTTTCTTGGTCATCAGGATGAATTGGGATTTGGATAAAGTCTTGACTATCCGTCTAAATAGCAGAAAGTGTAGTGATTAGCCAGTTGTTCAAGCATTTGATCAACGAAGGATAAAGGAAAATGGTCTTTACGAGTGGCTTTGTTTAGCTTTCTATAGCCGATGCACATTCTCCATCCGATTTGAGTATGTTTTTCTACGGATTTTGCATTGCTAAATTTTAAAATGGTGGGTTGCCTCCCACACAATGCTTGTTTAACATCGTAAGCTCGACAGGAATAAAAATGTAACATCTAGAAGAAAAGAATATATAGAAATTGGAAATTTGAACTAGAAAGCAATGAAATCCTGACTAGAAAGCAATGATATCCTAAAAATTAATATTAATCCTTCCCTCATACTTAAAATAGACAATGTCCTTGCTTTTTAAATGTTAGAGTAGGAAATGCGAAACAAAATCCATAAGAATTAGCCACTCTGGCACCCGCTCGATAGGAGAAGCAAAAGGGTAAATATGATGGTAAATCTGATCAAATTGCTCTATCACTATGTCCATAAAGTTGTGGAAGTCAATGAACAATGTGGTCAACATGTATCTAAGGTTATCAATATCCGTCTGTAATGCAGTGATTGCAGCAGTGTGATCAATAGGATGAGCAGTAGGGGCAGAAAAGGCAATCGAATCATCATCAAAGAGATATGCATTAAAGTGGTCTTATATTTGGGGTGTCTCTAGAGGAGAGGGTCATGAATTCTGTATGTCCAAATCAAAAAGGCCAATTATTTCTGTCATATACACTAATCCAATGGTTTGGTAGGGTAAATAGGTGCATAACTTCATTACTGATTAGAAATTCAAACTCATATGGTCCCAGGTTTCTAATGATGCCACGATTAATATAGAATCAAAGGTGCATAGATCGGATACTTCCTAAAGGGTTAAGTCGAACAAGTGTTTGTCTCAGTACACTGGTATTGGAAATCATGGTCACTAGGCCTCCTATAATAATTGGTCCATGGGTAGCTTGTGCAATTCGATTCATATTGGCTATCATGAAGGAAGAAACATTAACGGGTTGGGATTATGAAGCGTAATACATAATAAATAGCTCATCTCTATATAAAGAGACTTATGTTTTCTTCTTTTCCGAAAAGGGTGTGAGAAAGGATATTGTGAAGGTAATAGATCCTTGGATTATGGATGTTTATAGAGTGCATATCATTAAGCTCACGGTGGTTTTTTCCCGTTGTGCTACCCCAAAAGTAATTTAGTTCAAGGTTCATCAGGAGTTCTTCTTGAGTCAAGGTAAAAGAATAAGGTCCATTAGGGAAATCTAGGAGTTCAACCATTTCTCTGTGGGTGTAGCAGTAATCAATACCAAACATCCTAAAGATGATAAGTGTTATGATAAATCCTAAACCATGGTTAGGAAAATAGGTAAGAGAGCTCAGGAATTCATGTGTTATCCTATGATAGGTACTTAATCTTCTCCTAACATCAAAGTTATCCCATCTTTGTTCGTTAAGGAAAAACATGACAATATCTCTGATTCCTAGTTTGGTCATGGTGGGTTCATCATGATAGATAGTTAACGCCATCTCTCTTTAAGCGAGTACCTCAAAACGCCTCCTCTGGGCCCTGCCTCTGAAAATATTTCCCATAGTATCTACTTGTCGCATCGTGAAAGTTAGTTAGAAGTTAGAGATGTTATGTTAGCCTGAAAGTAAGTAGACATAAACTAAGTTAGTAATGGTTAATTTCAAAAGATCATACCGCTTGACATTATGAAAGTTAGAAAAAATTAAGATAAAATTTAAAACCCTAATAATTAAAAATCTCAAAACTAAGATCTAAGATTGTGGGTTTCCTCCCACAAAGCGCTTCATTAAATGTCGAGAGCTCGACATTAATTCGGGGGCTAGTTTTGAAAATGAGCGGGCAACTCTTGTAATTTGTACTCAAAATTGCAATATCTATTATTTGTACTATGATAAATTTTAAGACATTGTCCTTTCACAATGAATGACTCTTTTGATTTACTTTTAATTTCTCTGGTTCCGCTTGAAAATACTTTCCTGGCCTCTAAAGAACCCGACCACCAAGATATAAGTTTTCCTGGGAAGAGTTTAAGTTGTGAGGTAAAAAGGAGTACTACGTCCCCCTCATTAAACTCTTTTCTATATATGCGTTTATCATGCCACTTTGTAGTTATTCCTTTATAGATTTGGGCATTCTCGTAGGCGTCTAATCTATGTTCCTCTAGTTCATGAATATCTAAAATCCTTTTTTCGTCGGCGGCCGTATAATTCAACTTAAGGGACTTAATGGTCCAATAAGCTTTATGTTCTAATTCCACCGGCAAATGACATGATTTACCATAAACTAGCTTGAATGGTGTCATTAATATGGAGGTCTTGTAAGCCATATTATATGCCCACAAAGCTTCATGTAGCTTTGAAGACCTATCTTTCCTAGAAGTGGCAATAGTTTTCTCTAAAATTTTCTATATTTCTCCATTTAAAACCTCTACTTGCCCACTAGTTTGTGGGTGATAAGGTGTCACTACCCAGTGTCAGACTCCATATTTTAGCAATAGATTTTCAAATATTTTTGAAATGAAAAGGGAACCACCACCACATATGACAAGTCTTAGCACACCGAATCTAAGAAATATTATATTCTAAAAAAGCTTAATTACTACTCGTGCATCATTAGTAGGAGAAGCTACAACCTCGATCCATTTTTATATGTAATCGAAAACAACAAGTATGTAATTGTTACCAAAAGAAGATGGGAAAGGCCCCATAAAGTCAATTCCACAATCATCGAATACTTATACTTCTAAGATGCCTTTTTATGGCATCTCATCGCATCTAGATATAATGCCGGTGAATTGGCATCAGTCGTAATTTATAATCGCGATGTTAAGTCTTTCCATAAATTAGGCCAATAGAAGCTATCTTGTAAGATCTTATAACAAGTCTTAGAGGTGCATGCATGTCCTCCATATGTAGCGGAATGGCAATGTGATATTATGTTTTCTACTTCTTCTTCAGGGGCGCATCGACGCAAGATACCGTTGGCGCATCTCTTGAAAAGAAAAGGCTCATCCCAGTAGTATTGCTTAAGTTTATGGAAGAATTTCTTATTTTGTTGGTAAGTCAAATCCGATGGAAGTAGTTCGACTGCTAAGTAATTGACAAAGTCAACATACCATGGCAATGTAGTTTTGATGTAAATTGCTTCCACAACTTCATTTGTTTTTGTATTGTTATAAGTCAAAGAGAATTCAATAATGATTCTTTCAAACTGGGCTACTGGTTGTTCATTTGGGAAATCATCATTTATAGGCACTTGTTCTGGTTTCATGTCCTTAATTCTAGAGAGATGATCAGCTACTGAGATTTTATTGCCTTTCTTATCTTTGATTTCTAAGTCGAATTTTGCAAGAGCATAACAATCTTAAAAGTCTTGGTTAGACGTTCTTTTTACTCAATAGGTGTCTAATTGCTATGTGGTCAAGATAAACAATGATATTTTCTTCTACCAAGTAAAAATGGAATTTATCTAACACGAACACAACAGTTAGGTGTTCCTTTTCTGTTTTGGCGAAGTTCATTTGCGCAACGGATAAGGTTCTACTTGCATAATAAATTACATGAAACTTTTTGTCTTTTCGTTGTTCCAAGATTGCACTTACTGCATAATCATTAGCATCACACATTATCTCAAACGGTTTACTCCAATCAGGTCGTTGGATGATAGATGTAGTGATGAGAACATTTTTGAGGTGTTTGAACGCTTCCAGGATTTTTTCGTCAAATATGAACTCAACATCTTTCATTAATAAGCTAGTTAGTAGTTTGGTTATTTTAGAGAAATCTTTAATGAATCGTCGATAGAAACTGGTACGTCCCATGAAACTTCATATTTCTAAAACTGTTTTCGGAGGTTGAAGGTTTTCAATAATTTCTATTTTTGTTTTATCAACTTCAATCCCCTTGTCGGACCTTATGTGTCCAAGTAAAATTCCTTGCCAGACCATGAAATGGCATTTTTCCTAGTTTAGCACTAGATTAACATTTACGCGTCTTCCAAGTACCATTTCGAGGTTCGATAGACATCCCTCAAAACTCTGCCCACAAACAGAAAAATCATCCTTAAAAACTTCCATTATATTGTCTAAAAAATCAGCGAAGATTGACATCATGCATCTCTAAAATGTTGCGAGAGCGTTACACAGTATGAACGACATTCGCGGGTAGGCAAGTGTACCATAAGGGGATGTGAAGGAAGTTTTTTCTTGGTCATCAGGATGAATAAGGATTTGGATAAAATCCTGAGTATCCGTCTAAATAGTATAAATGGGAGTATTTAGCCAGTTGTTCAAGCATTTGATCATAGAAGGGTAAAGAAAAATGGTCTTTACGCGTGGCTTTGTTTAGCTTTCTATAGCCGATGCACATTCTCCATCCGATTTGAGTATGTTTTGCTACGGATTTTGCATTGCCTAATTGTAAAATGGTGGGTAGCCTCCCACATAATTCTTGTTTAACATCGTAAGCTCGACAGAAATAAAAATGTAACAGCTAGAAGAAAAGAAAACATAGAAATTGGAAATTCGAACTAAAAAGCAATGAAATCCTTACTAGAAAGCAATGAAATCCTCAAAATTAATATTAATCCTTCCCTCATACTTAAACTAGACAATGTTCTCACTTTTTAAATCTTAGAGTAGCAAATGCGAAACAAAATCCAGAAGAATTATTCACTCTAGCACCCGTCCGATAGGGGAAGCAAAACAGTAAATATGATGGTAAATCTGATCAAATTGCTCTATCCCTATGTCCATAAAGCTATGGAAGTCCATGCACAATGTGGTCAACTCGTATTTAAAGTTAGAAATATTCATCTGTAATGCAGTGATTGCAACAGTGTGATCAATAGGATGAGCAGTAGGGGCAGCAGAGGCACTCGAGTGAGTGTTAAAGAGATATGCATTACAGTGGTCACAGTTTGGGGTGTCTCTAGAGGAGAGGGTCATGAATTTTGTATGTCCAAATAAAAAATGCCAATTGTTCCTGTCATATACACTAGTCCAATGGTTTGGTAAGGTAAATAGGTGCATAACCTCATTATTGATTAGAAATTCAAACTCATCTGGTCCCAGGTTTCTAATGATGCCACAGTTAATACATAATCAAAGGTGCATAGATCAGATTCTTCCTAAAGGGTTAAGTCAAAAAAGTCTTTGTCTCAGTACAATGGCATTGGAAATCATGGTCACTAGGCCTCCTACAATAATTGGGCCATGGGTAGCTTTTGCAATTCGATCCATATTGGCTATCATGAAGGAAGAAACATTAACGGGCTGGGATTATGAAGCACAATACATAATAAATATCTCATCTTTAGACAAAGATATTATGTTTTCTTCTTTTCCGGAATGGGTGTGAGAAAGGATCTTGTGATGGTAACGGATCCTTGGATTATGGATGTTTATAGAGTGCATATCATTAGGCTCAGGGTGGTTTTTTCCGGTTATGCTACCCCAAAAGTACTTTAGTTCAAGGTTCATCAGGAGTTCTTCTTGAGTCAAGGTAAAAGAATAAGGTCCATTAGGGAAATCTAGGAGTTCAACCATTTCTCTGTGGGTGTAGCAGTAATCAATACCAAACATCCTAAAGATGATAAGTGTTATGTTAAATCCTAAACCATGGTTAGGAAAATAGGTAAGGGAGCTCAGGAATTCAAGTGTTATCGTACGATAGGTACTAAATCTTCTCCTAACAGCAAAGTTATCCCATCTTAGTTGGTTAAGGAAAAACATGACAATATCTCTGATTCCTAGCTTGGTCATGGTGGGTCCATCATGATAGATAGTTAACACCATCTCTCTTTAAGCTAGTACCTTAAAACTCCTCCTCTGGGCCCTGCCTCTGAATATATTTCCCATAGTATCTACTTGTCGCATCGTGAAAGTTAGTTAGAAGTTAGAGATGTTATGTTAGCCTGAAAGTAAGTAGACATAAACTAAGTTAGTAATGGTTAATTTCAAAAGATCATACTGCTTGACATTATGAAAGTTAGAAAAAATTAAGTAAGATAAAATTTAAAACCCTAATAATTAAAAATCTCAAAACTAACATCTAAGATTGTGGGTTTCCTCCCACAAAGCGCTTCATTTAATGTCGAGAGCTCGACATTAATTCGGGGGCTAGTTTTGCAAATGAGCGGGCAACTCTTGTAATTTGTACTCAAAATTGCAATCTCTATTATTTGTACTATGATAAATTTTAAGACATTGTCCTTTCACAATGAATGACTCTTTTGATTTACTTTTAATTTCTACGATTCCGCTTGAAAATACTTTCCTGACCTCTAAAGAACCCGACCACCAAGATATAAGTTTTCCTAGGAAGAGTTTAAGTTGTGAGGTAAAAAGGAGTACTAAGTCCCCCTCATTAAACTCTTTTATATATATGCTTTTATCATGCCACTTTGTAGTTCTTCATTTATAGATACGGGCATTCCCGTAGGCGTCTATTCTAAGTTCCTCTAGTTCATGAATATCTAAAATCCTTTTTTCGTCGGCGGAAGTATAATTCAACTTAAGGGACTTAATGGTCCAATAAGCTTTATGTTCTAATTCCACCAGCAAATGACATGATTTACCATAAACTAGCTTGAATGGTGTCATTCATATTGTGGTCTTGTAAGCCGTATTATATGCCCACAAAGCTTCATGTAGCTTTGAAGACCTATCTTTCCTAGAAGTGGCAATAGTTTTCTCTAAAATTTTCTATATTTCTCCATTTAAAACCTCTACTTGCCCACTAGTTTGTGGGTGATAAGGTGTCACTACCCAGTGTCAGACTCCATATTTTAGCAATAGATTTTCAAATATTTTTGAAATGAAAAGGGAACCACCACCACATATGACAAGTCTCGGCACACCGAATGTAAGAAATATTATATTCTTAAAAAGCTTAATTACTACTCGTGCATCATTAGTAGGAGAAGCTACAACCTCGATCAATCTTGATATGTAATCGACAACAACAAGTATGTAATTGTTACCAAAAGAAGATGGGAAAGGCCCCATAAAGTCAATTCCACAATCATCGAATACTTATACATCTAAGATGCCTTTTTATGGCATCTCATCGCATCTAGATATATTTCCGGTGAATTGGCATCAGTCGCAATTTATAATCGCGATGTGAACCTCTTTCTATAAATTAGGCCAATATAAGCTAGCTTGTAAGATCTTAGCACAAGTCTTAAAACTGCATGCATGTCCTCTATAAGGAGCGGAATGGCAATGTGATATTATGTTTTCTACATCTTCTTCAGGGGCGCATCGACGCAAGATACCGTTGGTGCATCTCTTGAAAAGAAAATGCTCATCCCAGTAGTTATGTTTATGTTTATGGAAGAATTCTTCTAATTAATTGACAAAGTCAACATACCATGGCAATGTAGTTTTGGTGTAAATTGCTTCATCAACTTCATTTGTTTTTGTATCGTTATAAGTCAAAGAGAATTCAATAATGATTATTTAAAACTGGGCTACTGGTTGTTCATATGGGAAATCATCATTTATAGGCACTTGTTCTGGTTTCATGTCCTCAATTCTAGAGAGATGATCAGCTACTGAGTTTTTAGTGCCTTTCTTATCTTTGATTTCTAAGTCGAATTTTGCAAGAGCATAATCAATCTTAAATGTCTTGGTTAGACGTTCTTTTTACTCAATAGGTATCTAATTGCTATGTGGTCAAGATAAACAATGATATTTGCTCCTACTAAGTAAAATTGGAATTTATCTAACACGAACATAACAGCTAGGTGTTGCTTTTCTATTTTGGATAAGTTCATTTACGCTGGGGATAAGGTTCTACATGCATAATAAATTACATGAAACTTTTTGTCTTTTCGTTTTCCCAAGACTGCCCTTACTGCATAATCATTAGCATCACACATTATCTCAAACGCTTTACTCCAATCAGGTCGTTGCATGATAAGTGTAGTGATGAGAACATTTTTGAGGTGTCTGAATGCTTCCAGGATTTTTTCGTCAAATATGAACTCAACGTCTTTCATTAATAAGCTAGTTAGTAGTTTGGTTATTTTAGAGAAATCTTTAATGAATCGTCGATAGAAACTGGTACGTCCCAAGAAACTTCATATTTCTAAAACTGTTTTCGGAGGTTGAAGGTTTTCAATAATTTCTATTTTTGTTTTATCAACTTCAATCCCCTTGTCGGACCTTATGTGTCCAAGTAAAATTCCTTGCCAGACCATGAAATGGCATTTTTCCTAGTTTAGCACTAGATTAACATTTACGCGTCTTCCAAGTACTATTTCGAGGTTCGATAGACATCCTTCAAAACTCTGCCCACAAACAGAAAAATCATCCTTAAAAACTTCCATTATATTGTCTAAAAAATCAGCGAAGATTGACATCATGCATCTCTAAAATGTTGCGAGAGCGTTACACAGTATGAACGACATTCGCGGGTAGGCAAGTGTACCATAAGGGGATGTGAAGGAAGTTTTTTCTTGGTCATCGGGATGAATAAGGATTTGGATAAAATCCTGAGTATCCGTCTAAATAGTATAAATGGGAGTATTTATCCAGTTGTTGAAGCATTTGATCATAGAAGGGTAAAGAAAAATGGTCTTTACGCGTGGCTTTGTTTAGCTTTCTATAGCCGATGCACATTCTCCATCCGATTTGAGTATGTTTTGCTATGGATTTTGCATTGCTAAATTGTAAAATGGTGGGTAGCCTCCCACACAATTCTTGTTTAACGTCGTAAGCTCGACAGAAATAAAAATGTAACAGCTAGAAGAAAAGAAAACATTGAAATTGGAAATTCGAACTAAAAAGCAATGAAATCCTTACTAGAAAGCAATGAAATCCTAAAAATTAATATTAATCCTTCCCTCATACTTAAACAAGACAATGTCCTCACTTTTTAAATCTTAGAGTAGCAAATGCGAAACAAAATCCAGAAGAATTAGCCACTCTAGCACTCATCCGATAGGAGAAGCAAAATGGTAAATATGATGGTAAATCTGATCAAATTGCTTTGTCACTATGTCCATAAATCTATGGAAGTACATGCACAATAAGGTAAACTCGTATTTAAGGTTAGAAATATTTGTCTGTAATGCAGTGATTGCAGCAGTGTGATCAATAGGATGAGCAGTAGGGGCAGCAGAGGCACTCGAGTCAGCGTCAAAGAGATATGCATTAAAGTGGTCACAGATTTGGGGTGTGTCTAGAGGAGAGGGTCATGAATTTTGTATGTCCAAATCAAAAAGGCCAATTATTCATGTTATATACACTAGTCCAATGGTTTGGTAAGGTAAATAGGTGCATAACCTCATTATTGATCAGAAATTCAAACTCATCTGGTCCCAGGTTTCTAATGATGCCACGGTTAATATAGAATCAAAGGTGCATAGATCGGATTCTTCCTAAAGGGTTAAGTCGAATAAGTCTTTGTCTCAGTACAATGGCATTTGCAATAATGGTCACTAGGCCTCCTATAATAATTGGTCCATGGGTAGCTTGTGCAATTTGATCCATATTGGCTATCATGAAGGAAGAAACATTAACGGGCTGGGATTATGAAGCACAATACATAATAAATAGCTCATCTTTAGACAAAGAGATTATGTTTTCTTCTTTTCCGAAATGGGTGTGAGAAAGGATCTTGTGAAGGTAACGGATTCTTGGATTATGGATGTTTATAGAGTGCATATCATTAGGCTCAGGGTGGTTTTTTCCGGTTATTCTACCCCAAAAGTAATTTAGTTCGAGGTTCATCAAGAGTTCTTCTTGAGTTAAGGTAAAAGAATAAGGTCCATTAGGGAAATCTAGGAGTTCAACCATCTCTCTGTGGGTGTAGCAGTAATCAATACCAAACATCCTAAAGAGGATAAGTGCTATGTTAAATCATAAACCATGGTTAGGAAAATAGGTAAGGAAGCTCAGGAATTCAAGTGTTATCCTACGATAGGTACTAAATCTTCTCCAAACAGCAAAGTTATCCCATCTTAGTTGGTTAAGGAAAATAATGACAATATCTCTGATTACTAGCTTGGTCATGGTGGGTCCATCATGATAGATAATTAAAGCTATCTCTCTTTAAGCTAGTACCTCAAAACGCCTCCTTTGGACCCTGCCTCTGAAAATATTTCCCATAGTATCTACTTGTCGCATCGTGAAAGTTAGTTAGAAGTTAGAGATGTTATGTTATCCTGAAAGTAAGTAGACATAAACTAACTTAGTAATGGTTAATTTCAAAAGATCATACCTCTTGACATTATGAAATTTAGAAAAAATTAAGTAAGATAAAATTTAAAACCCTAATAATTAAAAATCACAAAACTAAGATCTAAGATTGTGGGTTTCCTCCCACAAAGCGCTTCATTTAATGTCGAGAGCTCGACATTAATTCGGGGGCTAGTTTTGCAAATGAGAGGGCAACTCTTGTAATTTATACTCAAAATTGAAATCTATATTATTTGTACTATGATAAATTTTAAGACATTGTCCTTTCACAATGAATGACTCTTTTGATTTACTTTTAATTTCTACGATCTGCTTGAAAATACTTTCCTGACCTCTAAAGAACCCGACCACCAAGATATAAGTTTTCCTGGGAAGAGTTTAAGTTGTGAGGTAAAAAGGAGTACTATGTCCCCCTCATTAACCTCTTTTCTATATTTGCGTTTATCATGCCACTTTGTAGTTCTTCCTTTATAGATTCGGGCATTCTCGTAGGCGTCTAATCTAAGTTCCTCTAGTTCATGAATATCTAAAATCCTGTTTTCGCCGGCGGCAGTATAATTAAACTTAACAGACTTAATGGTCCAATAAGCTTTATGTTCTAATTCCACCGGCAAATGTCATGATTTACCATAAACTAGCTTGAATGGTGTCATTCATATTGAGGTCTTGTAAGCCGTATTATATTCCCACAGAGCTTCATGTAGCTTTGAAGACCTATCTTTCCTAGAAGTGGCAACAGTTTTCTCTAAAATTTTCTAAATTTCTCCATTTAAAACCTCTACTTGCCCACTAGTTTGTGGGTGATAAGGTGTCACTACCCAGTGTCAGACTCCATATTTTAGCAATATATTTTCAAAGATTTTTAAAATGAAAAGGGAACCTCAACCACATATGACAAGTCTCGGCACACCGAATCTAAGAAATATTAAATTCTGAAAAATCTTAATTACTACTCGTGCATCATTAGTAGGAGAAGCTACAACCTCGATCCATTTTGATATGTAATCGACAATAACAAGTATGTAATTGTTACCAAAAGAAGATGGGAAAGGCCCCATAAAGTCAATTCCACAATCATTGAATACTTATACTTCTAAGATGCCTTTTTATGGCATCTCTTCGCCTCTAGATATATTGTCGGTGAATTGGCATCAGTTGCAATTTATAATCGCGATGTGAACGTCTTTCCATAAATTAGGCCAATAGAAGCTAGCTTGTAAGATCTTAGCACAAGTCTTAGAAGTGCATGCATGTACCCCATAAGGAGCGGAATGGAAATGTGATATTATGTTTTCTACTTCTTCTTCAGGGGCCCATCAATGCAAGATACCGTTGGCGCATCTCTTGAAAAGAAAAGGCTCATCCCAGTAGTATTGTTTAAGTTTATGGTAGAATTTCTTATTTTGTTGGTAAGTCAAATCTGGTGGAAGTACTTCGACTGCTAAGTAATTGACAAAGTCAACATACCATGGCAATGTAGTTTTGGTGTAAATTGCTTCCACAACTTCATTTGTTTTTGTATAGTTATAAGTCAAAGAGCATTCAATAGTGATTCTTTAAAAGTGGGCTACTGGTTGTTCATATGGAAAATCATCATTTACAGGAACTTGTTCTATTTTTCATGTCCTCAATTCTAGAGAGATGATCAGCTACTGAGTTTTTAGTGCCTTTCTTATCTTTGATTTCTAAGTAAAATTTTGCAACAGCATAATCAATCTTAAAAGGCTTGGTTAGACGTTCTTTTTACTCAATAGGTATCTAATTGCTATGTGGTCAAGATAACTAATGATATTTGCTCCTACTAAGTAAAAATGGAATTTATCTAACACGAACACAACAGCTAGGTGTTCCTTTTCTGTTTTGGAGAAGTTCATTTGCGCAGAGGATAAGTTTCTACTTGCGTAATAAATTACATGAAACTTTTTATCTTTTCGTAGTCCCAAGACTGCCCTTACTGCATAATCATTAGCATCACACATTATCTCAAACGGTTTACTCCAATCAGGTCGTTGCATGATAGGTGTAGTGATGAGAACATTTTTGAGTTGTTTGAACGCTTCCAGGATTTTTTCGTCAAATATGAACTCAACATTTTTCATTAATAAGCCAGTTAGTAGTTTTGTGATTTTAGAGAAATCTTTAATGAATCATCGATAGAAACTTATACGTCCCAGGAAACTTCTTATTTCTGAAACTGTATTCGGAGGTTAAAGGTTTTCAATAATTTCTAGTTTTGATTTATCAACTTCAATCCCCTTGTTGGACCTTATGTGTCCAAGTACAATTGCTTACCAGACCATGAAATGGCATTTTTCCCAGTTTAGCACTAGATTAACATTTACGCTTCTTCAAGGTACCATTTCTAGGCTCAATAGACATCCTTCAAAACTCTGCCCACAAATAGAAAAATCATCCTTAAAAACATCCATTATATTGTCTAAAAAAATCAGCGAAGATTGACATCATGCATCTCTGGAATGTTGCGGGAGAGTTACACAGTATGAACGACATTCGCCGGTAGGAAAATGTACCATAAGGGGATGTGAAGGAAGTATTTTCTTGGTCATCAGGATGAATAAGGATTTGGATAAAATCCTGAGTATCCATCTAAATAACATAAATGTGAGTATTTAGCCAGTTGTTCAAGCATTTGATCAATGAAGGGTAAATAAAAATGGTCTTTACGAGTGGCTTTGTTTAGGTTTCTATAGCCGATGCACATTCTCCATCCGATTTGAGTATGTTTTGTTACGGATTTTGCATTGCTAAATTGTAAAATGGTGGGTAGCCTCCCACATAATTCTTGTTTAACATCGTAAGCTCGAAAAAAATAAAAATGTAACAGCTAGAAGAAAAGAAAACATAGAAATTGGAAATTCGAACTAAAAAGCAATGTAATCCTAAAAATCAATATTAATCCTTCCCTCATACTTAAAGTAGAAAATGTCCTCACTTTTTAAATCTTAGAGTAGCAAATGCGAAACAAAATCCAGTAGAATTAGCCACTCTAGCACCTGTCCGATAGGAGAAGCAAAACGGTAAATATGATGGTAAATCTGATCAAATTGCTCTGTCACTATTTCCCTAAAGCTATGGAAGTCCATGCACAATGTGGTCAACTTGTATTTAAGGTTGGAAATATTCGTCTATAATTCAGTGATTACAATAGTGTGATCAATAGGATGAGCAGTAGGGGCAGCAGAGGCACCCGAGTCAGCGTCAAAGAGATATGCATTAAAGTGGTCACAGATTTGGGGTGTCTCTAGAGGAGAGGGTCATGAATTTTGTATGTCCAAATCAAAAAGGCTGATTGTTCCTGTCATATACACTAGTCCAATGGTTTTGGTAAGGTAAATAGGTGCATAACCTCATTATTGATCAGAAATTCAAACTCATCTGTTCCCAGGTTTCTAATGATGCCACGGTTAATACAGATTCAAAGGTGCATAGATCGGATTCTTCCTAAAGGGTTAAGTCGAATAAGTCTTTGTCTCAGTACAATGGAATTGGCAATCATGGTCACTAGGCCTCCTATAATAATTGGTCCATGGGTAGCTTGTGCAATTCGATCCATATTGGCTATCTTAAAGGAACAAACATTAACGGGCTGGGATTATGAAGCACAATACATAATAAATATCTCATATTTAGACAAAGAGATTATGTTTTCTTCTTTTCGGAAATGGGTGTGAGAAAGGATCTTGTGAAGATAACGGATCCTTGGATTATGGATGTCTATAGAATGAATATCATTAGGCTCAGGGTGGTTTTTTCCGGTTATGCTACCCCAAAAGTAATTTAGTTCAAGATTCATCAGGAGTTCTTCTTGAGTCAAGGTAAAAGAATAAGGTCCAGTTATCAATACCAAACATCCTAAAGATGATCAGTGCTATGTTAAATCCTAAACCATGGTTAGGAAAATAGTTAAGGGAGCTCAGGAATTCAAGTGTTATCCTACGATAAGTACTAAATCTTCTCCTAATAGCTAAGTTATCCCATCTTAGTTGGTTAAGGAAAAACATGACAATATCTCTGATTCCTAGCTTGGTCATGGTGGGTCCATCATGATATATAGTTAACGCCATCTCTCTTTAAGCTAGTACCTCAAAATGCCTCCTCTGGGCCCTGCCTCTGAAAATATTTCCCATAGTATCTACTTGTCGCATCGTGAAAGTTAGTTAGAAGTTAGAGATGTTATGTTATCCTGAAAGTAAGTAGACATAAACTAAGTTAGTAATGGTTAATTTCAAAAGATCATACCGCTTGACATTATGAAATTTAGAAAAAATTAAGTAAGATAAAATTTAAAACCCTAATAATTAAAAATCTCAAAACTAAGATCTAAGATTGTGGGTTTCATCCCACAAAGTGCTTCATTTAATGATGAGAGCTCGACATTAATTCAGGGGCTAGTTTTGCAAATGAGCGGGAAACTCTTGTAGTTTGTATCAAAATTGCAATCTCTATTATTTGTACAATGATAAATTTTAAGACATTGTCCTTTCACAATGAATGACTCTTTTGATTTACTTTTAATTTCTATGGTTCCGCTCTAAAATACTTTCCTGACCTCTAAAGAACCCGACCACCATGATATAAATTTTCCTGGGAAGAGTTTAAGTTCTGAGGTAAAAAGGAGTACTACGTCCCCCTCATTAAACTCTTTTCTATATATGCATTTATCATGACACTTTGTAGTTCTTCCTTTATAGATTCAGGCATTTTCGTAGGCGTCTAATCTAAGTTCCTCTAGTTCATGAATATCTAAAATCCTTTTTTCGCCGTGGTAGTATAATTCAACTTAAGGGACTTAATGGTCTAATAAGCTTTATGTTCTAATTCCACCGGCAAATGACATGATTTACCATAAAATAGCTTGAATGGTGTCATTCATATTGAGGTCTTGTAAGCTGTATTATATGCCCATAGAGCATCATGTAGCTTTGTAGACCTATCTTTCCTAGAAGTGGCAATAGTTTTCTCTAAAATTTTCTAAATGTCTCCATTTAAAACCTCTACTTGCCCACTTTTTTGGGGGTGATAAGGTGTAACTACCCAGTGTCAGACTCCATATTTTAGCAATAAATTTTCAAAGATTTTTAATAAAAGTGAACCTCCACCACATATGACAAGTCTCGGCATAATCATTAGCATCACACATTATCTCAAACGGTTTACTCCAATCAGGTCGTTGCATGATAGGTGTAGTGAGGAGAACATTTTTGAGGTGTTTGAACGCTTCCAGGATTTTTTCGTCAAATATGAACTCAACATCTTTCATTAATAAGCCCGTTAGTAGTTTGGTTATTTTAGAGAAATCTTTAATGAATCGTCGATAAAAACTGGTACGTCCCAAGAAACTTCATATTTCTGAAACTGTTTTTGGAGGTTGAAGGTTTTCAATAATTTCTATTTTTGTTAAATTAACTTCAATCCCCTTGTCGGACCTTATGTGTCCAAGTACAATTCCTTTCCAGACCATGAATTGGCATTTTCCCAGTTTAGCACTAGATTAACATTTACGCGTCTTCCAAGTACCATTTCGAGGTTCGATAGACATCCTTCAAAACTCTCCCCACAAACAGAAAAATCATCCTTAAAAACTTCCATTATATTGTCTAAAAAATCAACGAAGATTGACATCATGCATCTCTGAAATGTTGCGAGAGCGTTACAAGGTATCAACGACATTCGCCGGTAGGCAAATGTACCATAAGGGGATGTAAAGGAAGTATTTTCTTGGTCATCAGGATGAATAAGGATTTTGATAAAATCCTGAGTATCCGTCTAAATAGCAGAAATGGGAGTATTTAGCCAGTTGTTCAAGCATTTGATCAATGAAGGGTAAATCAAAATGGTCTTTACGTGTGGCTTTGTTTAGATTTCTATAGCCGATGCACATTCTCCATCCAATTTGAGTATGTTTTGCTACGGATTTTGCATTGCTAAATTGTAAAATGGTGGGTAGCCTCCCACACAATTCAAGTGTTATCTTACGATAGGTACTAAATCTTCTCCTAACAGCAAAGTTATCCCATCTTAGTTGGTTAAGGAAAAACGTGACAATATCTCTGATTCCTAGCTTGGTCATGGTGAGTCCATCATGAGAGATAGTTAACGCCATCTCTCTTTAAGCTAGTACCTCAAAACGCCTCCTCTGGGCCCTGCCTCTGAAAATATTTCCCATAGTGCCTACTTGTCGCATCGTGAAAGTTAGTTAAAAGTTAGAGATGTTATGTTAGCCTGAAAGTAAGTAGAAATAAACTAAGTTAGTAATGGTTAATTTCAAAAGATCATACCGCTTGACATTATGAAAGTTAGCAAAAATTAAGTAAGATTAAATCTAAAACCCTAATAATTAAAAATCTCAAAACTAAGATCTAAGACTGTGGGTTTCCTCCCGCAAAGCGCTTCATTTAATGTCGGGAGCTCGACATTAATTCGAGGGCTAGTTTTGCAAATGAGCGAGCAACTCTTGTAATTTGTACTCAAAATTGCAATCTCTATTTTCTGTACTATGATAAAATTTAAGCCATTGTCCATTCACAATGAATGACTCTTTTGTTTGACTTTTAATTTCTACGGTTCCGCTTGAAAATACACTTTTGACCTCTAAAGAACCCGACCACCAAGATCTAAGTTTTCCTGGGAAGAGTTTAAGTTGTGAGGTAAAAAGGAGTATTGCGTCCCCCTCATTAAACTCTTTTTGATATATGCGTTTATCATGCCACTTTGTAGTTCTTTCTTTATAGATTCGGGCATTCTCATAGGCGTCTAATCTAAGTTCCTCTGGTTCACGAATATCTAAAATCCTTCTTTTGCCGACGGTAGTATAATTCAACTTAAGGGTCTTAATTGTCCAATAAGCTTTATGTTCTAATTCCACCGGCAAATGACATGATTTACCATAAACTATCTTGAACGGTGTCATTCATATGGGGGTCTTGTAAGTCGTATTATATGCCCACAAAGCTTCATGTAGCTTTGAAGAACTATCTTTCCTAGAGGTGGTAACATTTTTCTCTAAAATTTTCTAAATTTCTCTATTTGAAAACTCTACTTGCCCACTAGTTTGTGGATGATAAGGTGTCTCTACCCGGTGTTGGACTCCATATTTTAGCAATAGGTTTTCAAATATTTTTAAAATGAAAAGGGAACCTCCGCCTCATATGACAAGTCTCGGCATACCGAATCTAGGAAATATTATATACTTAAAAAGCTTAATTACTACTCGTGCATCATAAGTAGGAGAAGCTACAACCTCAATCCATTTTGTTACGTAATCAACAATAATAAGTATGTAATTGTTACCAAAAGAAGATGTGAAAGGCCCCATAAAGTCAATTCGAAAAACATCAAATACTTACACTTCTAAGATGCCTTTTTATGGAATCTCATTGCATCTAGATATATTTCTGGTGAATTGGCATCGGTTGCAATATATAATTGCGATGTGCACATCTTTCCATAAATTAGGCCAAAAGAGGCCAGCTTGTAAGATCTTAGCACAAGTCTTAGAAGTGCATACATGTCCTCCATAAGGAGCGAAATGGAAATGTTATATTATGTTTTCTACTTCTTCTTCAGGGGCGCATCGACGCAAGATACCATCGGTGCATCTCTTGAAAAGAAAAGGCTCATCCCAGTAGTAATGTTTAAGTTTATGGAAGAATTTCTTATTTTATTGGTAAGTCAAATCCGATGGAAGTACTTCGACTGCTAAGTAATTGACAAAGTTAGCATACCATGGCAATGTAGTTTTGGTGTAAATTTCTTCCACAACTTCATTTGTTTTTGTATCGTTATAAGTCAAAGAGAATTCAATTGTGTTTCTTTAAAAGTGGGCTACTGGTCGTTCATATGGGAAATCGTCATTTATAGGCACTTGTTCTGGTTTCATGTCCTCAATTCTAGAGAGATGATCAGCTATTATGTTTTCAGTTCCTTTCTTATCTTTGATTTCTAATTCAAATTTTGCAAGAGCATTATCCATCTTAAAAGTCTTGGTTAGACGTTCTTTTTACTCAATAGGTATCTAATTTTTGTATGGTCGGTATAAACAATTATATTTTCTACTACTAAGTAAAAACCGAATTTATCTAACGCTAACACAACATCTAGGTGTTCCTTTTATATTTTGGCGAAGTTCATTTGCGCATGGTCTAAGGTTGTACTTGTGTAATAAATTACATGAAGCTTTTTGTCTTCTCGTTATCCTAAGACTTCCCTTACTGCATAATCACTAGCATCACACATTATCTCAAACGATTTACTCCAATCATGTTATTGCATGATAGGTGTAATGATGAGAGCATTTTTGAGGTGTTTGAACGCTTCCAGGCATTTTTCGTCAAAGATGAAGTCAACATCTTTCATTAATAAGCCAATTAGTGGCTTTGTTATTTTAGAGAAATCTTTAATTAATCGCCGGTTGAAACCGACATGTCCCAAGAAAATTTGTATCTCTATAATTATTTTAGGAGGTTGAAGGTTTTCAATAATTTCTATTTTTTCTTTATCAACTTCAATCCCCTTATCGAACACTATGTGTCCAAGTACAATTACTTGTCAGACCATGAAATGGAATTTTTCCCAGTTTAGCACTAGATTAACATTTACGCATCTTTCAAGTACCATTTTGAGGTTCGATAGACATCCTTCAAAACTATTCCTACAAATAGAGAAACCGTCCTTAAAAACTTCCATTATATTGTCTAAAAAATCAGCGAAGATTAACATCATGCATCTCTGAAATGTTTCAGGAGCATTACACAGTCTGAACGACATTCACCGGTAGGAAAATGTACCATAAAGGGATGTGAAGGTAGTCTTTTCTTGGTCATCGGGATGAATAGGGATTTGTAAAAATCCTGAGTATCCGTCTAAATAGCATAAATAGGAGTTTTGAGCCAGTTGTTCAAGCATTTGATCAATGAAGGGTAAAGGAAAATGGTCTTTATGAGTGGCTTTGTTTAGCTTTCTATAGTCGATGCACACTCTCCATCCAGTTTGAGTATGTTTTGCTATGGATTTTCCCTTTACATTACTAACAACTGTAACATCTCCCTTCTTTGGTACGACATGTATTGGGCTAACCAATTTATTGTCAGATATCGAGTATATGATTCCTGCTTCTAACAAATTTTGTACTTCTCTCTTTACGACATCACTTAGAATGATATTGCTTCTTCTATGATGTTCTCTAGAGGTCTTAAAGTCTTCCTCAAGCATAATGTGATGCATGCAGATAGAGGGACTTATTCCTTTTAGATCTGAGATGTTATAGCCTAAATCAGTTGGATACTTTCTTAGGACATGTAATAATTTTTTAGTTACTATTTGTCCTAATTATGCATTGACTATAATTGGTAGTTCAATTTCTGTGCCTAGGAATTCATCTTAGATTTTTGGGTAGTGTTTTAAGTTCTACAGCTGGTTTCTTTGGGTAAGGCATGTGGTTAGGAGTTATTGCGAGACATTCTCTCAGATTATCATCTATGTACGGTTCACGCCAATTATCATCTTTAAATATAGGAGGTGCTGGAATCTTAAGTACTTTAGTATATTTATTTTGTTGCATCTCCATTTCTTTGACGCATTCGTCGATAACATCTAAGAAACAACATGAATCATCTATAGCTGGTGCCTTGAAAAATTGTGAAAGAATGAACTTAACCTTTTCTTCACCAACCTAAAAGTTATCTTTCCCCTTTTCACATCTATGATGGCTCCAACTATGGCTAACAATGGTCTTCCTAATATGATAGGGATGCTAAAATCCTCCTTAATGTCCATAATTATAAAGTCAGGTGGAATATAGAATTGTCCTATGCGAACAAGAAAGTTCTCTAGCATTCCTAAAGGAAATTTTACTGAACGGTCAGCTAGTTGTACGAACATTTTTGTTGGTCTCAATTCTACCATATTGAGCCTTTTGCAAATTGATAAGGGCATTAGACTTATACTGGCTCCTAAGTCACACAAAGCTTTTTCTATGAAAAAATTTATGATTACACAAGGTATGGAAAAACTACATGGATCATTTAGCTTAGGAGGCATGTTGTTTTTGATTATGGCGCTACACTTTGTGGTAAGCATAACAATTTCATTATCCTCAAGATTTTTCTTATTGGATAGGATCTCTTTAAGTAACTTAGCATAATATGGAATTTGTGTGATGGCTTCTTTGAAAGTTATAGTAATATTAAATTGTTTCAGAAGTTTAACGAATTTCTTAAATTGTCCTACACTTTTAGACTTAGCAAACCTTTAAGGATACGGTAGAGGTGGTTTGTATGGTGGCGGAGGCACATGAGGTTTTTCTTTCTCTTCAGCATCTTCACTTTTATCTTCCTTCTCATTTTCTTTGGGTTCATTTTCCTTTTTAGCTTCGTTACTAGAATTCTTATACATGGTGAGATTTTTAAGTCTTGGGTCAGTTGGTCCATCTAATTTTATCCCACTTTGTAATATTATAGAATTAACATGCCCTTTTGGATTTGGTTGCGGTTGTCCAGGAAAAGTGCCAGTGGGAGAAGTTGTAGCTACTTTTTGTTGAGCCAATTGAGAAATTTGTGTTTCTATCTTTTTATTATGAGTGCTTAGGGCATCAACCTTGTGTGATAACTGCTTGATTTGTTCACTAGTGTGAATATTCTGATTTAGAAAATCCTTATTTTCTTGGGCCTGAGTAGCTACAAAATTTTCTATCATTATTTCAAGGTTAGATTTCCTAGGAACATTTGGAACAGCTAGGGCGGTTTTCTGATATCCCAACGGTGTAGCAGGATATTGGCCAGGTACATATAATGCATTATTGCTCTTGCACGAATATTTTGGATGGTTCTTCCAACAAGGGTTATAGGTATTACCATATGGGTTACCTTGAGCATAATCTACTTGATCAAAGGTTACTCCTGTCATGAATGGACATTCGGGGGAAGCATGCCCATGAAGTTCGCATAAATTGCATCTTGGAGCTATTGCAGCCACTGTGGTTGCATGAGTTATGGTCAATTTTTCTATCGTTTGAGTGATACCTTAGTGTTAACTTGGTCTAAGCTACTAAATTCGTACATACCACCTTTCGTTTGAGGCTTCTCTATAATAGTTCTATCGATTCCCAATTGATAGTGGTTTTGAGCCATACTTTCGATGAGCTGATAAGCATCTTGGTAAGGTTTATCCATTAGTGCGCCGCCAGCTGTAGCGTCTATTATATATCATGTTTTATACAAGAGAGCATTGCAAAAGGTGTGAATAACCATCCATTATTCTAGATCGTGATGTGGACAAATTCGCATCATGTCTTTATATCTTTCCCATGCTTCGAAAATAGATTCATTGTCTTTTTGTTTAAATCCATTGATATTGACACTTAGCATAGTCGTCTTGCTTGGTGGGAACTATCTTGCTAAGAAAACTTTATTCAACTTGTCCCAGGTGGTACCAGAGTCGAATGGTAGAGACTGGAGCCAAGCTCTAGCTCTATCTCTTAAAGAGAAAGGGAAAAAGACGTATTCTTATTGCTTCAGTGTTGACACCATTTACTTTTATTATGTCTGCGTACTGCACAAACACTGACAAATGTAAGTTCGGGTCGTCCATAGGACTTCCTAAAAACTAATTTTGTTGGACAACTTGCAACAAAGAGGGTTTCAACTCGAAATCGTTTCAATCAATAGCGGGGGAAGCAATGTTGTCATGCGGTTCTTCCTATGATGGGACAACATAGTACTTGAGAGGGCGGTTTTATGGTCATTCATCCATACTTGGTTCTGGTTCAGGAACCGGTTCAAGAAAAATAATATTAGGATCGGGAAGATTGTGTTTAATACACAATTCATGGATTTTGCGTCTTAAATTAATAAAACGCCCGACTTTGTCAATTCGTTGCTCTAACTCCTCGCCTTGAGAGCGGGTGCTTGGCATGCAATCGAGAAAGTAAAATAAAAAGTAAAATATATTGCCTTAGTCTATACTGTGTAATAATGGAATCACAATAATGACTAAATTAGTCCCCGACAACGACACTGAAAACTTGGTTCTACACTTTAAGAGTCTATCTGGTTAATTAACTCCAAGTGCACAGTCTAATCATGTAGTTTTAAAAGATATCGAACCCACATGGACTAATAATCAAACTAATGTTATCTATCATTACAACGTAAAGCTAAGACGAATGATTATCTTAGATTAATGGGGATTAATACTAAACTAAAGTTAATTGGAAAATATTATAATAAAGAGAGACTGGAGTGTGCATCCCGCGTACCTCATGGACTATGTAACTCGTTGGCTTGTAGTGTTGTTAGAATAGTGTTTAGTAGAAAATATCAATTTAAAGACAATATCCCACACTCTCGTGGTTTTGAATAAATTCATCTTCCCTAACCATGAGATTTTTCTCTCGCCCACCCATTCAAATTAAGGAAAGCGTTTTGAAAACTAAACAAGTTATAATCAATGCCTAAAGCACTCTCGATCTCTTTAAGAATTGATGTCTCGTTCTTACTATCTGGTTCGACCCCCACGCTCTCGCAGTGCCGACTCGAACCTTAGTTAATTTCTCACTCTCGTGACAAAATCGTTTTAAATAGCCTCTGACACTTGTGACAAAGATATTTAAATTAAGTTTAAGAAACAGATCAAAACTGAATTTTCAATTTAATTATTAAGCCAACTTGTTAACGAGATTCCTCGGAAACGGTGATACTTACATACTGGACTCTATATGCTTATCTGGACATGTTACTTATTAAAAACGCATTAAACAAACTAATTGAGATAAAAGTAAACATGTCGATTGAATCAAACAAACAATAATTATAATGGGGTAAATAAAAACCTGATAAAAACATAACAAAGGAACTTGATTTCTTTTAAGTATGCTGGCAGGATCACAATCAGAAATTCATAAAATAATCGCCTTTCGGTTCTCCAGAGCTTCGCTTACAGAACTTCGACCCCTAGAACTAAGAAAACTATTGTTTATATATAGTGTTACAAGTACAAAACCGTTTCCAAATTCATGTACAACTACTTGAGAAAAAGAGGGAAAGTGGAGGAAGAATTGGTATGTTATGTTTTCCACGTGATGCATTTTCCTAGTGCATGGCAGCTTCATTAAAGGACGTGGCTAGTGGACATGGCATATGCCTTGGTGATGGTGGCGACCTCCATATCAGCAAAGGCTAATTTCTGAATTATTTTGCTTATATTCCTTCCTCTCTGTAACACGGCGGGAGAACTAACTTAGTTTTTCATTTTATCACAAATGTTCCAGATAGCAAGAGTCGCCACTTACTTTTCTTTTATCCAATAAGGAAAGGGTGAAAAGAACAGGAAAGACCTTAAGATTTCTGTTAGCACCCTTTTCATCCATAGTTATCTACGCGTTCTTAATCGCTAGGTCACTTTTTTTTGTGTGAACGTGTGTTTGAAAATATTTTTGAAATGGCAATGTGAGGCAACTTTGTAATGAATCTTGTATTTTTCCTCGAGAATGCGTACAAAGTGTTTGTTTTTGAAAAAAATTTTAGAGAATTTTTTTGAAAAAGTGTTTTGTTTTGAAATGTTTGCGAGCAAGCGATTACGAGCGTTCTACCTACTCAAATTTTTTCTTGTAATTTTCCTCCTCCTTTAGATAGTGCTATCCTACCATTGGTTAGTAGGAAGCCCTATCGTTAGATGTGAAGGGACAAGTGTGGGTCATTGTACAGTCTTAGAAGTCAACTTGTAGTGGCGCTTTAGCAATTTCGTAAGGGACTAGATCGTTTACCGAAGACAATATCGAAAGGGTTATCGAGGGACTACGATATTTATTTTTGAGGGACAGTGCTAAAGTGTCCCCACGTTCGAGGGACATGACTGTTTTCCGAAATGCAACAAGGGAGGTTACCCTAGAGGTGCGGGTGTGCAAAGTGTGTTGTGATTCAATTATTGTTTATCTTGAATTAGGGTTACTATCGATTTATTTTTTATCTTGCCATACATGACCTAATTACTAACACTAACAGTAAAAAATAGGAAAGCGATAAATGTACGGAAAATAAAAGTAGAAAATAAAACCCTAGACTATTACATAGCTTTGGAAGAAGTACAAAAATGATAACAGTGCGGAAAAGTAAACCTAATTACTATTACAAACTGTGAGGAGTTACAATAATCAGAAGAAAATGGGAGAATAATAAACCATGCTAATTGAAGAAAATAGGAAAGCAAAAGAGTTTTTTAGTGATTATTTGATTAAAAAAAGGTTTTAATGATGATTAACCCTAAATCCTAATTTAATTTTAGTTTAAAAAAGGTGATTAATTTAATTAAAACCTAAAAAAACCTAAATTTATTAATTAAGTGCAAAACCTAAAAACCTAAGTTGATTAATTAATTGTAAAACCTAAAAACCTAAATTGATTAATTAAGTGAAAAACCTAAAAAATCTAATTATGGTTTTTGGAAAAAAGGTTTTGTAAAAAGTGGTTTTTTTTGGGAGATTAAAGGAAAAAAAATGAAAAGAGTAAGAAGAATAAAAAAAATGGAGAAAAAACTAAAGTTAATAGGGGTGGGTGTTGAACCCACGCCCTCAGCATTTTCACCCAACATGTTTACCACTAGGTTAGGCGCGCGCATGTGCCAGCGTGTTTTCTAATCTACAAAACAAGAAATATAAGAAATAAAACAAAATGCCAAAAGGCTGAGATCGAACCCACGCCTTGGCATAGTAATGTCTTATCGCACACGCTTTGACCATTGGGGTGATAATACATTCGTTGTCTTAAATGAAACAAAATTTATATAATATGAAAATGTTGCATGAATTGGAGAGGCGTCGGAGCCCTAGCTCGGGTCGTCTTCTCTGATAACTCCTTTTCATTCAACCAGCGTAATAATAGATATTAGCAAAGCAGGGGGAACCTACCCCCCTAAATCAGGCCCTACGAATCCAATGGAACGCCTATCTTGGGATAAAATGCACTGGTTTGAGAGCTATGACAATAATACATGGAATCGTTGCAGTCATGGTGATGCACGATTCTTGTAGAAAGGGACGCCTGTGATGGTCCAGTCCTGCACTAATGAATCTCATAAAAGCATCAATATAGTTAGTTTGCAATGAAACATGAAAGAAACAAAAATATGATATTTGCAAACAAGATATGGAACAACCATGTATGCGTGCTGATTCTAGGGGTTTTGGATCATTATGTTGGATCCATTCTTACTCTGAACCTCTTCAGGAATCGATTGGGAATGAAAGAATGCTTGGAAGATGGTTGCAAGCTAGGGTTTGAAGGTTGCCCTAGTTTGATAACTTTTGTGATTTTTTTAGGAGGTGATTTCTAGCACAAGGTTTTGTGGCTAGCTTGTCTGATTTGAGGAGAATATATAGCATAAAATTAAGTCAACATATTATGGGCTTGGACTCTTGTAATAAGCTTTGTTTTATTTTGTTTTATTTTGACTTTTAATTGAATAAAAATAAAAAATATAATATAATAAACCAAAGGGAGGTGTGTCAACAAGTCTTGAGGTGTATATGGAGTGTAGAACACGTTTGGGCTCTAAAACAATAGCCCAATAGCCCAAAATTTCAAGTTTGCTCAATTTGAACTTCATGCAATTGCTCTAAATTTCCCAACTTGTACCAATCATAAGTCTCTCAATAATTGTCATTTGATGTGATCTTGGACTTTTTGGAAAGCTCAAGATGTCCTTTACAAACTCTCTTTTTATCATTTTTTTCATTTGAAGACTTTATCTTGATGTAAGTTGCCTTGACAAAAAGTGTCTTTTTGTTGACTTTTGAAATAACCTATAATGTATTGGCACATATCTGTCAAATGAAGCATTTTTTGGACTTGTGTGTAGCGGTAGAAATGTTGAGACTAAGCCATTGGATTGACTTGACTCACACAGATCAAATAAAAATCGCTATCGCACTTTATTGTTTCCAAAGAAATGGGAAAAGAGCGAATAACCCAAATAGAGGGGGAGAGATTCTAAGTTTGAGGGTTGGTTATACAAAGGGAAGGTATTAGGACCCTAAACATCTACGGTACTCCACATGAACCTCTTTGAAAATTTGTTTATTTTGGCAATAAAAGTTGTATACAAAAATAGATGGTGAAGGTGAAAAAAAGTATGTTTTACAATTTCGTACCCGCCATGGTTGCGAACCTTTAGTGCCTACATACCAGCTTCTGTGCAATAGGGGATCAGGGCACGTAGTTCACCTTTAAAAATTTTGAAACACATGTGTGTTGGTTAATTTTAAGAGATGAGACATCATCGTCGTATCCGAGTGGAAGAACATACTTACTACTCACGATTATGAGAAAGGAGAATTTGTGTCATATCAAAGTGGAGGATATGGATTAAATTTTAAAATCAACAAATCGAAACCAAAGTGGAAAATATCTCACTTCACTACATATCGTAGAAGTATAGTAGCTCACGTCACTACAAAGATTGACAAGAGTCTAATCTTTTGAGAAAAATTTAAGATAAAAAGCCAAAGTGGCAAAAACGTTTGAATGAGATTGATTGACTTTTAGTCTTCTCACAAAAAGATGTCAAGGTATGATTAAATTGGTTAAAGATTGATTAAGAAAGTATTTTTAAAATGCATGGACCTAAGTCCAAGTTTATTGTGAAAGCGATTCAAGTTTGGAAAACAAGAATAGTTTTAAAAATGAGGGAGAAGATTTTTGAAATAAAAGAAGATGGGAGGAGATGAAGGGACTATCATAAAGCATAAGGTAAAAACTAGGGAAAAGAACCGTCTAACCAACAAGAATCCAACACTTGACACAATGAGTCAATGTAGAATTCCCATCATTTGGATTGAAACCAAACAAGCAAAAATAATAGACGTCTTAAGAAAACCAAGCGTCAAATGCATTATGTCTTCACCAAAATTGGGCAGAGTAACAATTGTATACAAATGAATTCCCAATCATAGACAAAGCATATAATCAGAATAACGTACACACAAATAAAACAAATAACCCAATGTCTCGGGGTAAACCCCAAGAACTCCAGACAAAATAACAATAGAAGTCATAAAGGGTCTCAAGGTAGGTCAAGGTCTCTACTCCTAAGTCCAAGAAGTCCATAACTCCATCATGCCAAGGATAGTAACCAAATAGTCCAAGTAACCTTAATGTTTTTTATTGTTAAAGTTGGTTATTAGGTATCTTCAAAAAGAAAATTAAAAGCTCATGTGAGCAAAATAAAAATGACATAAAGATAAATGCTGAAGTGCGCAGAGATGAAAATAGCATGAAATGAAAATGCTAAGATAAATGGTGCTTATAGTAAAAGCATAAAGTAAAAGCATAAAAATAAAAGTCAATTATTGATGAGTTAGAAATTAGAGGTTAGTTGAATGACTATCTTGAATCTTGCATTTGAAAACTTATTAGAAGATTGATAAAATAAAAGCCTCTCAATGACAAGTTTCATTTGCTTTTTGTCAAGTATACCATTCATTTCAAAATCTCAAGGCAACAATAAATGATCAACGATGTTTTAATGATTCACTTAGTTCCAAAATTTATAAAGATTCATTAGAGGATTGATAAGACTAAAGCCTCCTAACAATGAACATCAAGGTTATTGGATCAAAGGTTTCAAATTAAACATACTTAGGCTTGCTAACATAGGTTTGGGCCACGAATGGTCATTTCTCGAATCGGGACAAAATTTAGCGCTATGTTAAGCAATCATAAGTGGACTTATATAGAAAACGTGCCTATTTTGAGGCCGTACAATAGCAATCTATGTGCCATATGTTTGGAGTGATGATATGTAGATCATCCTCTAACAACATGTAACACAATGAGAAAGGGATAACATGTAGAGGGAAGGGATGCAAGGTAAGAAATTAGGGTTTCAAATGTCATCAGCATCATTCATCCATTTTGGTGGATTTAGTTTCTCAACCTATCAACACCCAAGATCCAACGCGGTTGAAGAATTTGTCACCAAATAATGCCCAAGTCAGAATCAAATAAAATAATAAAATGAAATTCAATAAAATAATATTTAAAAGGTTAATTAAAAGGAAAATAAATGGTAAAAATACACAAAGTATATTAAAACACTAAATAAAAATCCTAAAAAAAAAGTCAGAGATCAAACATGATTTAATAAAGGTTGAAATAAATTTTTATAATTTTTTAAAGTCATAAACTATTATTTTATAAAATAAAATAAATAGGTAAAACAAACTAAAAATGGTGAAAAATATTAAAATTAGAAATAAAAATAAAACAAGGTTATCAAAAATTGCCAAAAAGGCCAAAAGGACCTTTCCATAATTTTTCAGAATTTTAAAATTAATAAAAATATTTTTTAATCAATTAAAATAATTCAATTAAAGTGAAAAATTATAAAAAATATCAAATTATAAAATAAAATTGTGAAAAAATAAAAATCAGAAAGGGAAAAATCCAAATTATTTTTAAGAATTATTTCAGATTTACTGAGTTAGAAATGAATTTTTTATGAATTTTTGAGGTTTAAATCAATTAAAATATAAAAATCAGAAAATAAAAATAAAACAAAAATATTTAGACCATTGGATGAATGTCACAACACGTTAGTAATTAGATCCAAGGGATCTGGCGCGCTGTGCATATCATGGTCCTTATTGAATAAAACACTGGATCCATTATTAAATCAGATTTTTGAAAGAAAAAAAACAAGTAGCGCCTTATCATTGGTTGAGAGACGACACGTTGATCATCTTCAACCTCCAGCCACGCGAATTGCAGGTCTTTGATAAAATAAAATTAGGAGCTCAGACCTATGCCATTCGCTTCGTCTCATCAAGACGAAGACAATTGCACCCTCGCGAAAAATTTATTTAAAGTGTTGCTCAGTCGATTTGCAAAAAACCAGAAGGAAAAGTTTTGAATAGGGATTTGAAAGTTCATGGCCAAAACTCATTTCCAGTTGAAAACAAATGATGCGAATAGTATAAAAACTGATGAGAGCTTCATTGTGGTAGCAAAGTTTGAGCGAATTGATGAAGGAATCTACCTATTGAAGTTCAAATTCAGAGCTTTGAAACTTAACTTGGCTAGCACAATTTAGGATGCTTTAGGGCTTGGTTGTTCTTCTGTTAGCTTCGGTGAAGTTCAAGGATGAAGAATTGACAATGAAAATGGATTGAGGAAGGTTGTAAAACCAAATTCGAAGTTGCGGAAATATGGGTTAAGAAGAGAGTTGGGCAGGGTGATTCTGCCTGTTCAAGCTTGAGAAAATGAGTGAGATATAACCCTCTATTTATAGGGAAGAAAATGGGATGCTCGAGCGTTTAGAATGATGAAATTTGGAGGGAATTCATGTGAAGTTGCCAGCATGAAAAGTGTGGCTTATATTTTTCTCAAAACTCACCCAAAACTTGTGTTTCAAGGTGCTAATCACTTCAAAAAGATTGTTAAACATGATTAGAAGTAAAAACGCGCAACAATTTAGTGATTAGAAGCTGAATTGTGCATTTTAAATTATGACTTTGAGGAAAAAGTCATTTTCAAGGTGCCAACTTTCAACCAATGGTATTCATAACTCAAGGAGTCTTAGGACATGATTCTCAAAGCAATTGAAAGATAAGATCACAAACTTTACAATGTGCAAAGAGTGAGATCAATTGGATGCTTGAGCTAAAAGTTGTGATGAGTCAAAGTTGAGAAAAAGATACTGACTTTTTGTACTTATAAAAATTCTATGTTTTTCTTCAAAAGTGACCTATAATGTTTTGAGTTCAACAAATGCTTTCTTCCAAAATTGAGCTTTGATCAATGATGCTAGCTTGAAGTAGACATACCAAAGTTCATTGTTAAACTTGAATCACTCAAAAATACCAAATTATTAAAATATTTATGTTCTTGCAAAATTGGTGAAAATTCACGAGGTGACCTATAATCTTTTGGGTTCTTAGGGCATCTTCCTCTCATTTTCAATCTTTTCACATAAAAGAAGAATTGAATTTCACATCATTTATATCATTGTGGAAAAATAATGGGTTCAAGGATATAAAAATTAACCAAGTTATGATCTTTTAAAGCCACATAAGGGAATTTGATGGCCTACCTAGAGGACTTGTAATCTTTCTTCATCAGTAGGCATCTTCCACATAACATTTTCTTGAAATTATTGAAGTTATTGGTTAGTAAATCTTTAAAGAGAAGCATGTCTTTGGAATGACTCAAAAATACCAAAATATGAGTAAGATATAGTCCTTATAATTTCAAAACCCTAGCTCCTAAAGCACCAAAATGACTTGGACACCCCTTTCAATTTTGAAAAACTTTCTTGCATAATTACTCTTTACATGTGAATAGAAGTTGTTGTGGATGACAATAAGAACACATATCAACAAAAACCAACCTCAAATGATAAAAATTGATAGAGTTATGCACTTGTGATCAAGAAATCAAGAATTTTTCCACTTAGGTCAAACTTCTTCGATCAACTCTTGCGTCTCTTGATTTTCTTTGACAAATTGAGGAATGGTGAATCATAGTAGGCCTTGTCATGATATTACTTTAGCACATCTTCAATAATGAAGCTTGAATCTCAATGAAGATTTGTTGAAGAAGGCATGGAAATAAACTCATGAACCTATGAATCAACCTGATGAAATGTGTTATGCCCTTACCTATAATATCATCAATTAGAGCAAAAATTCATTTCATTTTTTAGTTTAAAATCTAATCAATACAAAACAAATATGATCACAATATACAAATTAAGGTGCTTGGTGATTCTTCATTAGAAAACCTAAGGATAGGGAGAAGAACCAAACCCAATTGTGATCTTGATATGATTGAGTTGATATGAGATGGTATAGGGATCTTAGGGGGGAAATTGGGGTACAACAGCTGCCCTTATTTAAGTGTCTTCTATCCGGAGATACGAAGGTTAAAATCCTCGTGTCGACGTGATTGAAGATGCTTAAATAAAAAATAAACCCTATTTTTGGCCCTAAGAGGCCATGCAATGCTTATGATTGGGCATGCAAATAAACAGATCCAAATGTGACACGGGACACCACTAGGGAAACAAAAAATTAAAGATCAAAAGAAAATTAGACCAGCAAAATAAATCACTGGTGAACAGAGGACTCGAATCTATTGGGGTAAATCCCAAGGAGGAGACAAACTAACATCAACTCAAACATTGAGGAGAGAAAATAAAGGATAATAGTGATCGACAAATAACCGAAAACTATGCACTCATTAAGAAGATAGAAAAAAAGGTAATGTTGACCCATAGGGGAAAGAAGTGGTAGGATAATACCAACAAACATCGATATTAGGGTAAGTCACAAATGACCAGCATCAATACTTATAACTGGAATCAAACGAAAACTTCAGAGCAAAATGAGTCTCAATGATGAACTATTTCCCATAATGATGACACTACCATTCATCAGAGTAATAAATCTCAACAACGAACTATCTCCCATAATGGAGAGACTACCATCCATTAGAGTAACAAATCTCAACAACGAACTATCTCCCATAATGACAAGACTACCATTCGTTGGAGTAACAAATCTCAACAACAAACTATCTCCCATAATGATGATACTACCATTCATTGGAGTAACAAATCTCAACAACGAACTATCTCCCATAATGACAAGACTACCATTCATTGGAGTAACAAATCTCAACAACGAACTATCTCCCATAATGACGAGACTACCATCCATTGAAGTAACAAAATCTAAACAATGAACTATCTCCCATAATGACGAGACTAACATCCATTGGAGTAACAAAATCTCAACAATGAACTATCTCCCATAATGACGAGACTACCATCCATTGGAGTAATAAATCTCAACAACAAACTATCGCCCATATCGACGAGACTACCATCCTTTGGAGTAACAAATCTCAACAACGAACTATCTCCCATAATGACATGGCTAACATCCATTGGAGTAACAAATATCAACAATGAAACTATCTCCCATAATGACGAGACTACCATCCATTGGAGTAACAAATCTCAACAATGAACTATCTCCCATAATGACGAGACTACTATCCACTGGAGTAACAAATCTCAACAATGAACTATCTCCCATAATAACGAGACTACCATTCATTGGAGTAACAAATCTCAACAACGAACTATATCCCATAATGATGAGACTATTATTCATTGGAGTAACAAATCTCAACAACGAACTATCTCCTATAATAACGAGACTACCATCCATTAGAGTAACAAATATCAACAACGAACTATCTCCCATAATGACAAGACTGCCATCCATTGGAGTAACAAATCTCAATAATGAACTATCTCCCATATTAACGGGACAACCATTCATTGGAGTAACAAATCTCAACAACGAACTATCTCTCATAATGATGAGACTTCCATCCATTGGAGTAACAAAATCTCAACAATGAACTATCTCCCGTAATAATGAGACTACCATCCATTGGAGTAACAAAATCATGAATCTTCTCTGGGAACTAACAGACTTACTGGGGAAGTACAGTTTGCTCAAGTAAAGAGACCTGCCACTTGTTGTTATGAGAAGGAGTTGTAATAATGACTTCTTGGTGAAATGCCAATATATTGTTGCTGAGGAAATAAAATCTTCACGTGAAAAATAAATGCACATTCCCAAACCAGGCCTCAAAGTATGCAAAAATTAAAATAATAATGTTATCGGGGACCACAGATTCAAACCAGAAATAAACTGGAGTGAAACAATCAACCAAGGCAGCACCCAATGAGAAATAAACTCAAAAGGTGATCACATTTTATCCAAGTAATAAGCTGAATAAAAAGGCTAAAGAAAAAATCTTCCACGAGGGATAAATCAGTGGGGAAATTGAAAGGATATACACTTTCTGCTTAAGGTTGACAATCTATTGGAGTGAGGGTAACATAACTCTGCAAATAGGGTAATATGCCAACAAAAATTATAATAAATGCAAATGTTCAATGAATTTTAATTCAGTTATGCATGATGTATGTACGAATGTTATTATGTATACGCTGACAAAACATACATGCAATACTGGGAATAACCATACAAAACCAGCTTAGGTAAAGTTAACACTCGGCTAAATCACATATAGGAGGAAATATTTATAATAAAGTAAGCACCAACTGTAAAAAAATCCTATTCCACGACTTAACTTCACTGGGAAGAAAAACAATCTGAAACTAATCAAATCAAAACAATAGATTAGTACAAATACAGGGATATAACATCCTCCTCCAGGCTTCCCCGGGGAACATAACACAAACTTTAATGGGGAAAACAAATGTCTCAACATCTAGACTTCCAATGGAGATTATAATGCAAACTTTATTAGGGAAGCTAAAAACCACATCGTCGAGACTTCAACTAGGGATCTTGTGCTGACTTCAATGGGGAGGACAATACCACATCGTCAAGGGTATCCCAAAATACATTCTTCAATACCAAGAGTGAAGATTACACAAACTTCCTTGGGGAGAAATTATGAAACCACATGGGGATAACAACTTTCAGAGAGAAAAATTATCTCAGCTTTACTTGGGGATTTAAGAAGTCAAACAATACAACAAGAAGTCAAAATTATGGGGACTTTAAATCAAACCCAGCACTTGGCGGGAGAAAACCCAAAAAGTTGACAATTGTTTCAACACTTAGAAAAGATATTGTCCTTGCCTAGTTTCCTGGGAAACAAACAACAATAATGCCATTACTGCAAAGGGCGATATTTTGCAAATAATTCCACCTCAGCATACAAAGGGAGAAGGGACTTTCATCATATGCATGAAGGCCTTACTGGGGTATCTAGGATAGAGGTTTCAGCCCATGGAGATCCAAAATCAAAATAAAAAACCTAGAGGAAAACAAATGAACCATGCCTTGACTGGGGAAAATTGGATCACAAACACAACACCGCACCATACATCAATTGGTATCATCTCCAACCATCTGAGAAACACAATAAAATCATACGCATACCAGTAAAAGAGATCTGGGAGAACCTTCCTGGGAAATACATTCTTCCAAAAATTTTGAGTTCGTCCATCCTTGGAATGACCATTTTTGTTTTTCTTGAGTCACAAAATCTAAAGTAAAAAAGTAGTTTGTAAATTCTTTTCAAAAACAATTTTATTATTAAATCTCTTTGTTTTGAAAATTACCATCAATAATAAAGGGAGTCTTTGTAAGCAGAATAAAACAAGAATTGGAAAGAATTGGATAAAAGCTCAAACTTTATTAATAGAATGGTAGTCTGCGAATGGAGAGACTCCATGGATGATTACAAAGTTCGGAAAAAGGTAATACATAGGAAAAGACACATTGAAATACAATGACCCTTATTCTCCCTAACAACATTGAATTCCTGAGTAGCGAATTCTATTGAAGTGTGGTGAGGATCCAAGAAGATTGTTGCTTCAATGATCAAGTCTTGTGTGATGTAGTTACTTGCCAAGAGATCCCTAACTTTTTCCTAGATTTCCCTTGCGGGTTTTCAACATAGCGGGAAGAATTTATTCTATTTGTGTCTCTTACTTTTTCCTAGACAGCCCTTTCGAGTTTTTAGCCTACCGAGACGCTCTTTTTTGCCTAAGCTGCCCTTTCGGGTTTTCAACTTAGAGAGTTGTTCTTTTATTTCTTTAGGCAGAGTATTTATTGATTGCATCAGCATTCATAGGATGTGGGAACTCCTCGCTATCTATAGTTTCAAGAATCAATGCACCGCAAGAGAAGGCTTTCTTGACAACATATGGGCCTTCAAAATTGGGAGTCTACTTTCCCCTAGAATCAGCATTAAACTTCCTGAGAACGAGGTCACCTTCTATGAATTCATGAGGATTGACCTTCTTATCAAACGCTTTCTTCATTCTCTTTTGGTACAATTGACCATGACACAAGGTTGTCATTCTTTTCTCTTATATCATATTCAATTGGTCAAACATGTTCTGGACCCATTCAGCCTCTGACAACTTGGTTTCCATTATCACACGTAAAGAGGGAATCTCAACCCCAACGGGGAGCACTGATTCCATAACTACACAAGAGAGAACGGGGTTGCCCCATTTGAAGTTCGGACGGATGTGTGATATCCATGCAAAGCAAAAGGGATCATCTCATGCCAATATTTATAAGTAACAACCATTTTTTGGATGATCTTCTTAATATTTTTATTAGTAGCTTCAACAGCCCCATTCACCTTTGGCCTGTAAGGAGATGAATTATGATGGAGAATCTTGAATTCTTCATAAAGTTCTGTCATCATCTTGCTATTCAGATTCGAGCCATTGTCAGTGATAATCCTGCTTGGCACACCATTTTGACATATAAGATTGTTCTTTATAAAGCGTACTACCACCTGCTTGGTACCATTAGCATATGAAGCTACTTCCACCCATTTGGTGAAGTAGTCAATTGCCACCAAGATGAAATGATATCCATTTGACGCCTTGGGTTCAATCATTCCAATCATATCAATACCCCATATAGAGAAAGGCCACGGGGAATAAATAACATTAAGAAGTGTCAGAGGCACATGAATTTTGTTAACATAAATCTGGCACTTATGGCATTTCTTTGCAAATTTGTAACAGTCAGATTACATTGCCATCCAATAGTAACCTTCCATAAGCATCTTATTTTCCATCGAATGTCCATTGGCATGAGTACCAAAGGAACCTTCGTGTATTTCATGCATCAACATGTCTGGTTCGTGTCTATCCATGCATCTGAGCAAGACCATGTCATAATTTCTTTTGTATAGCACATCTTCATTGAGGAAAAAGTTGCCTGCCAACCTTCTCAATGTCTTTCTATCCTTGTTTAATGCACCAGCCAGGTATTCCCGAGTTTGGAGAAAATGCCTGATATCATAATACCAAGGTTTTTCGTCTGACGTTTCTTCTGTTGCAAACACATGAGCTGGTCTATCCAAACATCACACCGTGATACGAGGCACATAGTTCTAAGAATTTACCTGATACATAGAAGCCAGAGTGGCTAAAGCATCCACCATCTAATTTTCATCTCTCGGAATATGATGGAATTCAACTTTATTAAAGAAAGGTAGAAATCTTCTAGCATAGTCTTTGTAGGGAATCAAGCCAGGATGACGAGTATTCCATTCTCCTTTAATCTAATTTATTACCAAAGCTTAATCGCCATACACATCTAGAATTTTGATTCTGAGATCAATAGCCTCCTCGAGACCCATGATACAAGCTTCATACTCTGCCATGTTATTGGTGCGATCAAATACCAACCTTGCAGTAAATGGGATATGCGATCCATGGGTAGTGATAATCACAACACCAATTCCTTTCCCATAAGCGTTCACAGCTCCATCAAATACCATACCCCACCAGGATTCAGGATCAGGACCTTCCCCAGGAAAAGGTTCATCACAATCTTTTAATTTCAAAAACATTACATCCTCATCAGGGAAATCATATCTAACAGATTGATAATCATCAACCGGTTGGTGAGCAAGATAATTCGCCAACACACTGGTTTTTATAGCCTTCTGAGTATGGTATTCAACATCATATTCAGACAACAACATGTGCCAATGAGAAAGTCTTCTAGTAAGAGCATGCTTTTCAAAGATATACTTAATTGGATCTATTTTGGAAATCAACCAAGTAGTATGATTCAACATATATTGCCGCAACCATTTTGTCGCCCAAGCCAAAGCATAATATGTTTTTTCCAGCATAGAATACCGTGACTCACAGTCAGTAAACTTCATATAGAGATGATAAATGGCATATTCCTTCTTCTCTGTTTCATCTTGTTGTTCCAAAATACACCTCATAGAATTATCTAACACTGTCAGATACATAATCAATGGTCTTCCTTCAATAGGAGGGAGCAAGATAGGAGGTTCTAGCAGATACTCTTTAAATACTTTCAAATTACCTTTGGAAATCATTTTTCCACACACAACCTTGATCTTTATTTAACAACTTAAAGATTAGTTCACATGTAGCAGTCATATGGGAGATAAACTAGAAATGTAATTCAAACGCCCAAGGAAGCCTCTAACTTGCTTTTCAGTTCTTGGCGCTGGCATTTCTTGAATTGCCTTAACTTTATCAGGATCAACTTCAATTACTTTTTTACTGACAATGAAACCTAACAATTTCCCTGATCGGACACCAAAGGTGCATTTATTTGGATTCATGTGGAGACGATACTTCCTCAAACGCTGAAACAATTTCAATAAATCTTCTATATGTCCTTCTTCAGTCTTGGGTTTGGCAATCATATCATCAACATATACCTCAATTTCCTTGTGCATCAGATCATGGAATAAGGTTGTCATAGCCCTCCGGCAAGTTGCACCAGCATTCTTCAATCCGAAGGGCATCACTCTATAGCAGAAACATTCCCCAAGGTTTGATAAACGTTGTTTTTTCCATGTCCTTAGGAGCCGTTCTAATTTGAGTATATCCAGAAAATCTGTCCATGAACAACAATACTTTGAATTTTGTTGTACTTTCAACCAACATGTCAATACGTGGCAATGGAAAGTCATCTTTTGGACTAGCTTTGTTTAAATCTATATAATCGACGCACATACGAACTTTTCTATCTTTCTTTGGTACTGGAACAATACTGGCAATCCACTAAGGGTACACTGATGTCACAAGAAATCCGACATCTGTTTTCTTTAAAACTTCTTCTTTAATTTTCATTTCCATATCAGGGTGAGTTCTTTGCAATTTCTACTTGATTGGCGGCATTCTGGCTTTAGCGGCAAATGATGTTCCATAATATCAGTATCCAACTCCGGCATGTCTTGGTATGACCAAGCGAAGATGTCCATATACTCTTACAACAATTCAATCAACATGCGCTTCACCTTGGGATGAATCAATGCTCCAATCTTGACTTCTTTTGGATCTTCCTCTGAACCAAAATTAATCGTCTCTAACGGCTCTTTATACGATTGAATGGTACTTTCCTCACGCTCAAGAAACCGTGAAACCTCTTTTGGGATTTCATTATATTCTTCTTCTTCGGTCACATACTCAAGATATTAAAAGTTGGGAGAGCGTGTAGGGTCAATGTATTCAACGTGTTTTTTAATTAATCTGCACATATGATTTATGATTGCTTTTAGAAACTGACACATATAATAAGTGATTATGCAGATTCAATTATAGTTATTATTTATTTTGAAAGGTTTTTTTTTCTTATTACCATTTTCCAAGAAAAAGCAGAAAATAAAGACACAATTTGGAAATCAAAGACAACTTTAATTATTGATTTAAAAATTAAAGCAACAGATATGACCATACAATATCAATACTTTCACCTTGGGCAGAGTGAGGGATTTTTTGAAAATATTAACAAAAAAAAATTACTTTGAGATATGAATGCAAGAGGGAATTTCAATAGTGATCCAATTTTAGACTCCGACTCTATGCGTCACGTAGTTCGATATCTATTGCTCTTCTTCGCTTTCTAAAATAACATTGATCCTAGGAACAGTTGGATGAAGATAACCTCCTTTACGAAAGATGTTCTGATATTTGCCCAAAGCAGACTTCTGCTTCAAATTCTCACCTTTGTTATTCTTCATAGAGAATACTAAACCTGCTCTATTCTTATTCACGGGTGGGTCAACAATCTCCCCCCACACTTTACTAGGGCAATTACGCACTACCTGCTGAGCATATTTATACGAAGCTATAGAATTATCACTTTCCCTTACATTATCAATGGATACAGCTTGGAACTGAGTTCCAACAGCAGCTTCATCTGCTTCCACAATACTGAAATGAGATATCAACAATGCCTATTATCCATTTATGATAACCACTTTTCCTTCACGAACAAACTTCAGCTTCTGGTGCAAAGTTGAAGTAACATCCCCTGCCTCGTGGATCCACGGTCGTCCTAGTAAACAACTGTAAGCGGGCACGATATCCAAAACCTGGAAAGTAATCTGGAATAGGTTCGGGCCTATGTGGATAGGAAAATCTACCTTCCTGTTGCCAGTCTTCCTCGACCCCTGAAAAGCTTTCACAATCATGCCACTCGGACGCATGGGAGTTTCTTGGTATTTTAGCTTCATAAGTGTGCTCCTCGATATGACATTTAAAGCGGACCCATTGTCAATCAGCACGTTTAACAATGAATCGTTCTTGCAATTCATGGAGATATGAGGAGCTAAGTTATGATTCCTTCCTTCATCTGGCAGCTCGTTATCACAGAAACTCATGTTATTACAGGATGTAATATTCCCGACAACACTACTGAATTGGTCCAGAGACATGTCGCTTTCCATAAAAGCTTGTTCCAATACTCTCATCAAAGATTCCATGTGGACAGAAGAATTCATTAGCAAGGCTAGAATAAATATCTTTGATGGAGTATGCAACAATTGATCTACGATCCTTTAGTCGCTCATCTTGATAATATTCAATATATTATCCACATCTTTTTCCAGAGTAGTACTGCTAGATTCCCCCATTGCTTTCTTGGGTTCAGTATTTTCAATAATCTTCTTATCAGCATAACATTTCCTCGAATGACAGGTGTGAAAATACGGCCACTGAGGGCACTGAACTGGCTTCAACAATATTCTTGACATCATACAAAGGTTGGATGGGAACCTCCACACCATCCTCCAAGATTGTCGCATTGTATTTGTATGGTACGATTGTGTCTGATTCGTAAGGAACAGGACCCGACAAAAAAATCACTATTGGAGAAACAACTGGCTTGCCATGGTACTTAATCACTAAAGGGGCGGGAACACCAAAGCAAGATACGATAACATTAATCCATTCTTCAGAATACTTATACATCAAAAAATCATTGCTGGAGGACATATCTTCATTTGAGGAAATCAATTCATCTGCAGAAGCATACCCATCATCTGTTGCTTGAAATTTTGATAGTACCATTTGTGATACGGTGGCAGAAGCGACTGTTAATACGTGTTTGCGTTTTTGAGTTTGCAAATGTTGCGGTAAGCAAGAGTTGCCACCGACTTTTCTTTTATCCAACAAAGCAAAGGGTGAAAAGAACAGAAAAAGAACTTTTTTCGAGATTTATGAGTAAGGGGCGTACATTATGGAAAGGGAAGGTGTTAGCACCCTTTCCATCCATGGTTTTCCATGGGCTCTTAGGTACTTGCTCATTTTTTGAAATTGCTTGTGTTTGTGTGTTTTGAAAAGCTTTGAAAATTCCTTAGTGCGGCGATTCATTTATGGTAACTCTTGTATCAGTCCTCAAGAGTGTGATAAAGTGTTTTTTTGAAAAATTTGTTTTTAAAAGTGTTCGAAAGTGTGTAAAAAGGATTGTTTGAGAAAGTACCTAACAGTTATCTACCTACTCGAAAAAAGACTGTTCTTCTCTTCCTATCCTTTAGACCGTGTTATCCTACTATTAGTGAGTAGACAACCCTAGTCGTTGGATGTTGAGGGACTATTTAAAGGGATGTAATGGTCATTGAAGGCAACATGTAAGGATACCTTAGCATTTCGAAGGGACTATCATCATAAGATCAGTTCTCGTAGGCAACTCGAGGGACATTTAAGGACTATGATCCTTATGATGACTTTAGCATTGAGGGTCTTTGCTAAGAGTATCCCTATGTTCAAGGGACATGACCACTGTTTCTGAGGCAACCAAAGTGGGAAATACCCTAGGGGTACACGTGTGCAAAAGTGTGCTTTTTCAGATATATTTATCTTGAATTTTAGTGATCTAAGATTGATTAATTAAGCATGCACACCTAGGTTGCTAACAATTATATACAATCATATAACATAAAAGCGAGAAATAAAAGCCCTAAGCTATTACAAGGCTTTGCTGTAGATACATAAGGAGTTGACTGAAAGCAAAAATGCAAAAATAAAACCCTAATTAAGCTATTGCAAACCAGGCGCAGTTACATCAATAGTAAAAATTAATCGTACGGCCAAAATAATTACGCGTGAGTAAAAAATTGAAATAAATTTGAAACCCTAAAAAAACCCTAATTTGGTCATTGAAACTATTGTTGGGATTTTTGTGAAAAAAAGATTTGGAGTTTGACCTAGTTTTTTATAATTAATTTTAATTAATGAAACAAATTAAAGTTGATGAAATTAATTAATTTACAAAAATTAATTTATTGAAAAAAGATAAATCCTATTTGTTGTGATGTTGATTTTATGATTTTTATGGAAAAAATTGATTTAAACAGAATAAATAAACTAATTTAAATAAAACAAAATTAAAAGGGAAATTAGAGTAAGCCTGAGGGGTGTAAACCCAAGTTGGAGGATGCATGCTGAATTTATGTTCAAAGCCCAATCCAGTTGGCCCATGGCAATGTGGGATCCAATGTGACTGTGCCAGGAGTGTCCACCATGGGGAGCTTCATTGGAGGCATTGGATCCAGGCGTTGATTGATCCAAGAATGATGATCTGGAGGCCGTGTGCGCTCTTGGAAGAACAGCATGGAATCTGCAAAGAATTATTAAGAAAAATAACATGTAGGAGACTGGGATCAAACCCCTGACCTCCTACACACGCGCGCTGAAAATCCTTCACTTGTACCACTGAGCCAATTGTTCAATCATTAATACAAGCAAACAAGATACATTACATGTAATGATGGCCAGTGGCTGTAATAAAAATACGCAAAAATTCAAATGGGCCACTCAGGTTTTGACACGCAATCATCTTCTTCATTGGGACTGTCGTTTTAGGCTAAGGGCTTTTACCTATAGACACGTTCGTTGCTAAAAACCTGCAATTCTAAAAAATCACCACCAGACAATGTAAATTCAAACCAAATATTCAGATCAATTGGGTTCAGTCTCGTGAGTACAATGGAACTCATCTTTTGCCCTGATTTTGCTTGAAATGAAAGACCCTAAAAAGAACCTTGAAACCCTAACAATGGCATTCAGTCAAATATGCATCAAAACATATAATTAATTATGCAGACATGTTCTAAATGACTATACAAACATGAATATATATTTAGAATTCATTTATCATGCGTGTATAGTCTAAACCAATTTCAAGAAAAAGAGCAAACTGTGATACCTGTGTAGACTGTTTCTGGATGTGTTGATGCGTGAGAGTGGTCCAGATAGCTTCCAAATACGCCTGGGAATGGATTGCACTCTTTGAAGCGCCTTGACTCTCTCTCTAGAGAAAAACTCGATCACTACTTTTTGTCAAAATTCTGAGCAGTCTTCTGGATGTTCTACACGGCCAATTCCCTTTTTTATGATCAGGGTTTGTTATGTATATATAGTAGAATGAATTAAGGTAACAAAAATGGACTGAATCTTGAAGATTGAGTGAGAAAACATTTGATTTGTCTTGTATTTTTTGTTTCTAAAATTGGCCAAATCTTGCTATTTTATTCCAGTGCGATTTTCTTTGATTTGCCAACCTGTTTTACTCTTCCTTTGATGGGAAAATCTTCTTTTGATTGTGGGCTTTTTGGCTTGTTTTGGACCAAATCCTATCTTCATTCCTTCGAATATTCCTTCCGTGCCAGCCTTAAACTTCAATTCGAACTAATTAGGACTTTCCTTATTAGAACCTTGTTCTCCTTAATGGTTCTGAGTAGAACTGTGCCAGCTTCAATACTAAGACTCCTTCGATTGGACCACCCTTTGCTTCGATTTCCTGTCCTTGTGAAGAGATTTCTCTGGTCAAATCAGCTCTTGTGGAATTGTGAACAAATATGGTGAGAATCTGGTCTGGACATATTTTCCGATTGCCCTCTTGATGGCCTCTTTCGAATGGCCTGGAGGGAGTTCTTCGAAGGGACATGGTCCAAATACCAATCGAAGGGTATTTATTGGAATGTCAAACAAAGAGTCCTTTGCTACGCCAATCGAAAGTCTTTGACATAATGCCCATCGAAAGGCTTGTCATGAGGCCAATCAAAAGGCCTTTTGTAGATGTCAATCGAAGGACGCTATGTAGATGTCAGTCGAAGAGCATTTTGGAGATGCCAATCGAAAGGCACTTTGGAGATGCCAATTGAAAGGCACTTAGTATGTGTCAATCGAAGAGCCTCGTTAACAGGCCAATTGAAGGAAACTTAGAAACGCGCCAATCCAAGGAATCTAAGAAATAGGCCAATCGAAGGAAACTTACAAACATCATTTGAAAAATTTCCTTGTCTTTAGGAAAAGGTTTGTAACCACCTATGCGAAAGGAAAATCTTGGAAAAATATGAGAGGGAAAATATTGGGGTACAACACCATTATCCAATAACAACTGAACACCCTTTCTCACTATGGAACAACCTCGAGAATATCTGCAGCAGATCCGGCAAGACCCATATGGTGTTCTTCTTAACCATCCATGTGACATAAGATAGTGTGAAACTGCACCAAATCATCATTCATATGATCCACGTCAAAAATACGGAATTCTCTAGGACATCCAAAGACCATATTCACATCTTCTTTGTACTCTTCCCTTGGCCTGATTATATGAATGAGGCCTTTATCCATCATTTCCTGAAGATCAACTTTTATCTTATCACATCCTTGGATATTTATATTGCAAATATCACAACCAGTCTGGTCATGCGTATAGTAACTGAACTCGTAGAGGTCAGCATGCATCTTTACCAAATATCCTTTAACCAGGTCGATATCAAAATCTGAAAGTCCCCTGGACGACCAGCAACCATGTTTACAACTATTTCTCCTCCATGTTTTGGCAAAGGGTTATCTTTAACGTTAGGGCCAACATCTTTAAAGGATAAAAGGCCAGATCTCAACATTTTTTGTACTTCATATTTCAAAGGATAACAGTTCTCAATATTGTGCCCTGGTGCTCCTTGATGAAAAGCACATGTCTGGTATGCCTTATAATACCAAGGTAAAGGTGATGGTATAGCAGGGAACGACCTAGTCTGAACCAACTTCTTCTGAATCAAAGTCGGGAGTAACTCTGCATAGCTCATTGGAATGGAGTCAAAAGTTTCTCTCTTGTAACTTTTCCCTTGGTTCCCTTGAGGAGATGGTCTCTAATAGGCAATAGTGTTTGGACCTACATTGATGACTAGAGTCATAGAAGCAACCTATTGGTGGTACTGTTGTTGGTCTAATCTTCATTTCTCCAATAACATCATTCATTTGACTTTCTTTCTTCCGAGATAACCCATATGTCGACTTCTTTGTCCCTTCATCTATTGTCAAGCGCCTTTCTCTAACAGCCTCTTCCAAACGAACACCCATGCTTACCATTTCGGTAAAATCACTCGGCACAATAGATACCATCCTTTCATAATAAAATGAATTAAAGGTTTTCAGGAAGACCTTGGTCATTTCTTGTTCTCCCATAGGTGGCACCACCTGGGCATCTATCTCGCGCCATCTATGTGCATATTCTTTAAATGACTCCTTGTCTCTCTAAGCCATTGCCCTTAATCGGTCACGATCAGGCGCAATGAACATATTGTACTTGTACTTCTTGATAAAGGCTTCTCCCATATTGTTGAAGGTACGTATACTATTAGTTTAGGTTTAATTTTATTAATTTAATTAATCATTTTCTTTTAGATAATTAGGTTAAAACCCCTTTCCTAAAAAATCCAAACAAAAATCATTTCCTTTTCATTTACATCTTTGCACATTATATTTTCATTCTTGTACATTATTCAATATGGTTGTAATAGATAATTAGGTTTATTTTCTTGTAATCCCCATTTGTAAATTTGTATACCCCATCCACCTAATGATGTAATAGCGTAGTAATTTTACTTTCCGCAATTTATCGCTTTCATATAAATGCTCGTAATTAGGGTTTGCATGGAAAGATAAAATCAACAAGTAGATAACCTTAATCAAAGATAAAATGCATACAAATCAAACACATTATTCACACATGCACCCTTAGGGTAATTCAACTTGTTGCCTAAAAAATGGTCATGTTATGCATGTGGGATATCTTAGCAAAAACAATCAAAAAATACAAGATCATAGTCCCTCGATGACGCTACGAATGTTTCCTTACAAATGATCTTAGTCCCTCAAAGAGAAATGCTAAGATATCTCACAACATTGCTATCATGACTATACGATGACCCACGCCCGTCCCTTTACATCCAAAGATAAGGATTCTTACCAAATCAATGGTAAGATAGTAATATCAAAGGAAGGAAGAAATGAACAAAGACTTTTGAGTAGGTAGATTGTTCCTAGTTGGTTGCTCACTTTTAAAACAAATATCCTTGCTCATTTTTAAAAAAAAACACCAAACACTTTCAAAAACAAATAGAAAATAGAAAATTCATTACTAACCTCGTCATCTTCACTATCGGAATGGTGTGAGGCCATCAATGCTTGATTTGCACTTTCATCACTATCGGAATCGGACGAAGAACTTATCTCATTATCCTCCCATGCAACATAGGCCTTTTTATTCTTAAATTCCTTTTTGCCTTTGTATCCACCTTTCTTGGAGAGTTTCGGACAATCCGGCTTTATATGACCTTGCTTACCACATTCATAACATGTGACTTCTTATGTTGATGTGGAAGCTTCCTTTTTCTTTAATCGTTTCTTTCTTTTTGCATGAGAAAAGGATTTTTCATTAATACCAATGAACTTACCAAGCCTTTTAACAAGAAGCATGAAATTTTCATCTTCTTCTGGATTGTCTTCCTTTTCAACTTCTTTGGAATCAATCTTTAAAGCAATATTCTTGGATTTCTTCTCTTGGTTTTCATGCTTTTCAAGTCTTTTGAGTTCTGTTTCATATTCTTGAAGTTTTCCAAACAACGTTGCAGACGTCATTGTAGAAAGACTTTTCTTTTCATAAATTGCCGTTACTTTTGGTTGTCATTCCCTAGTTAAAGATCTAAGAACCTTCAGATTTAGTTCATCATTAGTTAAAGTCTTACCAAGAGCACTTAGATGATTTGTCAAGTGCACGAATCTTTTCTGCAAGTCAAGGATGGATTCTTCGGGCTGCATTTGAAATAACTCGTGTTCTTGACTAAAAGTATTTAATATTGATCGTTTAACTTCAACGATTCCTTCATGAGTTTTTACCAAGGTATCCCATATTTCTTTTGTCGTTTTTCATACAGAGACACGGAAGAATTCATCCATGCAAAGTGCACCTTGGAGAAGGCTGATTTCCTTTTTATCATAGAGGATCTTTTTCTTATCATCTTTATCCCATGCAGTTTTAGGCTTTGATGAACTAGCACCGTTGATCACCGTTATAGGAATAAATGGACCATTTTCGACGGCATCCCATATTTCTTCTCCTTGTGCTTCTAGACGTGCCTTCATGCGTATTTTCCAGAAGTCAAAATATTCACCACAGAATAGAGGATTCTTGTTGTTACTACCACCATCTCTAAAAATAGGATTTTGATTTATGGAAGCCATAATGGATCTCTAGGAACAGGTTACCTATATAATGCTCTAATACCAATTGTAAGTGCGAAGTGCGCCTAAGAGGAGGGGGGTGAATTAGGTACTTTAAAATTTTTATAGTTTTAGTGATGATGGATATTATTTTTCTTGTTTATGGTGAGTTTATGAAAGAGTAAAGTGCATAAAAATAAAAAGACACAAGCGATATATCCTGGTTCCCCTCACAGTCCGAGAGTACTCCAGTCCCCTTTCAACATGAAAGAGATTTCCTTATAGAAGGAAAACTTAAACAAGAACTACCAAAACCAAGAATAATCCTCTTGTACCAAGAACAATCCTCTTGGATTTTCACTATGTAAACAATGAGAAAAATCCTCTCAAGGTGACCTTACTTGTTTCCAACAATCCTGGAAAATAAAAACCACTAATCTTATATCCAACAATCCTGAAAAATAAGAAAGTGTACAACAATATATTTTAATTGAGTGAGTTTGTAGATCAATAATCACTTTGAGGGATTTTATCAATAACTTGATCTTATCTTCCAATAACAATGATATACAATGAATCAACACTTAGATTGCTCAAAGTTTTCTATTATACAAGATATGAAAAATGTAGAAATTTTTTTGAATGAAAGTGAAAAAGACTTAAGTTGAATATTTGAAAATTCAGAAAAATATTGATTGGAAGAGGTTATTTTTTATTTTGAGATATCGATATTTATATGTTTATAGCACCTCTTTAAAACAACATAAGTTTATGTAAATTAATCATTAACAATTTCCAAGATTAAGTGAAAAGATTCCATGAAATGGTATTATGAAAAGGTATGTTCAAAGCTGCTGATTTTCAAAAACGTTCAGTGAGCAATCGATTGAACCCTTGATGCAAATCGTTTGCAGTGGTTCTAACAGCCAGAGATTTCAAATATTTTCAGTGATCAATCGATTGCACAAACATGAAAATTGATTGCACTTTAAAACAATAGAATTTTTAACCAGAAAACAATTGATTGCACTCTTGTGTAAATCGATTGCACTAAGAAACTGAAGAAAAACAGCTGAAAATGTAAGTCATGCAATCAATTTCATCAATATGTAAATCGATTGCACAAATGTAAAAATGGATTCTTTGCTTAGAAAACTTGAGAAAAAGTTTGGACAAGTTTAAAAACTTCTTTTGATCATTGAGCATCTAAGACTTAAGTTCATAGCAAGAATTGTTATTATACCTGATGAAATTTGCCAAGAGCTTGAACCAAAGACTTTTATCCATTTATGCTTTAGCTTGAACAACATCTTTGCCTTCTTTCCATTATGGTTTGTCTTCATCAAAACAAATTTCATTGAGAGGCTTGATATTACACATAGTACAAGCATGGTCTGAAATGGCTAGAGGCTTTAGATATGTTGCTTCTGAATTTGAGATTGTGTAAGCTCAGAAGAAACAAGTGCAAGGCTCAAGGAGGATGGACTTTGTTATGAAAGCCACTTTTCCAAAATGGAAGTGTGAACTTTCTTCCTTAAATGGGAAGTCAACTTGGACAATGTTTGAATCACTTGGACAATGGATCAAATAGTTGTGTAAACATTAAATTATTAAGTGATTTTCAAGTTTGAAGGCCTGTAAAGCTAGATTGTGCAGCATGCTTGAAGATTGATCATAATGTTCTTCATGAAATGACCTAAATTTCAAGAATGGATGTCCAAATTCTTCTCTTTGAAACTTCTAGCTCAAGCATGATCTCTTCAAGTTTTGTGAAATTTTAGAAAGATTTAAACATTGTCTACAACCTTCATGTTGACCACTTTGGCTAAATCAATTTGGAATTTGGTGAACATTTTCCAAGAAGTTAGGACAAAAAATCTGCCTAACTTGATGAAAAATTCACTAAGTGTTTTAGTAAAAATGTCATGACTTTATGAGCCTATATCTTCAAATCGAATCATTTTTTGGACATATAACCTAAGGGACAAAGTTTTATAATTCATCAAGATCTACAATTTTCATGTTGAAAGTTTTCCTTGAATCATCTTGCATCTTGGTGAAAAATTGTCATAAAGTAGTGAAATTATCAAAGTTAAAAAACACTTAGAATTTTTCTAACTATTAGAAATCATTACTTTTTGTTGAATTTCTTTACTTTCTTGATTCTCGATTATCAAGTTTGATATTTTTTAACTTTATGATAAATCCTGATCTTTGAAATTCAATGTTGATCTAAAAGTCAATGTTTGACTTTTTGTGTATCAGTTGACTTTTCATCAGTTGATCCAATTTTGAATTATCAAGCCCTTGACCTTGAGAAATGATTTGAGCCATAAAATTAGGTCAAAATGTTGAGTTTGAGTCTTTAAGGTCATGCTTCAAGCCATTAGTTCATGTACTAGATCAAAAGTCCATGATCAGTCCTTCTCAGTTAAAACCTTGATTTTGACAATTTTGCCCCTTTAATGATTTGAATGCTTTGCTTGAGTAATTATGATCAACCATTGATAAAATAATGAATATGACTTCAAAATTTTGATGTTGGCCAAAAATCTCGAAGTTTGACTGTATATTGACCACAATTGACTTTTTACCTAATACAGTTGATTTTCAGTCATCTGAGCAATTGACTGGGCAAATTTGTGGTGAAAGGCTTGAAACTTGGTATGAGTAATCTTGGAGATCTATAATGAACTCTGAAACTCATTTGAAGCATCAAAAGTCTAATTATCCTTGAGAAAACCAAAACCTTAATTTTGACTCAATGCTTAGGAGGTGAGCTTGTCTGATCAACTCTTGAGAACCCTTGAGCATTTGAGATATTTTGTGAGAAATGTCTTAAAGAAAAGGGAGGGGAAATCTTGGGGTAAAACAGCTGCCCCTGTTCAATCTTCTTAAACCTGAAGAGTTAGATTGGCTTGTCCGCCATTCGTGATTTGAAGGTAGAAGAGGATTGAACACTTATGTTCCCAGAAATTTGCACTCACATATGCATGAAGTAAAACTTGTTTGTTAATTATGCCAAGAATGGGCATAAAGATGCCATTTGGAGAGGCAATGAAGAGTTTTCGAAGATGGGCTTATAGATGATATCCAAAGTAACTGTTGATAGAGAAATTATACTAAGTCTACGTTCGACTTTAATTGGAAGAAGTATCAGAATAAATCTTTGGTCGATTTAATCTGAGCCAGAAAAGGTCTACTGAGAGAAGTATCAGAATAAATCTTTGGTAGATTTAATCTGAGCCAGCAGATGTCTTCAAATATTTAATTGTGAGAAGTATCAGAATAAATCTTTGGTCGATTTAATCTGAGCCAGAAAAGGTCTACTAAGAGAAGTATCAGAATAAATCTTTGGTCGATTTAATCTGAGCCAAAAAAGGTCTACTGAGAGATGTATCAGAATAAATCTTTGGTAGATTTAGTCTCAGCCAACAGAGGTCTTTAAATCTTTAACTGGGAGAAGTATCCAAATAAATCATTGGTCGATTTAATATGAGCCAGAAAAGGTCTACTGAGAGAAGTATCAGAATAAATCTTTGGTTGATTTTATATGAGCTAGCAGAGGTCTTTAAATCTTTAACTGAGAGAGGTATCAGAATAAATATTTGGTTTATTTAATTTGATCAAGAAAAGGTCTAATGAGAGAAGTATCAGAATAAATATTTGGTCGATTTAATTTGAGCCAGCAGATGTTTTTAAATGTTTAACTGAGAGAAGTATCAGAATAAATATTTGGTTTATTCAATCTGATCCAAAAAAAGGTCTACTAAGAGAAGTATCAAAATAAATCTTTGGTCGCTTTAATTTGAGCCAGTAGATGTTTTTAAATATTTAATTGAGAGAAGTATCAGAATAAATCTTTGGTCAATTTAATCTGAGTCATAAAAATGTCTACTGAGCCAGTAGATGTTTGAAGGGAGTATCCATCATATAGATATTTGCCCTGTCTTGTTTCACGGAATAACCTACAATCTGTTTTGAGGATTGTGTTGATGATATCGGTCCGTTGATTGATCTTTCCTGAAAAGGTAAAGAGTTAGTTGTATGCAATGTCATGATGTATGAAATGCATTACATAATGATGTTCTCAAAATAAATGAGATTGTGATATATGTTTTTCATATGCATATGCTATGATGTATGAATGTGAAATGTTGTTAAAGTGTATCTTTGTCTGGGAAAATAAATCCCTGACTATTGATGGGGCTAAAGAGTTTGTGTATCTTCAATTTTGTCTAGAATGTTTCCGTTGGGGATTCCTGCTTATCTGTTTGAGGAAAATCTGTAAGGGATGTATTGATTTCTGTTTGGGGAGTAGAGTTTATTTCTCTACTGGGGAATTTATTTCTTATATACCCTGATTGGGGATAAAAGAGATGGTTTAAACTTCCAACTCGTCTGGGGAGAATTAATTCTTGTACACCGTGACTGGGGATAAAAGAGATGGGTAATCTTCCGGATTGTCTGGGGAGGATAAAGTTAACTGGTATCTGGTCGGATTCCAGGTTTTACATCACCTTTATGGGGATAGTAATGACCTTATTAGGGAGAAGAATTTTGTCATTGATTCGTAGTAGTCCGAGGAATAGACTTAAGCAGGGGAATTTTTGTAGGTTGTTGGGGAAATAAACCCTGTTGGGGAAATAAACCCTGTTGTCGGAGTAGTGCTCTACTGAGGAAACAAACTCTCTTGGGGAAATTGAATTTGTTGGAGAGAAGAAACTCTACAAGGTCTCTTTTTTTCAGTTTTGGAGGATCAGACTCAGCTGGGGAAAATAATTTCCATGAAGTGTACTGATTGGAAACTCTGTAGTTTAGTGGTATTATCGGGAAAGAGATTATACTCTTTTATTTACTAGAGTGGTATTTCGGGGAGATTATAGGGAATGTATCCTTTATGGGGATGAATTTGTGAAAATTACTCTGTGGGGATAATGTTACAAAAGTGACTATATGGGGATTTATGGACAACTTGGGTGTCATCCCAGCTTCTAGAATCTTGAGTAAATGCTTATTCATGCTCTTATGCACATATTTGTTAATATTTAATCATGTTCATATGCATATGGTCATTCAATTTTTTTCATTGGACATTTTTGTAAACGAAACAGAAAAAACAAAAAGTTTGGACTTTAAAGTATATTTGTATTGATAATTTGCCTATAAACAGGTGATTTTGTACAAAGAGACAGAAATCCTAGTAAGAGGAAGTCGTCGTGAAATGAAAAGAGTACAAAATGAAAACAAAATGTATAGCCATGTGGAATTGATCTCATTGGGTTCCAACTCTGCTATTGCCCTTACGTCTTTGAACATCTTGACCCTTGCAATCGGAAGAAGTTGATTGAACCATTTGAATTTTAGACTTTGGTAATAAAGCTTGCGTGTAAGTGATCAACCGGACAAAGTCGTATGCTTTAATCCCTAACTTTTGCCTGGACCGCCTTTTCCAGTTATCAATCCATCAGGATACCCTTTTTTGCCTAAGCCGCCCTTTAAGTTTTTCGACTTGCTAGGTGTACAATCTTTTGTATATATCCCTAACTTTTTCCCGAACCTTTCTGGTTCGCCGAGGTTCCCTTATTTTTGCCTAGGTATGTCAACCTAGCGGGTCATTCTTATGCATAGTATTTTTTTACTATGTCCGCATTCACAGGGTGCGGGAAATCCTCAGTGTCCATGGTGGTTAACATTATAACACCGCCTGAGAATACTTTCTTGACAATAAATGGCCTTTCGTAGGTGGGAGTCCATTTTCCCTTAGGATCTCCTTGTGGTAGAATGATTCGCTTTATTACCAATTCACTGGCCTGGTATACTCGATGCTTGATCTTGTTGTTGAATGCCTTAATCATACGTTTTTGATACATCTGACCATGACAGATAGTAGCCAGCCTTTTCTCGTCAATCAGATTCAACTGATCCAACCTAGTCTGAATCCACCCGTCTTCATATAACTCTACTTCTTTCATAATCCTTAGAGAATGGATTTGGACTTTGACAGGCAGGACAACTTCCATACCGTAGACTAGAGAGAATGGAGTTTCCCTAGTTGACGTTCCCGCCGAAGTATGATAACCATAAAGAGAAAATGGTAACATCTCATGACATTCTTTGTAAGTCACCACCATATTTTTCACAATATTATTTATATTTATGATACGGTGGGAGAACTGAATTGGTTGTTTTGCGTTTTATGGCAAATGTTGCGGTTAGCAAGAGTCGCCACTGACTTTTCTTTTATCCAAAAGGAAAGGTGAAAAAGAACAGGAAATACCTTTGAGATTATTTCTTGAGTTCGGGGGGTAGATTATGAAAAGGGAAGGTATTAGCAACCTTTTCATCCATGGTTTTCTATGGGCTCTTAGTTACTTGCTAGATCACTTGCTTTTGTTTGAAATTGTGCTTTGTGTGGTTTTTGAAAGTATTTTGTAAAGAGGTCATCATTTAGGCAATCTTTGTAATGATTCTCGTTCGTAAGAATGTATACAAAGATGTTTATCTTTTGAAAATGTTTTCAAGTTTGTAAGATGTTTTGAAATGTGTAGGTGTCTGTTTTGAAAATAGAAAGGATGTTTGTTTGAAATTGAGCAAGTAATTAGGAGCATTTTACCTACTCAAAAGTCTTTCTTGTTCATTTTCTTTTCCTTTGACATTGTTATCTTACCATTGATTTGATAAGTAACCCTATCTTTGGATGTAAACGGGACGGGTGTGGGTCATCGTATAACCATGATTAGCAATATTGCAAAGTATCTTAGTATTATTTTTGAGGGACTAAGATCATTTGTAAGGCAACTTAGATAGCGTCATCGATGGACTATGATCTCGTATTTTCTTGTTTTTGCTAAGATACCTCACATGCGTAATATGGCCATTTATAAGGCAACCAAGTGGATTTTACCCTAGAGGTGCTTGTGTGCAAATGTATTGTTTTCATGCTTGGTTTAGTCTTGAAATAGGGTTTGCTATTTATTGGTTTTAAGTCTTTCCATACAACCCTAATTACTAGCAATTGTATATAAAGCGATAAATTGCGGAATTTAAAATTACTACGCTATTACAACATTTGTGGGAGGGGTGTACAAATTACAAATGGGGATTGCAAGAAATTAAACCCTAATGAGTCTATTACAACCAAATTGAATTTATACAAGAATTGAAATAAATAATGTACAAGATGAATTAAATACACAAGAAGATAAATGTGAAGAAAATGGATATTTTTTTTGACGTTTTATGAAAAGGAATTTTACCTTAACCTAATAAAATAAAGAAAATAATTTATTAAGTTTGAAATTGTTGAGAAAAGATTTTAGATGAAAACCCTAATTCTATTAATCAAAAGAAAATATGTTTAAGAAAAGTATTATTTTTTTGGCATTTTTATCTTGAAAATATTTATAGCATTATAAAATATTTTTTAGTCTTTTTGGTATTAAAATAATATATTTTAAATGGTGTGAAGAAAAATAAATAAATAATACAATGTTAATGAAGTTTATAAGATTTACTTAAATAAATAAATAAAGTATGAAGAATGAAAAATATTTTTATTTATGGAAAAATAAGATAAAATAAATCAAAATATAAAACATCATTTTTTGCATTTTTATCAATTTTTAGTGTATAGAAAATATATTTGAGAAAATAAATAAAAATAGAAAATGAAGAAATAAAATAAAATTGGGCCAGGGGTGTCAAAAGCCTGCAGGGGGGTTAGTAAGCAAAAACCAAAACAAAAACTAAGCCCAAAAGGCCCAGTGCCTATTTACTGAAAAAAATACCAAAAAAGTGTAAAACAAATGCAAAAAGGAAGCGTTGAGGTTCGAACTCATGACCTCTACCAATAACGTGCACTGCCTTACCACTGGGGTGGCTGTACATCCATTAATACAAATGAAACAATAAATATGTAAGGAAAAACGTGTTCTGAAGACTTCATCTTCAACCTCCAGCCAAAAGACCTATATCTTCTTCATCTCTCAACAAAAATGAAAAGTTCAAACATGAAAGTTGTTGTATTTTTTCCCATGAATCCAAACATATAAAGAACTTAAGCTAACAATCAAATATGAATGAGAATTTTTCTAGCCCTAATTCAAAACCTAAAAATTTCAGAAAACTTCAACTTTAAAATTCTCTAAGCTCGGGCCATATAAATGTAAACTATGGATATGTACAGCTTTGTAGCAATGGTATCTACATTTTATCTTCACAAACCAAACTCAATTGATGCCTGTATGAAGAGATAGAAGTTTGAAAACTTACCTCTTGCAGCTGGAGTCGTGTATGGAGTTTGAGCAACCTTTGTGATTGCCTGATGATTTCTATAGCTTGCCTGGACCTCCTTGAATGTGTTCCAACTCCTACTTTGCTTTGAGGATGGCTGGAACTCCCTACTCAAATCAAGTTGCAAGCTTCAGTTTTGAAAATGGTGGATGATGATGGAGGAGTTACAAGTAGGAAATGAGGGCCTGGATCACTTTGATATGATGTATGGAAGGTGTTTGGATGATTAGTTTTCAAAACGCACAAGTGGAAATGAAGATGGTGAGTTTTTGCTCAAAACTGTCAAGTTTGGGCAGTTCTGTGCAGCAGGATGCTTGGGAGTGTTTTAGGACTTGTGAAAACATGTTTTGTGTTGAAATTGACTTGTTAATATGTATGGAAAAGACTTCAGCATAAAATCACTCCAGGCTTCTGAGTTATAGGGTTATGGCTCTATAACTTGCTTTTGAAGAAATGTGAAATGACAAATCTCAAATGATGTACAAGCATGTCCTGAGCTTCTTCAGGCCTTAGACACCTTGCTTTTGATTTATAGGGGTTGTGTGTGCAGAAAGAACAAGTTAGAAGCTCAAGACAAGTTGTCTTTGTGATTAAAGCAACTTTTCAAGAATGGAATGGTAACTTTCTTCCTAAAATGGAAAATTGGCTTGGACAATGCTTGGAACACTTGGAGAATAGCTCAAAAGAAAGTTTAATCTTATTATTATAGAGAGATATTGAGGTTTAGAAGCCTGCAAAACAAGATTGTGCAGCATAAATTTGAAATTGAATTCTTGTTCATCACAAATGCCTTGTAACTCAAGTGACAAAACACCAACTTCATCTCTTCGATTCTCCCTACTCAAGAATGATCTCAAGGAGTTCTGTGAAATTTTGGAAAGCTTGCCATGTTCTCTATAACCCATCTTTGAATTTATTTTGAATATTCCCCTTGGAAATATATGAAAAAGTTCCATGAAGTTGAGTTAAAATCCTGACCAAATTAGGGCAAAATTTCACTAAGTGTTTAGTTTCATGACCCTATGTTCATGAAATTATAACTTGAGATCCAAGCACTTTTGGAAGAAGTTGTATGAAGAAAATATGTATATTTCATGGAGATCTGCAACTTTCATGTTGGAAGTTTCTTTTGAATCATCTTACATCATGGTGAAAATTTGGCTCAAAGTTATGAAAAAACATGAATTTTCAACACTTAGAAAATTTTCTAAGTTTAGAAATTTTGACTTTTCAAAATGAAATCTTGACTTTTTGATTTCTTGATGAATAAGTTTCATATTTTTACATGTTTTGATGAATTGTGATCTTTGGCACTTGAATTTGACCAAAAAGTCAAAGTTTGACTTTTCAGTATACAATTGACTTTTGATCAGTTGACTGCAAAATTCACCTGTCAATCCAATGGACTTGCAATGTTTGAAACCATGTCCTTAGGTAAAAATGATGAAATTTAACTCTTGAGATCATGCCTTAAATCAATTGACCATTTCTAGGTAAAAAACCAGAAATTGCCCTTTCCCAGTCAAAACCCAAATTTTGACCATTTTGCCCTTTTGGGGATTTGATCAAATCTCTTGAGGAATTGTAGTCCAAACTTGATAAAATGATACATATGTGTCTAAAATGTTGATGTGGATCAAAAATTATGAAGTTTGACTGTAAATTGACCATAGTTGACTTTTTCCCCAATACAACTGATTTTTAGGTCAACTGTTCAATTGACTGAGGAAAAATGTGATCCATGGCTTGAAACATGGCATGAGTAATCTTAGGGGTCCATAATGACCCATGAGAGTCATATGAGGTATTGAAAGTTCAAATTTCCTGGTGCAAACTCAAACCCTAATTTTGGTCATCAGTGCATAAGGAGGTGTCTTGAGCTGACCAAACCCTAATGCAGTCTTGAGTCAAGGAGATCTTGTGAGAAAATTCTTAACAAGTGAGAGGGAAAATTTTGGGGTACAACAATATTCTTGTTGGCAACTTCCACTGTGCCATTTATCTTAGGTTTGTATGGAGAAAAGTTGTGGTGTTTGATCTTTAACTGCGTGCAAAATTCAGTGATCATGGCGTTGTTAAGGTTGGTGCCATTGTTAGTGATGATCCTCTCAAGGAATCCATACAAGCAGATGATGTTATGCCTGATGAATCGGGCCACGATGTTCCTGGTAACTGAAGAAAATTAAGCTGCTTCAACCCATTTGGTAAAGTAGTCAATGGCGAGAAGAAAGAAACGATGTCCATTAGAGGCAGTAGGCTTGATTTCTACGATCATGTCAATGCCCAAAATTTCAAATTCCCAAGGAGAAGTCATGACTTTCAAAGGAATTGGAGGTACATGAACTTTGTCAGCATAAATTTGGCACTTATGGCAAGCCCTCGAGTGGTCGTGATAATCGGTTTCCATAGTTGACCAATAGTAACCAGCTCTCAGAATATTGTTGGCCATAGTGTTTCCACTGGAGTGAGTACCAAATAAGCCTTCGTGCATATCCTCCATAATCTTCTCGGCTTCCTTCTTGTCCATATAATGAAGCAAATTTTAATCATGGTTGCGCCTGTGTTGAATTTCATTGCTCAGGAAGAACTTGGCTGAGAACCTCTGCAGGAATTTCTTATCGTTGATTGACGCACCTTCAGAATATTCTTGAACTTCAAGATACCTTTTCACTTCGTGAAACCAGGACTTCTCCACTACTCCATCAGTATCAATCTCATAGCAGTGTTTTGGTTTGTCAAATCTTTCGATAGTAATTCGGGGGGCTTCATTGTCCCACTTGACCTTGAACATGGATGACATGATAGCTAAGGCATTTTCCAACTGATTTTATTCCCTCGGGATGTGTTCAAATGTAATTTCTTCAAAGTATGGGATTAAGGTTAGCACAAGTTCTTTGTAAGGGATAAGGTTTAGATGTTTTGTATCCCACTCTCCTTTAACTTGACTGATCACCAAAGCTGAGTCTCCATATACACTTAAGAATTTGATTCTTAGGTCAATAGCAGCCTTAAGACCCAAGAAGCTCGCTTCGTACTCATCCATGTTGTTGGTACAGTCAAAGTAAAGTCTGGAAGTGAAAGGCATATGGCAACCTTCGGGGGAGATGATCACAACACAAATTCCATTACCAAGTGCGTTAGAAGCTCCATCAAAAACCATAGTCCATCGGGATCCTTGCTCAGGTCCTTCATATAGTCCAGGCTTTTCACAATTTGTAATCAGCATGATATTCTCATCTGGGAATTCAAATTTCATAGATTGGGAATCATCCACAGCTTGATGTGCCAAATTATCTTCCAACACACTTCCTTTGATTTCTTTTTGAGTAGTGTACTGGATATCGTATTCATTTAAGATCATTTGCCATCGGGCTATTCTCCCGGAGAGAGCTGGCTTCTCAAATATGTACTTAATGGGATCCATCTTCGAGATTAACAGAGTAGTATGAGTCAACATATATTGTCTTAGTCGGCAAGCATCCCATGCTAAAGAGCAGCACGTTTTCTCGAGAAGTGAATATCTTATTTCACATTCAGTAAACTTTTTGCTAAGGTAGTATATTGCATGCTCTTTTCGACCAGACTCGTCATGTTTCCCCAACACACACCCCATTGAATTCTCTAACACGGTTAAGTACATGATTATAGGTCTTCCTTCAACTGGCGGCATCAGAATTGGAGGTTCTTGCAAATACTCTTTGATCTTGTCAAAAGCTATTTGGCAGTCGTCATTCCATTTTACTACTTGATCTTTCTTCAGCAGCTTGAAGAGTGGCTCACAAGTAGCAGTCGGGTGAGAAATGAATCGGGCGATGTAGTTTAGTCATCCTATAAAAATTTTGACCTCCTTCTCAATATGAGGAGCCGACATTTCTTGGATAGCTTTGACCTTTGTTGGATTGACCTTAATAACTTTTCCATTGACCATGAACCTAAAAGTTTTCCAGACCTTACGCCGAAGATGCATTTGTTGGGATTCATCCTTAGCTTGTATTTCTTCAGCCTTTCAAACAACTTGTGTAGATGATCAAGGTGTTCTTCCCCAGTTTGGGATCTTGCTATCATGTCATCAACATAGACTTTTATCTCATGATGAATCATGTCATGAAATAAAGCCACCATAGCTTGTTGATAAGTTGCGCCTGCATTCTTCAGCCCAAAAGGCATGACCTTATAACAGAAGGTTCCCCACTATATAACAAAAGTATTTTTCTCCGTGTCTTCAGGCGCCATTTTGATTTGGTTGTAACCCGAGAAGCCATCCATGAAGGAGAATACTTTATGTTGAGCAGTGTTGTCAACCAAGACATCAATATGTTCTAGTAGGAAGTCGTCTTTGGGGCTTGCCCTCTTTAAATCCTTGTAGACTATGCACATACGGACCTTACCATCTTTCTTCGGCACTGGAAACACATTTTCAACCCATTGGGGATACGACGTCACTGCCAAGAAACCTGCACTGAACTGTTTCATGACCTCAGCCTTGAATTTCTCTAACATATCATGACACATGCAATAAACCTTTTGTTTGATTGGACAACAACCTTCTTTCATTGGCAGACGATGAACCATGATATCAGTATCGAGCCCTGGCATGTCTTCATATGACCAAGCAAATACCTCAACATAGTCGTGCAACATCTGAACCAATCTGCTCTTGACACTGTCTTACAGGTTGTTACCAATCTTGACTTCTTTCTATCTGCCTTAGTACCCAAGTTTATCACTTCGACCGGTTCTTCATGTGGTTGGATAGCCTTTTGCTCTTGTATCAGGAGTCTGGCGAGTTCTCCAGGTATTTCACAATCTTCTTCACCTTCGCCTTCAGCTTGATAGATTAGATTTTCAAAGTCATAGACGACAATAGCGGAATTGTTGTCAATGAGATCCGGAATGGATGTGGATCTACAATTGTGTGTGTGTGTGTACATGTAAGGTCACATGGCTATTTTGAAAATGCAGTAAAGTAAAAAGAAACACAAGGAGCGTAAAATTTGAATGCAAAATCGTCCAATGTTTTCATTAAATGAGCATATGATATATGAAATGACAACCCTTAACAAATGGATTGTTGTTCCTCGGGCAAGGCACAAGGTTTAAAGTCATTGTTTTAAACATAAATTATACAGACAAACTTCTTAAAGCAATAAAAACAGGAAATAGCAATTACTCCTGGCTGAATAAGATTGAGATGAAGTCTTTGGCCTTCCAGTTGTTAATTCCACCGTTAGTAGTTGGGAATATCCAGTCATCCAAGTCACCATCACTATCAGTATCCTCCTGAGCATTGACTTCATTGTTGCTAATATGGAGAGGTGGTCCTTCAGCACGAACACGTCGAACCTCTTTCTGAGCCTTTGAAGAAAAACCCAACCCAAATTTGTCAGATTTGTAGGGGATGTCAGGAAGTTGTCCCAAGATAGTGCAACCTCCATCTTCTACAACTGCCCTAGCATCCTTCAGAAAGGTCATTCTTGGTGTGCCCTTAGATATTTCAAGAGTAGCAGGAGTAGCAACAACAATCATTGAAGGGATCACCTCAAATGTCTGGAAGGGGGTTTTAATGAATTCACCATACATTTCAACATATTTGAAAGAATTCAAATGACTGACCATATATTCTTCCTCTCCACAGGTTATGACACTCTTCCCTTTCACTGGGTATTTCAGCTTTTGATGTAATGTAGAGGTAACCGCACCTGCCCCATGGATCCATTGGTGTCTGAGCAAGCAAGAATAGGCCGGACGGATATCCATTACATAAAATGTTAAATTGAAGACTTGAGATCTCACCTTGATCGGAAGATCAACCTCTCCATGGACCATTCTTTTTGAACCATCTAAGGCTCTTACCACAATATTGTTGGGTTTTAGCACCAGCCCGTCACAATCTAGTCTATCCAAATAACCTTTGGGTAAAACATTTAGGGAGGACCCAATATCTAATAACACATGTGCCAGAGTGCTGCCTTTGCATTAAATAGAGATGTGTAGAGCTTTGTTATGATTCTTCCCCACTAGAGTTATATTTGTATCAGAAAATCCCAAGCCATTATCAGCAGTTAGGCTTGCAACAAAATTTTCAAATTTATCAGCAGTGGTCTCTTGAGGTACATGGGAATTTCTTCAAGAATTTCAACAAAGCTTGGGCATGTGCTTTGGAGCATAATAACAAGGACTGCATGGATATCTTTAAGGGTGTCTGCCCCAGTTGTCAACTATTTTGTAGACACTTTTTCGGATGATCTTCAGAATTTATTTCATCTCTTGTCTAGATAGGTCTTCAATTGTAACATCTTTTGAGGGTGCCTCCGTCTGGGAAGGCTCAATCACTTTCTCTTTACCTCGGGCATTGGCAGTTGGCCTAGCAGCAGGAATGCGAACAGGTGTTGTAGTAGTTATTGGAGGAGAGATCTCTAGAGAGAAGATCCTTCTTGTCCTAGTGACCTTACTAGTTCGGACAATTTTTGTAATTCCAGGCTCTTCATTTTCAGTAATCCATGGATCTTGCTTGACACCATGATAATAAACTTCTACCCCATAGTTCCAAGGCACAACTTTGTCAGATGAATAGGGGACTGGCCCCTGTGTAGTGATAATAAGGGAAGCCACTCTTGGCTCAGTATGGATCCTTATAGGTCCTTTAGAGGTGATCCTAATAGGAGTATTTGAAATGGTGATTATGGAAACATCTTCAAGTCTCAGCTCTTGAGGTATACTTTTAGGCAAACTTTTCATGGACGGAGTTTTCTTGAACAGAATTTCATGGCTATCAATCAGGCATTGAATACCTTTCTTCAGCCACATACAACCATTAGTTTTGGAAACACAATGGTAACAATTTTCAAGGCATCCCGGAAATAAACCGGCTCTTAACAGGTTCTTCTTAACGGTCAATAAATGAGTGGTCAAATCACTGGTGGAGGAGACATAGGAAATATCGTCAACAGCATTAACACCATTACCATGACTGGGCATGGGAGCAGTGATCACATTATAGGTTTCTGGAGGGTCAAGCTCAATCACCTTGTTGTCCATCAAATCTTGGATTTTGCTTTTTAGGGCCCAATAATAATTGGTGTCGTTCCCAAGGCTATTGGAATTATATGCACACCTTGCATTTGGGTTATACTTTGGAGATGATGTGTTGGGATTTTGAGGAGGTTCCCGCAATGTTATCAATTGTTCTTTCAACAGATGTTGTAAAGCTTGAGACAATGGCATGTTAATCCTAGTGAACTGCCTTCTCGGGGCATCCGGCCTTTGTTGATTGTTTTATCGTTGTGGTCGTTGAACTGTGGTTGGGTTAGAAATCAGTACTGCTCCTACCGGCTGATGACGATCATTCATGATATGGCTCATTTGTCCATAAACAACATTAGTTTCTTTCTTACCAATAAATGGTTTCTTTACAGCAGTAGAGGTTAAGGCCATTGGGATCTTCCCACTTTTGATTCCACTTTCAATTCGTTCACCAATCAAAATCAGCTCAGTGAATTCTGACGAAGAACTCCTAATCAACAAGTTAACGAATGGACAAGTCAAGGTGCCCATGAACATATCCATTAATTCTCTATCAGTCAAAGGGGATTGCACCCTTCCAGCCAGATCCCTCCATTTTGGAGCATACTTCTTAAGGCCTTTGTTTGACATCATAGTCATACCTTGTAATTGCACACGAGTTGGTGCAAGGTCAACATTGGATTGGTATTGTGTGTAGAAGGCAACAACCAGATCCTCTCATGTGTGGATATTGGTCCCTTCTAATTGATAGAACTATTTCAACTGTGTCCCAGATAAGCTTTCTTGGAAGAAATAAACCCATAACTTCGTATCGGTGGTGTGTGGTTGAATCTTGCAGACGTAAGACCTCAGATGCATCTTGGGACAGGAGACCCCATCGTATTTAGCAAAGACAGAGATCTTGAACTTGTGGGGAATGATCACCCCATGGACCAGACCTAAGTCTCCAAAGTCCAAACCAGACATTGTTTGGATCTCTACAGCCTTAATTCGGTCTTCTAGTTGTTCGTACTTATCCTCCGCCGATGGGTATTGCTCATTAGAGTAGTCTTCATCCTCAGATATGTGATTATTTCCACCCCCAGCCTGGGTGCTTCTAACTTCCTCTTCTTGATTGTCTTCATCCTCAGGAGAAGCCTCTTCTATTTTAGCCAGTCGGGCAGGCCCCTTGAACCTTCTTCCCATGTTGAGAATAACAACCCGTTTCTTGGTCTTCTTTTTGGTGGCAATCAGTGCCATCATTTCTTGCTGACCTTTAGCTAGGTTGAGGAGAGTCTCTTGGAACTGTGTGTGTTGAGTCTGCAGATCTTTGACGGTTTTCTCTAGAGCTATCTTATACTGAAATAAATAGTAAATATATGAGGAAACCTGTATCAAAAAACATGCTTATGACATGATGCATGATATGCGGATGCAATGTTTCCAAGGACCTCAGGAGATTTAAATTTGCTAACCAACAAGGAAACAAACACAACAATTGTATTAATATGTTCAAAAATTATAATTTCCCATTGGGCTTACAATGAAAAAGCAAAAGGGAATCAAAAGACAACAAAATGAACTTCTAAAACAAAAGATTCAAGTCTCCGACGGACGCTTCCTCTTTGTGTCGATGTAGGCATCCAGGCTTTACTCCTCGTGAAGTTTCTTGATGAGCTCCCACACTTTCTTATCGCTTGCATAAAATCGAGCTTCAAGTGTGTCTCACTCTCCCTTGAGTTGAGTCCACGACTTTTGCAACTCTTCGAGATCGGTAGGCATGTCAGGGTGGAGAATGGTATAAGGAACATCCCCATCAGCAACAGACTCCACAACTATTGGTAGGATAGCTAGATATAGCATCATGAGGCTTTAAGCACGAGTTCATACCCATTTGAGATAAGGCTCAAGAGGGAAGAAATTCTTATGCCCCAAAGTCTTGCTATTAACCTTGCTTACCATGCCCTAAGCATGTACAAACCTTCGATGATATCCTTGAACATCGTTCTCATAGTCGAATATAATACCTTGAATGAGTGCATCGTGGGGACCAACTCTTAGAGCATAGCCAAATTATCATAGAGCTAGAGAAGGGTTATAAGTAATACCTCCCATAATTCCAAAGAGTGGAACATTAGAGAACTCCCCGCAACAGTCAATGATAGTAATGTTCTCTTGAGATCAAGAGCACCAAAAGATATCTGAATGAGAGAGCGATATCATCCTTTGAGACCACGTCATTCCTTGTTCATTCTTCAATACTGACCGGGGAAGGTGTAAAATAAACCACCTAGATAGTAATGGTATGCAACACATAAGATCCCCTCTCTTCCTCATGGTACGAGTGTGAAGAGTATGTAGAATGTCTCTAAGCAAAGTAGACACAGGGTTATGAGAAAGGAAAATCTTGACAGCATTCACATCTATGAGTTGGTCTAGTTTAGGGAACAGTACTAACCCATAGATTAGAAGAGCCAAGACTTCTTCAAAAGCTTTCAAATCTATAGCCTCTCAAAACAGTCGATCCTTCTCTAACAGAAACTTGGCTAGAAAACCCTTGACTTCACTCCTTGTTTCCTAATTATCTAAAACGTCAAACCTTTTCAAATGTAAAGCCATGGAAATAACTTCAGGTTTTGGAGTTTCCACTAAATCAATGAATGGTATTTGATCAAGGACTGGTACTCCTAACAGTTGAGAGAACTCTTCCATTGTGGGCACCAATTGGTAATTGGGGAAGATGAAGAAATGATGTACAAGGTCAAAGAATTGAAAGAACACACACATCATGTCTTCTTTTAATCTTGAGGTAGCTAGATTCAGAATTTGACCATATATTTTGGCGAACGGAGAATCTTAAGGAACCCTTGATGCTAAATCTTTGAGTTGAGGAGCCACTCTTACAAAGCTGATTCAGATGGTATTTCTGTGAGTGGAAGCCATAACCTAAAAAACAGAACAAAGATAAATCCATAGTTCCTTGAAAGGGTTAGTGAAAATGTTATGTCATGATGTCATGATGTTTATGATGTTATGAACAAATAATCATATACAAACAAAACACACAAATTCTTAGGTTTAGGCTTGCATGGGGTTTATAGGTAAGTACCCTCTTGAAGTTTTAGTTGGTTTAACATGTCGTAAAAGAAGTAACTAGGTTCTAAGGAATCTCAATATCATTGATCTTTCTTCATCGGCCATTGCTTCAGCACAAGGAATCTATTTTCGCAACTGAAATATCGCAAAAGTCCGATCTCAATGAGTGTACTATCAAGTAACAACCAACTTACATTTTGCACCAAAGCCATCTATCTCACTACTTTCTAATGGCCAAGTTTTTCAACTAAGGTTCTATGGTCAGTTAGTTCTTCATGACACCACTCAACGGCCCCGTATTCTCCTTGATTTAAATCAAGGGACACCGGTACGCACAAATGTGTCGCACTAACATATCTATTGCTTCAACCATATTGGTCTACACCGTACAGTTTCCACGATCTATTGCTACTTACCTAATATTCCCTTGATCCGGGTATAGGATTTTTCAAGAAGTAAACCTAAGCATAACCCAAAATGTAAAGAAAACAAGGCAAACAAGTAAAAGCAATAAAGGTGATCTAGCTCTTAAGGTAACCCCACTTTTAGTTTAAATCCCAGCAGAGTCACCAGTTTTGTTATATGGTGGGACAATTGACTTGGGTGTTTTTGTTTGATTGCAAATGTTGTGGATAGAAAGAGTCTCCACCAACTTTTCTTTTATCCAATAAAGGAAAGGTTGAAAAGAACAGGAAAGACCTTTTGAGAATTTTCTTGAGTTCGGGGGGTAGGTTATGAAAAAGGAAGGTGTTAGCACCATTTTCATCTGTAGTTATCTACGGGCTCTTAATTTCTAGTTCAATTTGAAATGCTTTGTGTTTGTGTAAGTTTGAAAATGTTTTAAATATGTTTTGAAAATGGTAGTGTTGTAATGATTCTCGCATCGTTGAGAATGCATACAAAATGTTTGTTTTGGAAATATTTTAAAAACTCCTTAGTATGGAAAACTTTGCAATGATTCTCGTATCAGGGAGAATGTATACGAGGTGTTTGTTTTGCAAATATTTGTTTCGAAAGAGAGTGTTTGAAAAATGTTTTGAAGGTGCCAATGTAAGGCAATTTTGTAATTATTCTCGTATCGTTGATAATGTATAAAAAATGTTTGTTTTTGGGAAGTGTTTTAAAAAGTGTGAGGTGTAAAGATTGTTTCGTTTGTGAGCAAGAAATTACGAGCAATCTACCTATTCAAAAAGTATTTGTTCTTTTATTCCTCCTTTAGATAGTGATTGTCTACCATTAGTTGGTAGAGATCCATATCATTGTATTGAGGGATAGGCGTCGGTCATCATACAGTCATAGAAGGCAACTTGTAAGATGTTTTGGCAATTGTCGTAAGGGACTAAGATCGTTTACTGAAGGCAACATTGAAGGGTCATCGAGGGATAACATTCTTTTAATCGAGGGTCTTTGCTAAAACATCTCACGTTCGAGGGACATGACTGTTTTTATCTGAGGCAACAAGTTTGGGTTACCCTAGAGGTGCATGTGTGCAAAGTGTTTTGTTTTCAATTATTTTATGTTGAATTATGGTTTGACTATGGTTAATTTTAATCTTGTCATGCAAACCCTAATTACTAACAATAATAAGGAAAGTGATAAATTCCGGAAATTAAATGTCCTACGCTATTACAATGCTTTGGGAATGCGGTGTACAATTTGTGAATAGGGGAGAAAGCAATAAAGCCCTAATTATCTATACAAACCATTGTACATGAATGATAATAAAATGCACAAAATGTAATGAAGAAGAAGGAAATTGTTTTTAGGTTTTTGATGGAAAAGGTTTGATAATTAACCTATTTAAACTAATTTAATTTTAATTACAAGAGAAGTTTAATTAATTTAAAAAAAACCTAAAGTCTAAGTTAATTGAGATTAAGAAGAAAATAAAATCTAAGTCTAAGTAATTTGTTTAGAAAATAATTTGAATATCAATGTCAATATCAATTGGTAAAAGAAATAATAAAAATTAATTTAATAAAATAAAATATTTATATTAAATATTTTTAATTTAATTATTTAAGAAAATATATTTTGGTATTTTTGGTTAAATAAATATATGAACAAATAAGTAAAAGCAATGAAAATATAAAGAATTGGGCTTGGGCGTTAAAAGAAAAATGGGGGGGGGGGGGGTGGGTGTTAAAAATTAGCAAAAACGCCCCAAGTCCCGTTTTTGTTAGAATAAGAGAAAAAAATGGAATTAGGCTTGGTTGTGTTTAGTAAAAAGGGTGTTAGAACGTAAAAACAAATAAAGAAAAGGGCCCAAGTTCTATGAAGCACAACGCCTATGTGAGATCCAGTGTGGATGCTCTCTTGGATTGCACCATGAGCTTGCATCATGGAGCGCCAGATTTGGATTGTTGAACATCCAATGGTATTGATGAAGGGTACATGATGAGCGCTCCCAACCTTCTTGCACTGAATCTGAAATAAAAAATTATGAAATAAACAAAAGGGTGTTGATGGGGCTCGAACCCAGGCCCCTGTACTCTAATGCCTTACGCGTGCTCCTTCTGCCACTGGGTTGGCTTTTTCATATGGTAGTAAAACAACTTGTAATAAAATTAACATAAACTCAATTCTTAAAATTGAACTTCATCTTCTTCCTCTTTCGTGCGCGCAGAACAAAACCACCATTTTTTATTTTTAGAACTTCCTCATTTCTCAACCAAATCAGAAAATGTAAACATGAAACTTGTTTGAAATTTCACCATGAATCCAACCATATAAATAACTAAAACTAATTATCAAAGATAAACATGAGTTTATGTTGGTACCAAATAAAATCTAATTTTTTCAGAAAGTTCAACTTCAAAATTCGCATCACTCAAGCAACATAAATGAAAACTAAAGGCATAGTTAGCTTCAGGGCTATGATGTCTACATTTTTCATTCACAAAGTAACCATTAATGATGCTTGTATGAGAAGTTCAAAGTTTAGAAAACTTACCTCAACACTGGAAATCGTGTATGGAGTTTGAGCACTCCTGGGGGTGTGGTGATGGTCTGGATAGCTTCACTGGACTCCTAGGAAGCTAATGCAACTCTTACTTTGTACTGAAAGTGCCTGAATCGTGCTGGAGAAGTAAAGTTCCAGGTTTGAATATTTGGAAATGGAGGATGGTGTAAATGAAGTTACAATTTTGTAGCAAGGGTGGGGATGAGTTGTATATGATGTATGGAAACTTTGTGACTGATTTAGAGTGAAAACGCACGAGGGAATTAGGAGTTTGGTGTTCAAAGTCAGAAATGGAAATAATGGAGGTTTGAAATGCAAATTCTGACTTCAGAGCATTTGAGGGTGTTTCAAGGCTTGTAAAACTCGTGTTTGGCTTGCAAAATAGTTTCTCCATTTATAGTGAAATGTTGGAAGGAAGGAGAACATCAGGTTTGTAAGTTACAATGTTATGGCTAGGTGACTTAGTTTTGAAGTAACAATGAGATAACCTTATTCCAATGCATAGTACAAGAATGATCTGAAATGGCTAGAGGCTTTAGACGTCTTGCTTATGGATTCGAGATTGTGTAAGCTCGGAAGAAACAAGTGCAAGGCTCAAGGAGAGTGGACTTTGTGATTAAATCCACTTTTCCAAAATGGAAGTGTGAACTTTCTTCCTTAAATGGCAAGTCAACTTGGACAATGCTTGAATCACTTGTAAAATGGATAAATTAGTTGTGTAAACATTAAATTATTGAGTTATTTGCACGTTTAAAGGCCTGCAAAGCAAGATTGTGCATCATGCTTGAAGATTGATCATAATGTTCTTCATGAAAATGACCTAAATTTCAAGAATGGGTGTCTAACTTCTTCTCTTCGAAACATCTAGCTCAAGCATGATCTCTTCAATTTCTTGGACATTTTGGAAATCTTGAAGCATTGTCTACAACCTTCATGTTGACCACTTTGGCTAAATCAACTTGGAACTTGGTGAAAAATTGCCAAGAAGTTGAGACAAAAAATCTGCCTAACTTGATAAAAATTTCACTAAGTGTTTTAGTAAAAATGTCATGACTTTATGAGCCTATATCTTAAAATCAAAGCATTTTTTGGACATCAACCATAAGGTTCAAAGTTGTAGAATTCATCAAGATCTACAACTTTCATGTTGAAAGTTTTCCTTGAATCATCTTGCATCTTGGTGAAAATTGTCATGAAGTAGTGAAATTATCAAGGTTAAAAAACACTTAGAATTTTTCTAGGTAGTAGAAATCTTGACTTTTTGTTGAAATTATTGAATTTCTTGATTCTTTATGATCAATTTTGATATTTTTGAATGTCTTGATGAATCTTGATCTTTGAAATTCAATATTGATCAAAAAGTCAAAGTTTAACTTTTTGTGTATTAGTTGACTTTTCATTAGTTGATCCAATTATCAATTATCAATCCCTTGACCTTGAGAAATGATTTGAGACATACAATTAGGTCAACTTGTTTTGTTTGAGTCTCTGATATCATGCTTCAAGCCATTAGGTCATGTACTAGGCCAAAAGTCTATGATCAGTCATTCTTAGTCAAAACCCTAATTTTGATAATTTTGCCCCTTTGATGATTTGAATGCTTTGCTTGAGTAATTATAATCAACCCTTGATAAAATAATGAATATGACTTCAAAATGTTGATGTTGGACAAAAAAATTGAAGTTTGACTATATATTGACCACAATTGACTTTTTACCCATTAAAGCTGATTTTCAATCATCTGAGCAATTGACTGAGAAAATTTATGGTGCAAGGCTTGAAACTTGGTATGAGTAATCTTGGAGACCTATAATGAACTATGAAAGTCATTTGAAGCATAAAAAAGCCCAATTATCCTTGAGAAAACCAAAACCATAATTTGGACCCAATGTTAAGGAGGTGAGCTTGTCTGATCAACTCTTGAAAACCCTTGAGCATCTGAGATCTTTTATCAGAAATGTCTTGAAGAAAAGGGAGGGAAAATTTTGGGGTACAATAACTCGGTAATTAGTAATATTCTCAAGAAAAACTCGTCTGAGTGTATTATAGCGTGACAACCATTTCCGGATTACTCTGTCATAGTTTCCGCATTACACCTAAAAGGCTAAGATGGGTTAAAGGTTCTATAGTCCTTAGTTTCAACAGGCTCCCAGATCAAAATCAGCAGGTCTTTCCAATTACTCGGTAAGAGTCACTACAGTCAAAGGGGCCTCCACTGAGTGAGGGATCTCATGCCTCATTTTTTGGGATTACTCCCTCAAAGTTAACATGACTATACCACCCATCCTATCTTATGTTTTCCCAAGTACGGGTAGAGAACTTATGAGAAATCACCAAGCCTCCTGAAAACCAAGAAAATCTAGACAAACATATGTACAACATATAATATACAACAAATAATAACACATACTCAAATAAACAAAGATAAGCTCAACCCACTTAGGGATGGACCGACATTTGGTTGATCATTCCCCAGCGAAGTCGCCATTTTTTTCTAAAGCGATAGGAATGTTGACACTAAGCCATTGGATTAACTTGACTCATACGGATCAAATAAAAATCACCATCGCGCTTTATTATTTCCAAAGGAATCTGAAAAGAGCGAATAACCCAAAAAGAGAGGGAGATAATCTAAGTTTGTGGGTTGGTTATGCAAAGGGAAGGTATTAGCACCCTAAACATATAAGGTACTCTACAGGAACCTCTTTGAAATTTGTGTATTTTGGCTATAAAAGTTGTATACAAAAATAGATGGTGGACCAGAAAATAAGAATTTTTTACAATTTTTGCACATGCCGCGGTTGTGAACTTTTAGTTTCTATGTACCACCTTCCGTGCAATAGGGGATCAGGGTACTCATAGTTCACCTTTAAAATTTTTTGAAACACATGTGTCTTAGTTAATTTTAAGAGACGAGACATAATCGTCGCATCCGAGTGGAAGAACATACTTACTACCCACGATTATGAGAAAGGAGAATTTGTGTCATCTCAAAGTAGAGGATATGGCTTGGATTTTAAAATCAACAAAGCCTCGCTCGACACTCAAGTGGAAAATATCTCACTTCACTATATATCGTAGAAGTATATTAGCTCGCATCACTACAAAGATTGACAAGTGTCTAATCTTTTGAAAAAAAATTTAAGATAAAAAGCCAAAGTGGCAAAATAGTTTGAATGAGATTGATTGACTTTTAGTCTTCTCATAAAAAGATGTCAATGTATGATTAAATTGGTTAAAGTTTGATCAAGAAAGCATTTTGAAAATGCATGGACCTAAGTCTAAGTTTATTGTGAAAACGGTTCAATATGGAAAATAAGAATAGTTTTGAAAAGGAGGGAGAAGATTTTTGAAATTAAAGTAGATGGGAGGAGATAAAGGGGCTATCCTAAAGCATAAGGTAAAAGTTAGGGAAAAGAACCATCTAACCAACAAGAAGCTAACACCTGACAAAATGAGTCAATGTATAATTCTCATCCTTTGGATTGAAAGAAAACAAGAAAAAATAATAAACCTCTAAAGAAAACCAAGCTTGAAATGCATTATGTATTCACAAAAATTTCATACAAAGAAAACAAACAACCTAATGTCTCAGGGTAAACCCCAAGAACTCTAAACAAAATAACAATAGAAGTCACCAAGAGTCTCAAGGTAGGTCAAGGTCTCTACTCCTAAGTCCAAGAAGTCCATAACTCCATCATGCCAAGGGTAGTAACCGAATAGTCCAAGTAACCTTAAAGTTTTTTATTGTTCAAGTTAATTATTAGGTATCTTCAAAAAGAAAACGAAAAGCTCAAGTGAGAAAAATAAAAATTATATAAAGATAAACGCTTAAGTGACCAAAGATAAAAATAGCACGAAATGAAAATGCTAAGATAAATGGTGCTTAAAGTAAAAGCATAAAGTAAAAGCATAAAAATAAAAATCAATTGTTAATGAGTTAGAAATTAGAGGTTAGTTGAATGACCATCTTGAATCTTGAATTTGAAAAAACATTAGAAGATTGATAAAATCAAAGCCTCTCAACAACAAGTTTCATTTTCTTTTTGTCAAGTATATCATTCATTTCAAAATCTTAAAGCAACAATAAATGATCAATGATGTTTAAATGATTCACTTAGTTCCAAAATTTATGAAGAGTCATTAGAGGATTGATAAGACTAAAGCCTCCTAACAATGAACCTCAAGGTTATTGGATCAAAGGTTTCAAATTAAACACACTTAGGTTTGCAAACATAAGTTTGGGCCAAGAATGGTAATTTCTCGAATCGGGACAAAATTTAGCGCTATGTTAAGAAATCGTAAGTGGACTTATATAGAAGTTGCACCTATTATGATGCCGGTCAACAGCAATCTATGTGACATATGTTTGGAGTGATGATATGTAGATCATCCTCTAACAAATGTAGCACAATGAGAAAGGGATAAGATGTAGAGGGAAGGGATGCAAGGTAAGAAATTAGGGTTTCAAATGTCATCAACATCATTCATCCATTTTGGTGGATTTGGTTTCTCAACCTATCAAAACCCAAGATCCAATGAGGTTGAAGAATTCGTCACCAAATAATTCCCAAGTCAGAATCAAATGAAATAATAAAATAAAATTCAATAAAATAATATTTAAAAGGTTAATTAAAAGGAAAATAAAAGGTAAAAATACACAGAGTATATTAAAACACTAAATAAAAATCCTAAAAAAAACTCAGAGATCAAACACGATTTAATAAAGGTTGACAATTTTTTTTGAATTTCTTAAAGTCATAAACTATTTTTTTTAATAAAATAAATATTTAAAAAAACTAAAAATGGTGAAAAGTATTAAAATCAGAAATAAAAATGAAACAAGGTTATCAAAAATTGCAAAGGACCTTTCCAAAAATTTTCAGAATTTTAAAATTAAGAAAAATATTTTTTAATCAATTAAAACAATTCAATTAAAGTGAAAAATTAGAAAAAATATCAAATTATTAAATAAAATTGTTAAAAAAATAAAAATCAGAAAGAGAAAAATCCAAATTATTTTTAAGAATTTTTTCAGATTTTTTGAGTAGGAAATGAATTTTTTATGAATTTTTGAAGTTTAAATCAATTAAAATATAAAAATTAAAAAATTAAAAAAAATAAAAAGATATAGACCATTGGATGAATGTCAAAACGCGTTAGTAATCAAATCCAAGGGATCTGGTGCGCTGTGCATATCATGGTCCTTATTGAATAAAACACCTGATCCATTATTAAATCAGATTTTTGAAAAAAAACAAGTGGCGCCTTATCATTGGTTGAGAGACGACACGTTGGTTATCTTCAACCTCCAGCCACGCAAATTGAAGGTCTCTCATACTGTAAAATTAGGAGCTCAAACCTATGTCATTCGCTTCGTCTCATCAAGACGAAGATAACTGTACCCTCGCGAAAAATTTATTTAAAATGTAGCTCAGCCGATTTGCGAATAACCAGAAGGAAAAAATTGAATATGGATTTGAAAATTCATAGCCAAAATTCATTTCCAGTTGAAAAGATATTATGCGACTAGTATCAGAATTATGAGAGCTTCATTGTGGTAGAAAATTTTAAGAGAATTGATGAAGGAATCTACCTATTGAAGTTAAAATTCAGAACTTTGAAACTTGACTTGGCTAGCATAATGTAGGATGCTTTAGGGCTAGGTTCTTCTTCTGTTAGCTTCATTGAAGTTCAATGATGAATAATTGACAAAGAAAATGGATTGAGGAAGGATGTCAAACCAAATTCGAAGTTGCAGAAATATGGGTTAAGGAGAGAGTTGGGCAGGGTGATTCTGGTTGTTCAAGCTTGAGAAAATGAGTGAGATATAACCCTCTATTGATAGGGAAGAAAATGGGATGCTCAAGCGTGTGGAATAATGAAGTTTGGAGGGAATTCGTGTGAAGTTGCAAGCATGACAAGTGTGAGTCATATTTTGCTCAAAACTCAACCAAATCTTGTGTTTCAAGGTGCTAATCACTTCTGGAAGATTTTTAAACATGATTAGAAGTAAAAACGTGCAACAATTTAGTGATTAGAAGATGAATTGTGCATTTCAAATTTTGACTTGGAGGAAAAAGTCAGTTTCAAGGTACCAACTTTGAACCAATGGTATTCACAACTCAAGGAGTCTTAGGGCATGATTCTTAAAGCAATTGAAAGATAGGGTTACAAACTTTACAATGTGTAAATATTGAGATCAGTTGGATGCTTGAGATAAAAGTTGTAATGAGTCAAAGTTGAGAAAAAGATGCTGACTTTTTGTACTTAGAAAAATTCTAAGTTTTTCTTCAAAAGTGACCTATAATGTTTTGAGTTCAACCAAGGCTTTCATCCAAAATTGAGCTTTTATAAATGATGCTAGATAGAATTAGACATATAAAATATAATTTTAAAACTTGAATCACTCAAAAATACAAAGTATTGAAAAAGTTATGGTCTTGCAAAATTGGTGAAAATTCACGAGGTGACCTATAATCTTTTGGGATCTTAGGGCATCCTCCACTCATTTTCAATCTTTGCACATAAAAGAAGTGTTAAAGTTCACATACTTAATATCATTATGGAAAAATAATGGGTTCAAGGAGATAGAAATTGACCAAGTTATGATCTTTTGAATTCACATAATGGAATTTGATGGCCTATAGAGGACTTGTAATCTTTCTTCATCATAAGGCATCTTCCACATAAAATTTTCTTGAAATTTTTTAAGTTATTAGTTGATAACTCTTTAAAGACAAGAATGTATTTGGAATCACTCAAAAATACCAAAATATGAGCAAGATATAGTCCTTAGAAGTTCAAAACCCTAGCCCCTAAAGCACCAAAATGACTTGGACACCCCTTTCAACTTTGACAAACTTTGTTACACAATTACTCTTGAAATGTAAATATAAGTTGTTTTGGATAATAATAACAACCCATAGGAATAAAAACCAACTCCATATGTTAATAATTGAGAGAGTTATGCACTTGTGATCAAGAAATCAAGAATTTGTCCAATTAGGTCAAACTTCTTTAATCAACTCTTGCATCTTTTGATTTTCTTTAACAAATTGAGGCATGATGAATCATAGTAGACCTTGTCATGATATTAATTTAAAATATCTTCAATAATGAAGCTTGAATCTCAATGAAGCTCTGTTGAAGAAAGCATGGAAATAAAATCATGAACCTATCAGAATGAGTCTACGTTTGACTGTATCCGAGAAGTATGCTAGAAGGAGTCTGTGTCTGACTGTATCTAGTAGTCCTATTGGGGAGTGTCAGAATGAATCTTATGTATCGGTTGTATCTGAATGATGTTCTAAAATGAGTCTATGTCTTGACTGTATCTATCAGAATGAGTCTATGTCTTGATTGTATCTATTAGAATGAGTCTTTGCTTGACTGCATATGAGATCTGCATTAGAATGATCATACGCTTGGTTGTATCTGAGATCTGTATTAGAATAACCCTACGCTTGGCTATATCTGAGATTTGTATTAGAATAAGCCTACGTCTGGCCGTATCTAAATATATACCGAAATGAATATTAGAATGGACCTACATTTGGGTCGTATCTAGACGGTATCTGAAGGATTTAATGAAATGAGTATCAGAATGGATATATGTCTGGATCATATTTGGAGTATATCTGGAATATATCTGGAATATATGCTAGAATGCATATCAGAATAGAACTATGTCTTGACCGTATCTGGACTATATCTAGAACCTGTGTTGGAATGATTCTACGCCTGACTGTATCCAAATGATTATCAGAATGAATTATTTATGGATTGTATCTGGAGGATGCTTTTCAGCATCACTCTTTGGGAAAGTGCTTAAGTAATTGCTTGTCAGATTTAGTCTCTGAGGGAAATGCTTGTCAGATTTAGTCACTGAGGTAAATGCTTGTCATGTAGATAGTCGTCGCGCCTTATTTCTGGAATTGATCTACAGTCTATTTTTTTATTGGTAAACTCGTCTTGTTTCTGGAATTCATACCACCTGGTCATATCGATAGTTTCCATGTCCTGTTTCAGGAGTTAATCTTTGCTAGGTCGTACAGATAGTTGCCCTTTCTTATTTTAGGAATTAATCTCCAACCTACTTTTTGTTGGTAAACACATCCTAATTCCATAATTCATACCGCATGGTCGTATAGATAGTTGCCCCGTCCTGTTTCGGGAATTAATATTTGACCTGGTCATATAGATAGTTGCCCCGTCCTATTTCGGGAATTAATTTGTGCCTGGTCATCTAGATAGTTTCCCCGTCTTATTTTAGAAATTAATCTATGACCCGTTTTTTATTGGTCGTATAGATAGTTGCCCCGTCTTATTTCAGGAATTCATCTCTGACCTGATCACATAGATAGTTGCCCCGTCTTATTTCGGGAATTAATCTTGGACCAATTATACAGATAGTTGCCCCGTCTTGTTTCAGGAATTAATTTGTGCCTGGTCATCCAGATAGTTGCCTTGTCTTGTTTCGGGAATTAATCTTGGACCTTCTCGTTATTTATAAACCTGTCCTGTTTTAGGAATTCATACCGTCTGGTCGTATAGATAGTTTCCCCGTCCTATTTCGGGAATTAATTTTCGACTTGATCATATAGATAGTTACCCTGTCTTGTTTCGGGAATTAATCTTTGACCTGTTTGAGAATTGTTGATGATATTCGTCTGTTTGTGAACTTTACCTGAAAAGATAAAATTAGCCTTTACACAATGTCATGATGTATGTAATGCATTACGTAATGATGTTCTCAAAGTAAATGAGAGTGTTCTATATGTGTTTCGTATGCATATGTTATGTTATTTGTAAGTGATGTATGGATGTAAAATATTGTTGAAGCGTATTGGTAGCTTTGCGTAACATCTTTGACTGGGAAAATAAATCCCTGATTGTGCTGGGGATGAAGAATATGAATCTTTAATCTCATTTAGAATTTCTCCGATGGGGACTCCTGCTTTCTATTTTTTAGGATACACCACTAGGAATGTTTGACTTCTGCTTGGGGAATAGAGCTTAGGAACATTAGTCATTTGCCGCTCTACTGGGGATTTAGTTCTTATATACCCTGACTGGGGATAAAAGAGATGGATAACCTTATGAGGTGTTGTATGACCAAGTTTCCGATATGGATGCCAACTCTTCTGGGGAGGACAAATTTGAATGATATCTGGCCCGGTTTCAGACTCCGTAGTAACTCTCTGGGGATCGCCACCTTGACTATACTTTGCTGGAGAAGAGAAATCTATCGGGGTTTTGTAGTAATCGAAAGAATGAACTCTACTTGGGAAATTAAATTCCGTTTGGGAAATAAACCCTGTTGGGGAGATAAACCCTGCTGGATAAGTAAACCCTGCTGGAGAAGATAATTTTTCATGGGATTTTGTAGTGTTGGAGAAATAAATTCCGCTGGAGAATTAAATTCATGTGAACTGTGTTGAGGACGTAATCTCTAATGAGGATTAGAATTGCGTAAGTTGTGTGGAGGAATTTTCCACTATATGCTGTAAAAATGATCAAACTTCTTTATTCGCTAGAGGGATCCTCTGGGGAGTATGATCATGTGAATAGATGGAGGATGCCCCAGTTTTGTCTGATGGCACATTAGACTTGTTCGGAATGTATCTTCGTCGGGGATGAGCTTATGAAGGTAGATTTGTGGAGATTTCTCTGTGGAGATTGTACTATGGGAATTTGTTGATGGCTTGACATTATCTCAACTCTTTAGTAAATGTTGATCATAGTGATAAATAAGTGATGAGATAACGGGACATAGTCGTACGCCTTAATCCCTAACTTTTGCATGGACTGTCTTTTCAGATTTTCAGTCCACCGAGATACCGTTTTTTGCCCAAGCCGCCTTCTCAGGTTTTCAACTTGTTGGGTATACAATTTTATTTATGTCTCTAATTTTTTCCTGAACCCTTTTGGTTCGTCGGGACGCCCTTATTTTTACCTAGGCCAATCAACCTAGCGGGTCTCTTTTTCATACGTAGTATTTTTGACTATGTCCGTGTTCACAGGGTGCGGGGAATTTTCATTGTCCATGGTAGTAAGTGTTGTAGCAGTTCCAGAAAATATTTTCTTGATCATACGTGGCCCATCGTATGCGGGAGTCCATTTTGCCCCTAGGATTTGTCTGGTGCACTCGATGTTTGAAGTTATTGATCAACCATAGACGAGCAATTTGGTGATACCGAAGATTCAATTTTCATGGTGGCTTTTGTTGAAACTCATGATCAATGTAACATGTCCCAGGTGATTTAGATGGAGATCTTCCCCTAGTTATTCAACGCTTTTGAGAGATTCTTTGAATCTTGACTTGACTTCCACAAATGAATTGGACAATAACATGTCATGCCCCTTGATTTATAACCAATTATGTCCACTAAGGGCCTTATACTAGAAGTGTCTTTCTCTTTGACTCATCCTCTAAAGCAATTTTGTCCATTGGGAGGATTTCTGTTCATTGAATATTCTTCATGTGAATTTCGCTGCTTCTAAACACTTAGTCATATGCAAACAGTGGTATTAAAATGCAAAGCTTATGTCTGTCTTGAAGTTTAAAAACTGCATTTTTTAGTAAAACAAAATTTGTAAGAATGTGATATCAACTCATGATTTATAATAAACCTTATAGGAGTTAAGATTCATTTTTGTAATAGTATGGTTTTGAACTAACCCATGCTTCAGTTAGGACTTTGAATGGTTTGCAACGTAGCATGGTTCACAGTTTAAGAAACAAAGGATAAATGCTCAAAGTTTATTTGTACCAAACATGTTCTCCGTGATGTCCTTCAGTCATATACCCAATTAATTATGCATTTGGTTCCAATAGAGTTTGGAAGGATAGCACAGATACTTGGTGATGGTTCAAAAACTGAAAGTTTATTTGAGAAGGCAGTCATTTTTCTTTTAACAACTTTCCTTTGTTGAGGATTTGCATCGACCTCTTTTTGACTTTATTATCCCTAACTTTTTCCTGACTGTTTTTTTTTAGATTACAGTCAGCGGGATGCCCCAGTTTTCCTTAAGTCTCCTTCATAGGTTTCGACTTAGCGGGCTCTTCTTTTGAAAGGTAATGACTGCCCGACTTAATGATTACGGGGAACCATCACTGACTTTTGATTCAGAAGGATGTCTTTGATACCACCTGCTGTGTACGAAGGCAAAGCTTGTGATTGAATGCATAATTGAATTACCTGAGAAACTACCCTACCCCAGGGTATGATTAAGGGTTTCAATTTGTGTGAAAAGAAAACTCCTACTTCTTAGGCTCAAAGGGGGTTGACTAGGGATTAACTTCCTTATATCTCCACTGTTTAGGAATTGAAGCAACGCCTGTACATTGTCAATAATGTCTATTTAAAAGCATACAGTATGAGATTATGGTATTGTTTTCGTCATCCTCCCTCTAAAGGATTTTAGCTTTTAACGAGAGTTGAATATCATAAAAAGGAAGGGAAAAACATAGTTTTAATATAGTGAAAACGAATGGACTAATTAAAGAAAAACATATATAATTCATTTATGGGAAGAACCAAAGTTTGACATGACAGTAATTGTTTGAATCAACCAAAAGAAATTACAAATAAAAATTCAAATGATCTTAAATTTCCTCCTCCTGAACTTGTCACTTCAGATGGTGTGCCTTGAAGTTTCGATATTTGAGGGATGATAGAAAAACTTAATCTGACCATCTTGTGTGAACTCAAAAACTCCTTTGTCAATCAAGTCCTAAATCTTATGTTTCAAAGCCCAACAATTGTTAGTGTCATGTCCAAGACTGTTGGATTGGTACGCGCACCTTACATTAGGATTGTGACGGGGAGAGGAAGTATTAGGGTTCTGAGGAGGATCCTTAAAAGTAACCAACTTTTTCTTCAACATGTGTTGCAATGCTTAAGCCAATGACATGTTGATTTTGGTAAATCGTCTTTTGGGTGTATCCTACTTATGTTGATTACCCTGTTGTTGTTGTTGCACTGGTGCAAGATTAGAGATCACCACTGCCTCCAAAGATTGGTTGAGGTCACTCTTATTATGACCCTTCTGGAAGTACACAGTATCGGACTCCTTCTTCCCATTGTATTACATCTTCTGAGTACTTGAAGAAGCAGTCACCTGAATTTTATCGCTTCTAATTCCATTTTCAACATGTTCCCTCATGAACATGTCAACCAATTCCTTGTCAACCAAAAGAGGTTGATTATGGATTAGACTGCCAATTCTAGCAGTTTGTCCCATACAGTCGTATTTGTCCTGATGAAGCTTGATGATAAGGATTCTCAACTGTTCTTTCCCCCAAGATAAATTTTGGATAAGAGCCATCTGACTAATCATCTGGATTCTCATATTTGCCATCTCAGCTTGCAGTTGTTCAAACTGGTCATCCTTATTGTCTTCAGGATTATTCTTGGTCATGTTCTCAATGAGGAGTGCTTTAAATTCCTCTTGCCCCTTGGATAGGTTCAAGAACATTTCCTAGAACTGAGCATCCTAAGCCTGGAGATCTTTCAGTGTTTGATCGAGAGTCATCTTTTACTGAAATAAACAGTAAGAAGATGAGAAAACCTGTCTTGGGAAATACCTATTAAGACATGATTTGTATGATATGTATATGCAATTTTTTCAAGGACCTTGTGGGATTTAAATTTGTTATAAGAAGAACGGACAACAAATATTCTTGTTAGTAAATTCATATTAGAAACGCCTTTTAGGCTTACAATGAAAACAATAAGAAAGGGTTACAAAGAAATGAATTGTGACTCAAGTCTCCCATGGATGCTTCCTCTTTCTGTTGACATAAGAATTAAGGCTCTTCTCTTCATGAAGGCATCTTGTTAGCTCCAAAACTTTCTTCTCACTAGCATGGCACTGAGTCTCAAAGGTTTCCCTTTCTTCTTTCAGTCAAATCCAAGACTTTTATAGCTCTTCAAAGCTAGTAGGCATATCTAGATGAAGAACGGTGTGAGGAACATCTCCTTCAGCAACAGGCTCTCATAATTACTGGTAGGACACTAGGATATGGAATTATAAGGTTTTGAGCAAGAGATTGCACCCATCTGAGGTAGGGTTCCAGAGGGATGGAGTTTTTGTGTCCCAAAGTCTTGCAATCAGTCTTATTCACCATGTCCCAAGCACGTACAAACCTTTGACGGTAACCTTGAGGATCGTTCTCGTAATCAAATACAATACCTTAGATGAGCATATCATGAGGACCATCTCTTCGAGCATAACAAAATTGACGTAAATCTAGGGAAGTGTTGAAAGTAATACCTCCCCTTATGCCAAGGAGTGGCACATTAGGGAATTCCCCACATTGGCCAATAATAGTGATATCCTCTTGAGATTGGGAACACCAATAGATATCTGAATGAGAGAGTGACATCATCCTTTGAGACTACCTCAAACCTTGTTCATCTTTCAACACTGATCGGGGAAGGTACGAAATAAACCACCTGGATAGTAAAGGTATGAAAAATATAAGAGTACATTGCTTCCTCATAGTACGAGTGTGAAGAGAATGCAAAATATATCCAATCAAAGTAGGCACAGGAGTATGAGTAATAAATATTTTGATGGCGTTCACATCTATGAGTTGGTCTGGATTAGGGAATAATACCAAACCATAGATCAACAGAGCCAGGATCTCCTCGAAAGCATAAAAATTCATAGCATCCAGAAACAACCGAACCTTGTCTATCAGAAATTTAGGAAGGATGCCCTTGTGTTGTACCCCAAAATTTGCCCTCCCATATTCTTCAAGAAATTGCCAAATCAAACTTCAAAATCTCCCCAAGGGTTGCACAGTCAAAGTCTCCTATACAGTCAAAACTAGGGTTTGTGTTCTGATCAAGAAAATGAAGTTTTCAAAGGTCCAATCAAGTCTCATATGCCCACAAATATGGTCAAGCATCCTCATATCAAGTTTCAAAGCATTCAGCTCAAAATTGCACAGTCAAAAACCCTAATTGCACTACAGTCAACTGTAGGGGCAAAATGGTCATTTGACAGTCAAAAGTTCAAATTTTTGGTCAACATATCATTTTGAAGCCACAAACATCATTTGATCAATGCTTGATCATGATTCTCAAAATTTGGCTCAGAAATCATCAAGATGCAAAAAGGTTCCTTATTTGGACAGCTGAAAAAGTCAACTGAAATTGACCAGGGCATAACTTTCACATGGATTATCAGAAAAATTCCATCCAAAGCTCATTTTGAAGAGAAAGACATTTCCTACAACTAATCTTCATACTTCAAGTCCAAGAAATGCTCTCACAAAAAGTTATCAATTTCAACATTATAGGTCATTTTCAAAAGTCAACAAAAAGGGACTTTAAGTCAAAGGCCATAACTTGAGATTGGTAAATCAAAATGACATGGGACCAAATACATTGGTTAGAGGACTCAAAGACCTTTCCAAAATGTCCAAGAACATGAGAAAATCTTAAAAATTGAGCAAGTTCTGCCTTGTGGAAGTTGGGAAATATTTGGATATTTTGAAAAGTCAACATTACTTCAAATGACCTAAAATTGCTAATGGGCCCATTTTTCTTCCACAATTCATCATTCCAAGCATGTGCACGACCATTTGGCCCAAAGGGAAGTATTTTCTTATTTTTTATTTATTTATTTGAATTTTTATTTATATTAATTCATTTAAATCATTTAAATATATGAAAAATACTTAACTTAACCTAACCAATCTTTTTATACATGTTTTAGCATCAAGATTTCGTGCTTGTACCAAAATGGAAAGAATTGGACTGATTAGATCATGATTTGCACAAAAGCACATGGAGGAATATTTGAAAAGATCCTAGAAAATCAATTTTCAAAATCAATGAATGCAATGGATTTGATTGAGTTTTTTTGACCTAATGCACTCACTACATATGCTAGAACACAACCCTAATCAGAATAGACACGAAGCTGCGCAAGAAGGCCATTCACAAACTTTAAAAAAATTGTCAAAAAGTCAATTCTGAAATCATCTTTACAGGTTGATTCAAAGCACAATTCTTGTTCCATTAGCTTCCTTGGAGATCACTGATCATATTCCAATCAAAAACCTTCATCAAAGCTCAAGGAATCGGTATACAGAAGTCACTCTTGTTCCATTTTTTTTTCATTATCGTGTTTCAATATTTACGCACATTCATGGCATTCTAATTATATATTCATGATCAGTGAAAGGTTTGCAAGCTAACCAATATGATTAATTGCATTTTTATGTTGTGTACGCAAAGATGCCATGTTTGATTTTTAGGGTTTGCAGGATGTGAAATTGGGGCTTTCCACCCAAAGAAAAATTAGCCTTCAAGACCTGTGCCATTAGATTCAGCAGGTCTGGACGATTAAGAATCCGTCATCGCGCTCAATTTATGAGTGCCTGAGATCTAGTCGCTATTTTCTGGAAAGTGGCCTAAGAGAACAAATCCAAAACCGTGGCTTAATGTGTTTGTTTCAGAAAAAATAAAAAGACCCACGAAGAAGATGATGTGTTGGCAGGCGGTGACAGGTTGATTCAAAAATTCGCGCGTTGGGGGCCACTGACTTTCTTTTCTTTTATAATGTTTATTGACTATTATATATTAAATGCATACGTAGTGGCTCAGTGGCGAATGAAGTTATTATTAAAGTGAATGACCTGGGTTCGATCCCAGGTCTTCCCCCCTTCCATTTGTTATTTTTCAATTAATGTTCAGGTATAACGTTTGAACTGAAGACCATCATACACTGCCAAATCAAACGTGCCACGTGCCTAGTGGAATCAAACCAAAGGCTGAGATTGGAGAGCGCCATAAACCCTAGTCCACGCTTCAGTATGCTACTCAAAAAAGTCAACGAACTTGAAGGTTATTGGGCTCAGAATTCTTGGGCCAGACCTCCACTTTGGGGACTACCACCCCCCCTGTTTGCAATTCTCTACATTTTCTTTATATTTTATTTTCAATTATTATTTTATTTTCTTTATTGTTTTAATTTAATTAATTATTTTTACAAAAATATAAAAAATGCATAAAAATCAGAAAAGATAAAAAATATAAAAAATATTTTATTTTAATATTCTTGTAAATAAATGCATGTAAATTAATTAGTTTAAAATAGGGTTTTAATGTTAATTTCTTTCATAACAAAAATCTAAAGAAATATAGAATTAGGTTTAATAAATGTTTTATTCCTTTTAATTTTTCTTTTTCACAATAATATTATTTATTTTATTTATTTTCATAATTAAATGTGTAAACAAAATTAGGTTTAATTTAGGTTAAAAACTTCAACATTTTCTTAATAAATTAAAAAATAATTAGAATTAGGTTTAGCATTTTATTTTAATTTTAATTAATTCCTTTTTCTATTAAATCTTAAAACACTAAAAAACACCAAAAACAAATTCTTGCTTTCTTTTAATTTTAATTTTAATTCCTCATTAATTTTAATTTTTGCAAAAGGGTCCAACGCCCTCGTTTCGTTTAATTCTCGTTAATTCGCGCATTTATTTTATTTTGCTTAAATAATTATGTACCTCTCCCAAAGCCTTGTAATTACTTCTCGCACTTTTAATTCTTTTAATTTCTTTATTTTTCTGTCAAATCGGGTCCGGGTTAATTTTGGCGATGTGGACCCGCGCCATTTGTAATAGCTTTAGATTTACCTTTCCCGCAATATTTTAACTGTTAATCAAAGGCATGAAAGAATGTATGGACAAAAATAAAATCAAGCGTAGAACACCAATAACATGACAAGATAAATGAAAATGAAAACGACACACGAATCACACACATCACCCCTACGGTACGCCTCACTGTTGCCTTGCCTTTCGAAAGGTGATCGTCGAGTAGAGGATGTCTTAGTAAGTCCTCATGATCCGGGAACCTGGCATGAGGGTAGCTTCTAAGGTGTCTTCCTATTGCTCTGGTGATCACCATGTCCCGAACCTCGAATTGACCCGAACACCTCCAACGGTGGTGCTACCTACCTCTCAATGGTGGGATGGCACTACTTTAAAGGATATTTACACAGACGAATTCCTTAGGGTAGGTAGACGACTCGTGGATACTTGCTCTAATTCAAAACAAAACAAATCAAAAATACTTTTCACACCGACACCTTTTCAAAAAGCATTCGAAAGCAATTTTTCAAACACTCTTGAGGACCGATACAAGAGTCGAACTGAAACTTTCAAAGAAACTTTTTAAAACCCACAGTTGAAAAGCAAACAAACCATTTTTGAAAACACAATGAGCAAGTATCTAAGAGCCCATGGATAACCATGGATAGAAAGGGTGCTAACACCTTCCCTTTCTATAATCTACCTCCCGAATCGAGAGCAATCTCTTTAAGGAATTTTTCTGTGCTTTTGTCCTTTCCATTTGGAGAAAATAAAAGACGGTGGCGACTCTTGCTTCCGCGACATTTCGCGAAACCAGCGTTAAACAGTCAGTTCCAGATCCACCGATCACAGAACTGGCGACTCTGCTGGGGACCAATATTTATAAAGTGGGGTGTACCTTAGGGCTAGTTCATAACTGTGTATTCAATTGTTTTCCTTGTGTGCTTTAAGTTGTGGGTTGCTTGGGAGTTCTATAGATCCTAACCCGGATCTGGGGGATACCTTCTTAGAAAGTAGCAACAAGGCTGTGAGGGAACTGTGCAGGGTATACCGACATGGTTGAAACAGTCTGCTACGTTGATGTGGCACTTTGGTGTGTACCGGTAACCCTTGAGTTCAGTCAAGGAGAGTACGGGGCCTCCGCGTGGTGTCGTGAAGCATCAACAGACCTTAGGAACTTTAATTGAACTATCTTGGCCTCTTTAGGGTAGTGAGATAACTGACTTTGGTGCAGTCCGAGGTTGGTTGATACTCGATACTACACTCAATTGAGGGTTGCTTTCCTGGAATATTTCGGTCGCCAGTTCAGTGGCTAAATCGAAACGATGAACAATGAAAGCAATCCCGTGATATTGGGAACCTTAGAACCCGGTTACTTTGATAGGACAGGTTGAGCCCACCAACTTCAAGAGGGTAATACCCAGACCCCATGCTGGCCTTAAACTCTAAGGGCTTCTCTTGTGTGACTTGTGTGCCTTCGTACTTGATTATCTTCATGCTTGTTACCTGACGCTTGTTTCTTGCAGGTTCTGTTTATAGTCCTTTACTGGGACTCATGACAGGTTTTACTTGAGTTTCTTGCAGGTTTTGGTTTATAGTCCTTAATCAGGGACTCATAACAGGGTTTACTCACATTACCCCATGCATACCATGACATCATACCATTGCATACATCCTAACCCATTTCAAGGATCTCAAGGGCTTGTGATGCAGGTCATGTTGAATCAACTATCCCAGCAAGGGGCAAAGAGGATTTATTTTCCTCTAGCCAAGGTTGTCAGGGGCTATGACCCACTGGATATGGTGAGCCTTTGACCCTTGACGAAGGACTCTCAACAACATGAAGTACCTTCAGTCAAGTTACCAGTTCTCAACTCTAACAAGTTTCTCTGTTTACCCCTCGAGGTCCTCGAAATCATTGCATGCATATCATACATATCATTGCATAACAGGTACCCTTTCTCTGCAGGTTACTTACCTTCTTCGCTGTTTATTTCAGCAGTCTCGTCATGAATCCTGAATCTTCAACCGAGCACACTATCAAGGCCCTCCAGGCTCAAAACGCCCAGTTCCAAGGGCTGATCATGAATTTGACCCAGGGGCAACAAGATCTGAAGGCTCTGCTCTTGAAGAAAGAAAAGAAGAAGAAGAGGACTGTTTTGTTCAGCCCTAGACGCAGATCTGGGAACACCCTGCAGGATCAAGCTGAGAGGACAACTCCATCTGTAGGGAAAGGCAGTCATCAAGAGGAAAGGGTTCCTAGTCCAGTGGTCTCCGACAATGAGACAGATTTCAACGACGAACAGTACCCTCCGGCTGAGGATAGGTACAAACAGTTGGAAGATCGGCTAAGTGCTATGGAGATACAAAAAGTGCCTGGCCTGGACTTTGAGGATCTAGGTCTGTCTTCTGGGGTAGTGATCTCGCACAAGTTTAAGGCACCTGCCTTTGCTAAATGCGACGGGGCGTCCTGTCCTAAATTGCATCTCAGGGCTTACACAAGGAGGATCCAGCCCTATACAGCTGACAAAAACTTATGGATCCATTTCTTCCAAGAGAGTCTTTCAGGGACTCAGCTCGAGTGGTTCTATCAATTGAATGGAGCCAACATCCATACCTGGGAAGACCTAGCCACTGCCTTCTACAAGCATTACCAGTACAATGCCGACCTTGCTCCTACACGTACCCAACTCCAGGGTATGTCGCTGGGGTCAAGTGAAGGTTTCAAGGAATACGCGCAGAGATGGAGGGACCTTGCTGGAAGGGTGCAGCCTCCATTAACTGACCGGGAACTCGTTGATATGTTCTTGGGGACCCTATCTGGGCCGTTCTTCAATCACCTGATTGGTAATTCATCTGCTGGATTTACCGACCTCATCCTGACCGGCGAAAGAATTGAAGCTGGTATCAAGAGTGGGAAAACTCAAGAGGCCACACCTTCTGATACTCACAAGAAGCCTTACACGGGAAAGAAAGAATCTAATGCGGCATACAGCCAAAAGAGTCGTTGTGACCAACATGCAGGGGCAGTCATGATCTCTGGTTCTGCACCACGCCGTCAACCACAAAAGGGAAATCAGCGAAGGCCGGATGAACCTAAAAGACAATTCACCAACATTAACATGCCATGGTCACAAGCATTGCAGCACATGTTGAAAATGAACCTGATTGCGGTGATCAACCCTCCTGCAAATCCCAAGACCTCCTCTCCAAGCTACAACCCAGAAGCAAGGTGTGCTTATCATTCTGATAGCCCGGGGCACGATACTGAGGACTGTTGGGCACTGAAGTACAAGATTCAAAACATGATCGATGCCAAAGAGATCGAGTTCGAGCCTGCCGAGACCCCCAACGTGATCACTTCTCCCTTTCCAAAACATGGCTAGGCTTGAGAGATTTTTGTTCATTTGAATTCAAGTTGTATCTTTCTTTTCTTATTCAAACAAACAATTATTATGTTAAACTCTTTTATTTCATGAATGCATTACACATGTCTGTCTTGAATTAATTATGTTTACTATATGCAAACTGTTTTCATATTTTTTCTGATGTCAGCTCTTGATCTAAAATTCTAAAGCCTCTTAAGGGAGGATGACGAAAACGATACCATAATCTACAGTATGCTTTTGAACAGACCCCGTTGATGAGGTACAGGCATTATTTCAATCCCTAAACACTGGAGTAATAAGGAAGATAATCCCTCGTCAACCCCTCTGAGCCAAAGAAGTAGGAGTTTTTCTTTTCGAAAATTAAAACCCTTTATCATAACCCGGGGCAGGGTAGTTCTCTCAGTTGATCCAAGTGCGCAACAAATGGCACCAAAAAGATCCTTACAAAACAAAGAAAGACAGTGATGGTTCCAAATGATCAATAAAGAAAGGCAGTCATTATCTTTCAAAAAAAACCCATTAAGTCAAAACCCATGAAGGAGACTTACAAAACTGGGGCATCCCGCTGACTGTAATTCCAAAAAAGGAAACAGTTCAGGCAAAAAAAGAAAGGGATAACAAAAAAAAAATCAGACCAGAAAGAGGTCTTACAAACCCTCAACAAAAGGAATGACTGCCTATTCAAAATAAGTTATCAATATCCGAATCATCACCGGAAAATCAGAGCAAAGACTCAAACAAGGTCTAACGTATGATCAACTGAGTTTAGGTTTGGAGAACATCACGAAGAGCGGGTGGGTACAAATAATTTGAGCCTTTATCCTTTGTTTCTTAAACCGTGAACCAGGCCACGTTATAACCCTTAAAAGTCCTAGCTGAAGCATGGGTTAGTTCGAAAGCATACTGTTACGAAAGGTATCCTGACTCCTGAAGGCTTGCTGTAAAATATTGAGTTAACATCACATTGTTTTACGACAAAATGCATTTTCAAAATCTTCAAGACAGACATAGGCTTTGCATTTTTAACATAACTTTGTTTGCATATGACTCTTTGTTTGAACAGCATAGAAGTTCACACGATGAATGCCTGATGAACAAAAGCACTTCCAATCAAGGGGCATGATATAATCATGGTCTATTATCTGGGGCAGTCCAATCAAGATTTGGAGAATCTCTCAAAGGCCAAATAGCCTGGGGCAAGTCTCCGCCTGAGTCACTTGGGGTATTCCAACAACAAATCTTGCCCGGTCAAAAATCTTCTGGTGGCATGACAAAACACTTCTAACAGAGGCAACTCCTTACATTCTGAAAGCACGGACATAGTCGGAAAAAAAATACTACGCATAATCAAAGACCCGCTAGGTTGACACACCTAGGCAAAAATAAGGGCTTCCCGGCGAACCAAAAGGGTTCGGGCAAAATGAGGGATGAAATAAAAAGAATCGGTACTCCCGACAAGTCGAAAACCTGAAAAGGCGGCTTGGGCAAAAATGGGTATCCCGATGGACTGAAAACCCGAAAGGGCGGTCCAGGAAAAAGTTAGGGATCAAAGCATACGACTATGTCCTGTCATCTTGTCACCTGCCTACCAGAAGAAGGTTTGACCCTCAACAACTATCAGCACCTCACAGGTCTTCATCTCCCACCTTAGAAACAGGGGCAATCAAGAGTTGTCTAAGCAATCTAATTGTTCTGTCCTCCAAGGTGTCAAAGTGGGTTCAGCTAAAGAACATAACCAGTACATCCCAATTCCCCAGAGAGTGAGCCAGCAAGCAGTATACTCTCCTCAAGCAAAGCAGTTATCAACCTTAAGGAAGATGGGTATCCTCCCGCAGATCTCAACCTTCCCCAGCAGCAATCCATATATTCTTAACAAGCATCCCCGGCAGTCTTGGTCTGAAGATTGTTCCTCGGAGGTATACCAGACATTCAAAGGAATCACTTCCCCAACATATCAAAACTTCCCCAAGAGTCCAGTCCAATCCAATTCCCCAGGAAATTTGGAATTCATACCCCCAAGCAATAAGCTTACCCCCAGTAGATGCTGGAAGCTTATCCCCTCACAGAGCACGAACGCGTCGTCCGGCTTGATTTAAAGAGTTATTTCCTTAACAGGATATAACTGGGTTATCCTCAGCCAAAAGCCACGGAGAGAACGTCCTCGACGAAGTCTTCTTACCCCAGCGAAGTCCATCAACACTTCCAACAACAAGGGTATCCCCAGCAAGCTATTATCAACATTTCAGCAAAGATATCTTTCTCCCCACAGAGTATTGCTCCCCAGCATGGTCGCTAGAGTATCTTTTTTCCCCGCAGAATCTTCCATTTGCCAAGTTTATTCCGCGACAGAGTCATCTTCTACCGGTATTCTTGCAGTTATCATCCCCAGCGGAAGCAAAATCTATTCTTCAACATCAGCCCAGGATATGACTTCCCGGCACCCGTCAAGGATTTACTTTCCTAGACAAAAATATACATTCATAAAACATCACATACATCATTATAGCATGCATAACGCATCATATCATACAAATCTCATTTATGTTGAGAACATCATTGCTTGATCCATATCATGCATTGCATATGACTGACCCTTACCTTTCAGGAAAGATGCAGTTAAAATTCTCAAACATATTTCAAGGCCTTCTCTAGTCCAGCTAAATCGACTCCCAACAGATTTTTCTGATAAAGACTCAGCAGAAGTTATTCCAGATTATAAGTTCCTATTGGTCCTCTCTCCGACGGTGCATGAGATTTCCATTTTAGGGTTTTCTTTAAGATTATAATTTTCAGATGGGTTCCCTCTCTGACGGTGAGTGAGGTGGTAAGTCCTTTTCAGATGTTTCCCTCTCCGACGGTGAGTGAGGTGATAGTCTCCTATGGTTCCCTCTCCGACGGTGAGTGAGGTGGTAAGTCCTTCCCAGATGTTTCCCTCTCCGACGGTGAGTGAGGTGATAGTCTCCTATGGTTCCCTCTCCGACGGTGAGTGAGGTGGTAAGTCCTTCCCAGATGTTTCCCTCTCCGACGGTGAGTGAGGTGATAGTCTCCTATGGTTCCCTCTCCGACGGTGAGTGAGGTGGTAAGTCCTTTTCAGATGTTTCCCTCTCCGACGGTGAGTGAGGTGATAGTCTCCTATGGTTCCCTCTCCGACGGTGAGTGAGGTGGTAAGTCCTTCCCAGATGTTTCCCTCTCCGACGGTGAGTGAGGTGATAGTCTCCTATGGTTCCCTCTCCGACGGTGAGTGAGGTGGTAAGTCCTTCCCAGATGTTTCCCTCTCCGACGGTGAGTGAGGTGATAGTCTCCTATGGTTCCCTCTCCGACGGTGAGTGAGGTGGTAAGTCCTTTTCAGATGTTTCCCTCTCCGACGGTGAGTGAGGTGATAGTCTCCTATGGTTCCCTCTCCGACGGTGAGTGAGGTGGTAAGTCCTTCCCAGATGTTTCCCTCTCCGACGGTGAGTGAGGTGATAGTCTCCTATGGTTCCCTCTCCGACGGTGAGTGAGGTGGTAAGTCCTTCCCAGATGTTTCCCTCTCCGACGGTGAGTGAGGTGATAGTCTCCTATGGTTCCCTCTCCGACGGTGAGTGAGGTGGTAAGTCCTTTTCAGATGTTTCCCTCTCCGACGGTGAGTGAGGTGATAGTCTCCTATGGTTCCCTCTCCGACGGTGAGTGAGGTGGTAAGTCCTTTTCAGATGTTTCCCTCTCCGACGGTGAGTGAGGTGATAATTCCTTTTCAGATGGTTCCCTCTCCGACGGTGAGTGAGGTGATAATTCCTTTCAGATTATAATTGTCTACGGTTCTCTTCCCGATACTGCAAAGACGGCAATTCCCACTAAGATTATCTCAACGAGCGTTGTTGAAGTTAAAGTCACCCAAGGTTCTCTTACCATTCATGCTAAGGTAGCAACCATCCTTGGTTCAGTCATCATCTTTTGAAGCTCCAGACTCAGCTCCTGTAACCAGTCAGGACATATCTATGCCAAGCATATGAAATCAGCTCCTGCAACGTGTCAGGTACTCATTGTTTCTTTTGCAGGTATGCAGGTTCTCGCTCAGGAATTTCTTACGCGATCAACATCCAGATGGCATCTAGAAGCCCATCATCCTATCCAGCAACCTCTAAATGGCATCTATAAGCCCATTCCCATCATCATTGCAACTATGTGAGCGCAAATTTCTGGGCACTCTAGTGTTCAATCATCTTCCACCTTCGGATTACGAAAGGCACGTCAGCCAATCTGCATCCTCAGGTCTAAGAAGATTGAACAGGGGCAACTGTTGTACCCCAAAAGTTGCCCTCCCATATTCTTCAAGAAATTGCCAAATCAAACTTCAAAATCTCCCCAAGGGTTGCACAGTCAAAGTCTCATATACAGTCAAAACTAGGGTTTGTGTTCTGATCAAGAAAATGAAGTTTTCAAAGGTCCAATCAAGTCTCATATGCCCACAAATATGGTCAAGCATCCTCATATCAAGTTTCAAAGCATTCAGCTCAAAATTGCACAGTCAAAAACCCTAATTGCACTACAGTCAACTGTAGGGGCAAAATGGTCATTTGACAGTCAAAAGTTCAAATTTTTGGTCAACATATCATTTTGAAGCCACAAACATCATTTGATCAATGCTTGATCATGATTCTCAAAATTTGGCTCAGAAATCATCAAGATGCAAAAAGGTTCCTTATTTGGACAGCTGAAAAAGTCAACTGAAATTGACCAGGGCATAACTTTCACATGGATTATCAGAAAAATTCCATCCAAAGCTCATTTTGAAGAGAAAGACATTTCCTACAACTAATCTTCATACTTCAAGTCCAAGAAATGCTCTCACAAAAAGTTATCAATTTCAACATTATAGGTCATTTTCAAAAGTCAACAAAAAGGGACTTTAAGTGAAAGGCCATAACTTGAGATTGGTAAATCAAAATGACATGGGACCAAATACATCGGTTAGAGGACTCAAAGACCTTTCCAAAATGTCCACGAACATGAGAAAAGCTTAAAAATTGAGCAAGTTGTGCCTTGTGGAAGTTGGGAAATTTTTGGATATTTTGAAAAGTCAACATTACTTCAAATGACCTAAAATTGCTAATGGGCCCATTTTTCTTCCACAATTCATCATTCCAAGCATGTGCACGACCACTTGGCCCAAAGGGAAGTATTTTCTCATTTTTTATTTATTTATTTGAATTTTTATTTATATTAATTCATTTAAATCATTTAAATATATGAAAAATACTTAACTTAACCTAACCTATCTTTTTATACATGTTTTAGCATCAAGATTTCGTGCTTGTACCAAAATGGAAAGAATTGGACTGATTAGATCATGATTTGCACAAAAGCACATGGAGGAATATTTGAAAAGATCCTAGAAAATCAATTTTCAAAATCAATGAATGCAATGGATTTGATTGAGTTTTTTTGACCTAATGCACTCACTACATATGCTAGAACACAACCCTAATCAGAATAGACACGAAGCTGCGCAAGAAGGCCATTCACAAACTTGAAAAAAATTGTCAAAAAGTCAATTCTGAAATCATCTTTACAGGTTGATTCAAAGCACAATTCTTGTTCCATTAGCTTCCTTGGAGATCACTGATCATATTCCAATCAAAAACCTTCATCAAAGCTCAAGGAATCGGTATACAGAAGTCACTCTTGTTCCGTTTTTTTTTCATTATCGTGTTTCAATATTTACGCACATTCATGGCATTCTAATTATATATTCATGATCAGTGAAAGGTTTGCAAGCTAACCAATATGATTAATTGCATTTTTATGTTGTGTACGCAAAGATGCCATGTTTGATTTTTAGAGTTTGCAGGATGTGAAATTGGGGCTTTCCACCCAAAGAAAAATTAGCCTTCAAGACCTGTGCCATTAGATTCAGCAGGTCTGGACGATTAAGAATCCGTCATCGCGCTCAATTTATGAGTGCCTGAGATCTAGTCGCTATTTTCTGGAAAGTGGCCTAAGAGAACAAATCCAAAACCGTGGCTTAATGTGTTTGTTTCAGAAAAAATAAAAAGACCCACGAAGAAGATGATGTGTTGGCAGGCGGTGACAGGTTGATTCAAAAATTCGCGCGTTGGGGGCCACTGACTTTCTTTTCTTTTATAATGTTTATTGACTATTATATATTAAATGCATACGTAGTGGCTCAGTGGCGAATGAAGTTATTATTAAAGTGAATGACCTGGGTTCGATCCCAGGTCTTCCCCCCTTCCATTTGTTATTTTGCAATTAATGTTCAGGTATAGCGTTTGAACTGAAGACCATCATACACTGCCAAATCAAACGTGCCACGTGCCTAGTGGAATCAAACCAAAGGCTGAGATTGGAGAGCGCCATAAACCCTAGTCCACGCTTCAGTATGCTACTCAAAAAAGTCAACGAACTTGAAGGTTATTGGGCTCAGAATTCTTGGGCCAGACCTCCACTTTGGGGACTACCACCCCCCCTGGTTTGCAATTCTCTACATTTTCTTTATATTTTATTTTCAATTATTATTTTATTTTCTTTATTGTTTTAATTTAATTAATTATTTTTACAAAAATATAAAAAATGCATAAAAATCAGAAAAGATAAAAAATATAAAAAATATTTTATTTTAATATTCTTGTAAATAAATGCATGTAAATTAATTAGTTTAAAATAGGGTTTTAATGTTAATTTCTTTCATAACAAAAATCTAAAGAAATATAGAATTAGGTTTAATAAATGTTTTATTCCTTTTAATTTTTCTTTTTCACAATAATATTATTTATTTTATTTATTTTCATAATTAAATGTGTAAATAAAATTAGGTTTAATTTAGGTTAAAAACTTCAACACTTTCTTAATAAATTAAAAAATAATTAGAATTAGGTTTAGCATTTTATTTTAATTTTAATTAATTCCTTTTTCTATTAAATCTTAAAACACTAAAAAACACCAAAAACAAATTCTTGCTTTCTTTTAATTTTAATTTTAATTCCTCATTAATTTTAATTTTTGCAAAAGGGTCCAACGCCCTCGTTTCGTTTAATTCTCGTTAATTCGCGCATTTATTTTATTTTGCTTAAATAATTATGTACCTCTCCCAAAGCCTTGTAATTACTTCTCGCACTTTTAATTCTTTTAATTTCTTTATTTTTCTGTCAAATCGGGTCCTGGTTAATTTTGGCGATGTGGACCCGCGCCATTTGTAATAGCTTTAGATTTACCTTTCCCGCAATATTTTAACTGTTAATCAAAGGCATGAAAGAATGTATGGACAAAAATAAAATCAAGCGTAGAACACCAATAACATGACAAGATAAATGCAAATGAAAACGACACACGAATCGCACACATCACCTCTAGGGTACGCCTCACTGTTGCCTTGCCTTTCGAAAGGTGATCGTCGAGTAGAGGATGTCTTAGTAAGTCCTCATGATCCGGGAACCTGGCATGAGGGTCGCTTCTAAGGTGTCTTCCTATTGCTCTGGTGATCACCATGTCCCGAACCTCGAATTGACCCGAACACCTCCAACGGTGGTGCTACCTACCTCTCAATGGTGGGATGGCACTACTTTAAAGGACATTTACACAGACGAATTCCTTAGGGTAGGTAGACGACTCGTGGATACTTGCTCTAATTCAAAACAAAACAAATCAAAAATACTTTTCACACCGACACCTTTTCAAAAAGCTTTCGAAAGCAATTTTTCAAACACTCTTGAGGACCGATACAAGAGTCGAACTGAAACTTTCAAAGAAACTTTTTAAAACCCACAGTTGAAAAGCAAACAAACCATTTTTGAAAACACAATGAGCAAGTATCTAAGAGCCCATGGATAACCATGGATAGAAAGGGTGCTAACACCTTCCCTTTCTATAATCTACCTCCCGAATCGAGAGCAATCTCTTTAAGGAATTTTTCTGTGCTTTTGTCCTTTCCATTTGGAGAAAATAAAAGACGGTGGCGACTCTTGCTTCCGCGACATTTCACGAAACCAGCGTTAAACAGTCAGTTCCAGATCCACCGATCACACCTTGACTCCACTTCTTGTTTCCAAATTAGATACAATGTTGGACCACTTCAAATGTAAGGCTGCTGCAATATCTTCGAGTTTCGAAACTTTCTCTAAATCGGTGAAGGGTGCCTAATCAAGAATAGGTACTCCAAGGATTTTATAGAATTCTTCCATTGTAGGTAACAACTGATAATCTGGAAAGGTAAAACAGTGATGCGTAGGATCAAAGAATTGGAATAGAACACTCATCATGTCTTCTTCAAAACCTGAGGTAACCAAACTGAGTAGAAAACCATGCCTCTTGTTGAATTGAGAATTTGCGGGGACTTTTGAGACTAACTCCTTAAGTTTGGGAGGTACCCTTACAAAGTTGATTCGGATAGTGTTTCTGCAAGTGGAAGCCATAATCCCTGCCACAAAGAACAAAGATAAACCCCTAGGTCTTTGAAATGGTTAGTAAAAAGTTTCCATGTTATGATGATTTGATATTGTGATGTCATGTTTAAACAAATAGCAAACACAAAAAAATCACACAAGAGCCTTAAGTTTAATGGCTTGCATGGAGTCCGTAGGAAAGTACCCTCTTGAAGTTCAGTTGGCTCAACCTGTACTGAGAATATTAACTGGGTTCTAGGAGTCTCATGTCATCGATCTTTCTCCCAAGCATTGTTTCAGCAATGCAACTGAGTTGCCACCGAAATATCCCAAGAGTCGAAGTGTAGCATCGAGTATCAACCAGCTTCGGATTGCACCAAAGTCGGCCATCTCACTACATTCTAATGGCTAATTTGGGTCGATTAAGGTTCTAAAGGTTATTTAGTGCTTGTGATACCACACAACAGCCTAGTATTCTCCCCGACTGACTCGAAGGACACTAGTACAAACCAAAGTTTCACACTAACGTAGCCATCACTTCAACCATATCCTACTACACCATACAGTTTCCATGATCTATAGATATTTACCTAAGGGTACCCCGAGATCCGGGTGTAGTATCTTTGCAAGAAAAGTAAACCCGAGCAAACCCAAAATTTAACACAAACAATTCAAACAAAACAGATAAAATGATATAACTCTAAGGTAACCCATCTTTTTAGACTTCCCCGGCAGAGTCGCCAGTTATGTAACACGATGGGAGAGCTGACTTGGTTTTGCATTTTATTGCAAATATTACAGATAGCAAGAGTCGCCACCGACTTTTCTTTTATCCAATAAGGAAAAGGTGAAAAGAATAGGTAAGACCTTGAGATTTCTGAGTTCGGTGGGTAGGTTATGAAAAGGGAATGTGTTAGCACCCTTTTCATCCGTAGTTATCTACGGGCTCTTAATCACTAGCTCACTTTTTTTTGTGAATGTGTATTTTAAAATATTTTTGAAATGCCAAAGTGAGGCAACTTTGTAATGATTCTCGTATCTGTCCTCGAAAATGCGTACGAAATGTTTGTTTTTGAAAATATTTTTGGAGAATGTTTGTGAAAAAGTGTTTTGTTTTGAAATGTTTGTGAGTAAGCGATTACGAGCATTCTACCTACTCAAAGTCTTTATTGTAATTTTCCTCCTCCTTTAGATAGTGCAATCCTGCCATTCGTTAGTAGGAAGTTATATCGTTGGATGTGAAGGGACAGGCGTGGGTCATCGTACAATCATAGAAGGCAACTTGTAGGGGTTTTAAGCAATTTCGTAAGGGACTAGATCATTTACCAAAGGCAACATCGAAACGGTCATCGAGGGACTACGATCTTTGTTTTCGAGGGACAATGCTAAAGCTTCCCCACGTTCGAGGGGCATGACTGTTTTCCGAAAGGCAACAAGGGAGGTTACCCTAGAGGTGGGGGTGTTTAAAGTGTGTTGCAATTCAATTATTCTTTATCTTTCTATACATGACATAATTACTAACAGTAACAGTAAAAAATAGGAAAGCGATAAATGTGCGGAAAATAAAAGCAGAAAATAAAACCTTAGACTATTACATGGCTTTGGGAGAAAAACAAAAATGATAACATTGTGGGAAAGTAAACCTAATTACTATTACAAACTGTGAGCAGTTATATTAATCAGAAGAAAAAAATGTGAGAATAATAAACCACACTAATTGAAGAAAATAGGAAAGCAAAAGAGTTTTTTAGTGATTTTTGGATAAAATAAAGGTTTTAATGATGATAAACCCTAAAACCTAATTTAATTTTAAATAAAAAAACTTGATTAATTAAATTAGAATCTACAAATACCTAAATTGGTTAATTAAGTGCAAAACCTAAAAACCTAAATTGATTAATTAAGTGCAAAATCTAAAAACCAAAATTGATTAATTAAGTGAAAAAACTTAAAAGTCTAATTAGGGTTTATGAAGAAAAAAATTGTAAAACGGGGTTTTTTGGAGATTAAAGGGGAAAAAATGAAAAGAGTGAGAAGAATAGAAATAACGGAGAAAAAACCAAAGTTGACAGGGGTGGGTGTTGAACTTACGCCCTCAACATTTTCACCCAACAAGTTCACCACTAGGCCAGGCGCACGCTTGTGCCAGCGTGTTTTATAATCTGTAAAACAAGAAAAATATGAAACAAAACAAAATGCCAAAAGGCTGGGATCAAACCCACGCTTTAGCATAGTAATATCTTATCGCGCGCGCTTTAACCACTGGGGTGGTAATACATTTGTTGTATTAAATGAAAAAAAAAATGTATATAATTTGAAAACGTTGCATGAACCAGAGAGGCGCCGGAGCCCTAGCTCCGGTCATCTTCTCCGGTAACCCCTTTTCAATAAACCTGCAAAATAATAAATATTAGCAAACCAGGGGGATGCTACCCCCCTAAATCAGGCCCTACGAGTCCAATGGAATGTCTATCTTGGGCTAAAACACACTGGTTTGAGAGCTATGAAAAAAATACATGGAATCGATGCAATCATTGTGATGCACGATTCTGGTAGCATATGACGTTTGTGATGGTCCAGTCTTGCACTAAAGAATCTCATAAACGCATTAATATAGTTATTTTGCAATGAAACATGAAAGAAACAAAAATATGAGATTTGCAAAAAATATATGGAACGGCCATGTATGCGTGCAGACTCTAGGGGTTTTGGATCATTATGTTGGATCTATTCTTACTCTACACCTCTTTAGGAATCAATTTGTAACGAAAGAATGCTAGGAAGATGGCTGCAAGTTAGGGTTTCTAGGTTGCCCTAGTTTGATAACTTTTGTGATTTTTTTGGAGGTGATTCCTAGCACAAGGTTTCATGGCTAGCTTGTCTAATTTGAGGAGAATATATAGCATAGAATTAGGTCAACATATTATGGGCTTGGACTCTTGTAATAAGCTTTGTTTTATTTTTGTTTTATTTTGACTTTTAATTGAATAAAAATAAAAAATAAAAAATAATAAACCAAAGGGAGGTGTATGAACAAGTCTTGAGGTGCATATGGAATATAGAACACGTTTGGACTCTGAAACATTAGCCCAATAGCCCAAAATTTCAAGTTTGCTCAATTTGAACTTCATGCACTTGCTCAAAATTTCCCAACTTGTACCAATCATAAATCTCTCAATTGTTGTCATTTGAAGGTGATCTTAGACTTTTTTGAAAGCTCAAGATGTCCTCTACAAACTCTCTTTTTATCATTTTTGCATTTGAAAATATTATCTTGACGTAAGTTTCCTTGACAAAAATTGTCTTTTTGTTGACTTTTGAAATGACCTATAATGTATTGGCCCATATCTCTCAAATGAAGCATTTTTTGGACTTGAGCTTAGAGAGTCAAAGTTGTAGAGAATTAAATTTAATTCACAATGAAATTTGGTTGAGGAGAATCTGATGAAGCATGTGAAAGTTATGCTTGGTCAAAGTTCAGTTCACTTCTCCTTAAGAAAACCCTAATTTGGAAACTTTTAACTTTTGATGGTTTGAGAGTTTTCTTGATGAATCATCATCAACCCTTGATCAAATGATAAATATGACTTCAAAATATTGATTTTCTCCAAAAACCTTGAAGTTTGATTGTATGTTGACCATAGTTGACTTTTTATCCAATATAGTTTATTTTAAATCATGTGAACCATTGACTGAGAAAATCTGTGATGTAAGGCATGTAACTTGGTATGATAATTCTTGAAGACATATAATAAACCATGAAATCCACTTGATGCTTTATAAACCTAATATTCCTTGAGAAAAGTAAAATCCTAGTTATAAGTCCCATTGCTTAAGATGAGAATTTTGTCTAATTAATTCTTGAGCAGGACCAGGTAAACAAATAACCATGGGAGTTACTGTAGGCTTACTATGGTATGCAATATCCCCAAGAGTAGGAATGTAAAAATGTGGCACAATGACATTCACATCAGCCTCTTCAGCATATTCCATAAGTATCTCAACAGGATTTACAAAATCACTATCAGAAATCACACTATCATCAACAGACTCAAACTCATCAGCAGACTCTAACTCACCAGCAGACTCTAACTCATGATCTTTAATCATATTAACCTCTTCATACTCAGATCTTAGTAGGATGGTATGGATAAGGCCCTCGCCCATCATTTCCTGAAGATCAGTTCATATTATATTACACCCATGAGAATGTGTACTACAGACACTGCAACTTGCATGATCATGTGTATAGTAATTGAATTCACAAAGATCAGCATGCATTTGTACCAAATTACCTCTTACCAGGTTTATATCAAAAATTTGGAACTCTCCAGGACATCTTGAAACCATATTCACAATATTCCCTCCTCCATGTTGGGGTAATAGATTGGCTTGCACATTTGGACCTATATCCTTGAAAGATAGGATACCAGATCTCACTAGCTTCTGAACTTCAGCTTTAATGGATACCAATTTTTGATACTATGTCAAGGGGATTCCTGATGGAAGGCACAATTCTGATCAGCTTTATAATACCATGGCAGTGTTAGAGGTATGGCAGGTGGAGACCTAGTTTTTACTAGGTTCTTTTGAATTAGTGTAGGAAACAACTCAGTATAGCTCATTGGGATTGGATCAAAAGCTTCTCTTTTAGTATGTTTCCATTAGTTACCTTGTTGAGGTGATTTATGATAAGCAATAATGGTTGGAGTTGTGCTAACAACTGGGGTTACCGAAGCAACATGTTTTTGGTGCTGGTGGTGTCTTTTTTGGAGATTTTCTTCTTCTCTCTTGAGTAATAGCATTTTTATCCCCTTCCTTATTTCTGGAGAAACCATATGCCTCCTTCTTAGTACCATTGGAACCTTCATCCCTTGCAAATGTCCTTCTCTAATAGCTTCTTCCAATTGAACGCCCATACCAACCATCTCAGTAAAGTAATTGGGTGCACTTGCCACCATCCTTTTATAGTAGAATTACCCAAGGGTTTTCAAAAAGACCTTAGTCATTTCCTTTTCGTCTATTGGAGGCACAACCTGAGCATCAACCTCGCGCCAGCATTGCGCGTACTCCTTAAACAATTCTTTGTCTTTCTGTGTTATAACTCTCAACTGATCACAATCCGGAGCCATATCCACATTATATTTGTATTGCCTCACGAAGGCTTCGCCCAAATCATTTAAAGTATGGATATTGGCACTATCTAAGCTCGTGTACCACTTCAACGCAACACCAAGTAGTCAGACTTGGAAAAAGTGGATTAGCAGACGTTGGTCATTAGTGTGTGTATGTGAACATCCTTCTAACATAAATCACAAGATGAGCTTGAGGACAAGTATTGCCCTTTTTCTTCTCAAACTTTAGCTCCTTGAACTTAGAGGGCACCTTCACATTGGGAACCAAACAAAGATCACTAACATTCTGCCCAAACCATTCTTTCCCTCTAAGGACCTTCATCTCTTTTTGCATTTCATTAAACTGATCTTGGAAATCATCCATTATGTCATGAAAACCCAAGTCTTTACTTGGAGTAGAAACAACATGGTAGATGTCATCATTAACAATGGGGACAGTATGCATAACAGGCGATGCAGTAACAGTAATAGGTTGAGCATGATCAGAAACTTCAACAATAAGAGTATAACCCTCAGGAATGAAACCAAGAGGCATTCCTCGAGGATAGCCATGGAGCATCTGGAATTATGAAGCAGAAACAACAGGATCAGCAGAAACAGGTGTGATACAGTGGCCAGAACCGGGATGTGGTTTCCCTATTTTGTTAAGGAATTTTCTGGTTTGCATTTTGCGTTTGTGTTTGCAAAATGTCGCGGTAAGCAAGAGTCGCCACCGACTTTTATTTTATCCAACAGGGAAAGGAAAAAAGCACAGAAAAATTCCTTTTTCGAGATATTTCTGAGTACGGGGGGTAGATTATAGAAAGGGAAGGTATTAGCACCCTTTTTATCCGTAGTTATTTACGGGCTCTTAGGTACTTGCTCATCATTTTCAAAATTGTTTTCTTTGTGTTTGTGGGCTTTGAAAAGTTTTTGTTTTAACTTCGATTTAACTCTTGCTTCTGTCTGCAAGAGTGTAATGAAGTGTTTTATGAAAAAAAAACTTGTTTGTAAAGGAGTGTAAGTGTGAAAAAATTTATTTTGATTGAGCAGGTACTTAAGAACTAATCTACCTACTCGAAAAAAGGATCGTTCTATGTTCGTTTCCTTTAGACAATGCTATCCCACTATTAGTGAGTAGGTAGCACCGTCGTTGGAGTTTTAAGGGTCAATTCGAAAGGGATGTACGGTCACTAAAGCAATGTTAGGACGTCTTAGGAGTAACCCTAATGTCTTAGATCATTTATCCGAGGAAACAATATCCGAGGCAACCTTTCTGAGGGAACATTGATCTTTGGACAAAAGGACGACCACTAAAACATCCTATACTCAATGACCGTTTACCGAAGGCAACCATGTGGGAGTGTACCCTAGGAGTGCGCATGTGCGGATGATTCAATTTCAGTTTATTTATCTTTGCACATTTAGGGTGATCTAACTGTTTTAAAATTAGTCATACATTCTTGTCATACGAACCCTAATTATTCATACATCTAACAGTTAATAATTTGCAGAATTTAAAGTGCGGAATTTAAACTACGCTATTACAAGGCTTCGGGTATTTACATAGCCAAAAACAAACCCTTTGAAAATAAAGCGATAATGAAAAGCAAAGGCTCTAATTAAAACTATTACAAACTGTGAGCAGATACAATAATTGGGTAAAGAATAATAAAGCGCGCGATGAAAATTAGATCGATGAGAAACTAGGGTTTTGACCCTCCTAACCTAATTAAAAGAAAAGAAATGTTTTTTTTGTTATTTTTAATAAAAGAAATAAGTTTCCTAAATTAAATACAAAAATTAATTAGTTAATTAAATTAATTAATAAAAATAATTAAATGACCTATCTTTGGTTTTTTTTGTTATTTTAGGAAGAAAATAAAATATAATTAAGTTAGTAATAAAGCCTATTTATTCTAATTATTTTTAATTATGTACAAAATAAATTAAAGTTATCTAAATTAATCAAACCTAATTTAATTAATTAATTTTTAATAAAAAATATACCTAAATCTAATTGGTGAAAAATAATATTATTTTTGGTGATTTCTTGATAAAAGAAAATAATTTGATTTATTAGTAAATAAATTAAATAAAATTAAATGAAAAAAATATAAAAGAATTAAAGAAAAGCAAACTAGGCCTGCAATATGGGGGTGTAAAAATCAGAATTCTGGGCACAATAGTGGTGAGGTCCGTTTGGACTTTTGAGATCCAGTGTGATGCGTTTGACTTGGCTCATGGTGCTCCCTCCTGGATGGCCATCAGATTTGGCCATCTGGCACTTGGCATGATTAATGATGAGGACATATGGTGGACCCCTGGTTGGTAAGCATGCTGGATAACCTGAAAGAAAATTAGAAAAAAATACCAAATCTTGGAGGCAGGGGTCGAACCCCTGACCTCAAGCCTCCTAATGCCTTAAGCGCTGCCTGGCTACCACTGCACCATTTGTTTTTATTGTACATAGGATAAGAAATAATAATAATATACAAAAAAGCGTGTTAGTGGAGGAAACAAAAAAATGCACGCAGAAAATTTGAATGGGCCAATGGAAAGGTGACACATAGATCATTTTCTTCCCTCCTTCGTGGGTAAAAGTCCCATACTTTTACCTACGGACATTTTGTCCGTTGCTATAAGCCTGGCTTGTTCCAAAATCCTCCATGAGCCATATAAATGAAACCTAACACCATGGCTGGATTCGTCTCAACATTTTGAACATGATGGTACCCTTCAAGCAAAATCCCTAATTCGGAGCTATAAACCCTAACAATGGTGAATTACAGTATAGGCCATATAAATGCAATTAATCAATACATAAAGCTTGCAAATGTTTCATGGATCAACAATATATGATTAATTCATCCTAACAATGCCTAAATCATGTTGTTCGAATTCAAGAAAAGAGCTATGTCGTGAGCGACTTACAGTGCAATACAGGTCTCGAAAATGCTTGATTTTGAGTGCCTTGGCTTGCTGAGACTCCCATGAATCGATTGGGATAGGCAAAGAGTCTTGTATTAGCCTCTAAATGAAAATTCGATTCACCACTTTTTCTTGATTTTTTCAGAATTTGCTCTCCTTGCTGCGCCTCTTTTCAACCTAGTTTATGGTCTGCCTTTGTTCTATTTGTACCAAGGAGTGAATTAGGTTTAAAAGAATGCATCCAATCTTCCTCCATCAATGAATTTGATTGTGATTTGATCCTCCTTTAAATATTTCCAAAATTGGCCTAAAACCAATCTTTTTGTCCACCCTAATGCCTTGCACGAGTTTGAATACTTGCTAGCTGTAATTGGAACCTGAAACAAGCACAAAATCTCTTACTTTTAATATTTTGGATTTTATATGATTTGTTTTGATTTAAATTTAATTAATTCAATATGGACAAGTGGCAAAGGCTAGAGCTCGTGGACTATGTTTCCAACTCAAAACAAGTGAAAACGATTGGGCCCATTTGGCAAAATTTGAAGTTTTAGGGATAGTTGACTTTTTGGCAATTTTGCAAAAAAGGTCAACTTCACCAATGCATAACTTCCTCAATTTTGACTCTTTGGAGGTGTTCTTGGACTTTTTAGAAATCTTTAGATGTCCTATCATCAACCCTTTTGGTATCATCTCAATTTGATATTCCATGCTTATGTATGAAGCTCTGACAAAAAAGGTATTTGTGTTGACTTTTCAAAATGACCTATAATGTCCAAATTCATAACTTCTTGTGAGTGCATATTTTGAACTTGGGAGCTGAATATGGATTGTATGGAATTTCATCCTCTTCAAAATGAGCTTTGGATGGGTCATTTCTCATAAAGTATGAGAAAGTTATGCTTGGTCAAAGTTGAGTTGACTTTCCTTGTAAAACCCTAATTTAGCAACTTTTGATTTTTGATGAATTATGAGCAATCCCTGATGAATCATGATCAACCCTTGATTAAATTATGAAATATTCTTCAAAATGAGTATGTTGACCAAAAATCTTGAAGTTTGACTATATGTAGGCCACAGTTGACTTTTGCCCTAGCATAGTCGATTTTCAGGCCTTTGAGCAATTGACTGAGCAAACTTCCTCTGCAAGGCTTGAAATTTGACATGGTTGATCTTGAGAACATATTAGGACAATTTTGAGAATTTGGGATCCCTTGTACTCAAGTATCTTGATTCAACATGAAACCCTAATTTGGGGTAGACTGCCTTAGGAGAGAGCTTGTCTGGCCAACCCTTGGACTACCTTGAGCAACTTGAGGATCTTTCTTGAAGTGTTTTGAGAAATATGGGAGGGCAAATTTTAGGGTACAATAGCTGCGCCTGTTCAATATTCTTAAACCTAAGGATGTAGATTGGCTTTCGTGCCTTTCGTGATCCGAAGGTGGAAGATGATTGAACACTAGAGTGCCCAGAAATATGCACTTGCATGAAGTAGTACCCGTCTTGCGATATCGGGAATGGGCTTACAGATGCCATTTGGAAATTGACGACAAGGGTATGGGCTTAGAGATGCCATTTGAAGGAGTGTCGATCGTATAAGAGATTCCTTAGAGAGAGCTTGTATACCTGTCGTTGAGGAAGATTCCACTGGGGAAGGCTGATCTCTGTTGAGAGAAGTCGAATTTTAGGAGCTTCGTTGTCCGTTATTCTGTTGGTGAGTCATCTCTGTTGAATTTTAGGAACTTCGGTCATCCATTATTCTACTGAGGAACTGTCTCTTAGTCGAGGAGATGAAAATGGATTGTTATCTGGTCGTGGTCCAAGTTTCATAGTAATAAGACCGATTGTTATCTGGTCGCAATCCAGGCTTTACAGACTTACTAGGGAGATGAGATTAAACTTGCTATCCGATCGTGATCCAGGTTTCGCAACTTCTTAATTCTTATCTGGTGGTAATCCAGGTTTCGGAAGGAGTTCAAATGTTATCCGGTCGCATTTGGGCTTTATCTTGAATTTATGGCACACTAATGTCGGGTTGACTCCGGGCTTCTTAGTAACTGTTCAGGTAAACTGCTATTCGGTCGAAATCCAAAATTCGTAGGGTCTTGTACTGTTATTTGGTCGCAATCCAGGCTTCAGTCCTTTTACCGTTATCCGGTCGTAATCCAGGCTTCATGGTGTTCCGTACTGCTGTCTGGTCGTAATCCAGGCTTCAGTCCTTTTACCGTTATCCGGTCGTAATCCAGGCTTCATGGTATTCTGTACTGTTATCTGGTCGTAATCCAGGCTTCACAATACTTTACTTCTTATCTGGTCGTAATCCAGTCTTCAGAATACTTTACTTCTTATCTGGTCGTAATCCAGTCTTCAGAACACTTTACTTCTTATCTGGTCATAATCCAGTCTTCAGAAGAGATCAAATGGCTATCCGGTCATAATTCGGGCTTCCCTTTGGCTTTGGGCCAACTAACATTCGGTCGTAATCCGAGCTTCATAGTATTTGGTCGGGTGAACTGCTATTTGGTCGTAATCCAAGCTGCACAGTATCCCTTACTATTATCTGGTCGAAATCCAGCCTTCACAGTGTCTTTAACCGCTATTTGGTCGTAATCCAAGTTTCACAAGAACTTGTATTATTGTTTGGTCGTAATCCAGGCTTCACAATAACTTGTTGAGCTGTTATCCGGTTGTAATCTGGGTTTCACGGCTTTGGGCCAACTAACATCCGGTCGTAATCCGAGCTTCATAGTATCTGGCCGGGTGAACTGCTATTTGGTCGTAATCCAAGCTGCACAGTATCCCTTACTGTTATCTGGTCGAAATCCAGCCTTCACAGTGTCTTTAACCACTATCTGGTCGTAATCCAGGTTTCAAAGGAACTTGTATTGTTGTCTGGTTGTAACCAGGCTTCACAATAACTTGCTGAGCTGTTATTCGGTCATAATTCGGGTTTCACGGCTTGCTGAAGATTTAAACTATTGTCCGGTCGAATCCGGGTTTCATAGCTTGCTTTTGCGAGAATTTGATTGTATCTTTCCTGAAATGTAAAGGTTAGCTGTATGTAATGCATGATATGTATCAGGTGTTGTACCCCAAAATTTGCCCTCCCATATTCTTCAAGAAATTGCCAAGTCAAGCTTCAAAGTTCCCCAAGGGTTGCACAGTGCAAGAACCTCCTAAGCAGTCAAAACTAGGGTTTGTGTTCTGATCAAGGAGTTGAAGTTTCCAAGGGTCCAATCAAGTCTCACAAGCCTACAAATATGGTCAAGCATCCTCATATCAAGTTTCAAGACTTTCAGCACAAAATTGCACAGTCAAAACCCTAATTACACTACAGTCAACTGTAGGGGCAAAATGGTCATTTGGCAGTCAAAAGTTCAAATTTTTGGTCAACATCTCATTTTGAAGCCACAAACATCATTTGATCAATGCTTGATCATGATTCTCAAAACTTGGCTCAAAAATCACCAAGATGCAAAAGTTTCTATTTTTGGACAGCTGAAAAAGTCAACTGAAATTGACCAGGGCATAACTTTCACATGGATTATCAGAAAAATTCCATCCAAAGCTCATTTTGAAGAGAAAGACATTTCCTACAACTCATCTTCATACTTCAAGTCCAAGAAATGCTCTCACAAAAAGTTATCAATTTCAACATTATAGGTCATTTTCAAAAGTCAACAAAAAAGGACTTTAAGTCAAAGGCCATAACTTGATATTGGTAAATCAAAATGACATGGGACCAAAGACATTGTTTAGAGGACTTCAAGACCTTCCTAAAATGTCCAAGAACATGAGCAAAGCTTAAAAATTGAGCAAGTTATGCATTGGAGAAGTTGGGAAATTTTTGTGAAATGGCCAAAATCATTTATCCTTGAAATCTCATTTTTGACAAAAGGGGCCCACTTTTTCCACTTGAATTGACTTGGCCATGCTTCCCACGTGTCCCATCTTTTATTTCAGATTTTTTTATTAATTTTTTCATTTTTATTGATTTTATTGGATTTAATTAATTTTAAATCTTTTAAAATCAAAAGAAATTCAAAAAAATTAATTTAAAGGGATATTTTGCTTTGATTAACCTTGAAGCATCATTATGTGCCTACCATTTTTCGTGCTAAGGCTTAAACAAGGCAAAAATTCAAATTTGAATCAAAAGTGGAAAGTGTGATAATGGTGGTTTATGCCAAATCCTAAACATCAATGCAAGGCATTATTGGCCATAATTTTCATTCATACACATTGCATAAGACATGTACAAGTGAAAGTGTCCAGGTTCATTCAAGAGACATGAATATTTCAAAAAAGGAAAACTTTTAATGTGTCTGATTCTTGTCTCATGGCATTAAAGGCCTGGTTAAATGGCTGTCTCTTACCGTTACAAGACCCTCACACTCCTATAAATACAAGGGCCAGTGGCACATTACAACGGACGAAAAAACACACAACAGGAGAACGAAAGAAACATTGGAGAGAGGCTGCCCACAAAATCCATCAAAGGTTGCCAGAATTTTCCAAGCAAAGCCACCCTTCAGCAAAAGTAGCCAAGCCCAGAAGCCCAGATCGAAGGTGCCTACATTCAGGAAGCGCCCAAATCGAAGGTCCAATCTACTGGTAAGAGAGGGTAAACTGTCCAACCTTGTATTTGCATTACACATTCGTGCTTGTTGTTACCTTCAATTTACTATCCTAGACAGGATCAAAGGGTCTGGGTTTGGCCCCAGGTCATGTTCTTCGTTTGTTAACATTTGCTGCAGATTTATCCTGAAAAGACTCAGCGCACGTAGGATCGAAGGGCCTGGGGTTCGATACCAGGCCCTGAGTTTATTTTGCTAACATACTTTTGCAGGTATAGCATCCCAGATCGAAGGAGACACCTTCTCTGGATCGAAGCTTCCCAGGCCTCCAGAATTATGCTTTTTTTATTTGCTGCCTGTTTCCGTCGTTTTTCTTATACTTATTTTGACTATTTTTATTTCTTTTTTTTAATCAACATAAAATCAAAAACACAAAAAAAACAGAAAAGACAAAAAATAAATAATAATTTTATTTTAGTATTAATTTTGTAAATAAATCCCTTAATTAATTTAGATTTAATTTTAGGTTATAATTTAATTCTATTTCACAATAAACCAAAAATAATAAAAAATAGATCTTTAACACTTTTTACCTTTTTTTAATTAATTAAATATTTTTATTATAAGTATCATTAACCATTAACTTTGTAAATAAAATTTATAATTAATTTAGTTTTAATTCTAGGTTTTAACTTTAATACATTTTCTTTAATAAATTAAAAACAATTAAAATTAGAATTAATTACTTGACTTTTTAATTAGTTTAAATTTTCTTTAATGTCATAAATCAAAAAACATAAAAATAAGTCATTTCTTTTATTTAACTTGATTATTTTAACTTAATTATTTTAATTCCTTTAAAGGGTTCAACGCCCTCGCATTTGATTATTTTCTTTTTTCGCGCGTTTCATTTATTTCTTTTGTGAATATAATGTACTTGTACCAAAGCCATGTAATAGCTATTAGACATTTCTTTTCTGCAATTTATTTTAAATCGGGTCTGGATTAATTTGGCGTTGTAGACCCGCGCCCTTTGTAATAGCGTAGGACTTTTATCTTTTCTGCACTTTAAATTCCCGCACTTTTAACTGTTAAACAATAACATGAAAGAAAGAATGCCCAAAAATAAAATTGAAACGTAGATCACCAATGCATGACAAGACAAACAATAAACTGAAAATGCCACACAATTCACACACCACCCCTAGGGTACGCTTCACTGTTGCCTTGCCCCTCGAAAGGTGGTCGTCGAGTAGAGGATGTCTTAGTAAGTCCTCATGATCCGGGAACCTGGCATGAGGGTAGCTTCTAAGGTGTCTTCCCATTGCTCTGGTGATCACCATGTCCCTACAAACTCGAATTGACCCCAACACCTCCAACGGTGGTGCTACCTACCTCTCAATGGTGGGATGGCACTTCCTAAAGGACAATTACATAGCTTTATTCCTTAGGGTAGGTAGATTCTCATAGATACTTGCTCATCTAAAAAACAAACAAAATACTTTTTCACACCTACACTTTCTAAAAGTTTTCGAACAAATTTTTCATACACTCTTGAGGACTGATACAAGAGTCGATCTGAAACTTTCAAAGAAACTTTTTCAAAACCCACTCACACTTTGAAAAGCAAACAAACATTTTGAAAACACAAAGAGCAAGTATCTAAGAGCCCATGGATAACCATGGATAGAAAGGGTGCTAACACCTTCCCTTTCTATAATCTACCTCCCGAACCGAGAGCAATCTCTTTAAAGGAATTTTTCTGTGCTTTTGTCCTTTCCTTGTTGGAGAAAATAAAAGACGGTGGCGACTCTTGCTTACCGCGACATTTCGCGAAACCAGCTTTAAAACAGTCAGTTCCAGATCCACCGATCACAGAACTGGCGACTCTGCTGGGGACCTTATAAAGTGAGGTGTACCTTAGGACTAAGATCACTGTGTTTTCAATTGCTTGAATTGTTTGCTTTATTATTGTGGGTACTGTCTTGGGAGTTCTATAGATCCTAACCCGGATCTGGGGATACCTTCTTAGAAAGTAGCAACAAGGCTGTGAGGGAACTATGCGGGGTATACCGACATGGTTGAAGCAGTCTGCTACGTTGATGTGGCACTTTGGTGTGTACCGGTAACCCTTGAGTCAATCAAGGAGAGTACGGGGCCTCCGCGTGGTGTCGTGAAGCATCAACAGACCTTAGGAACCTTAATTCAACCATCTTGGCCTCTTTAGGGTAGTGAGATGACTACTTTGGTGTACTCCGAAGTCGGTTGATACTCGATACTACACTCAATTGAGGATTGTTTTCTTGGGATATTTTGATCGCCAGTCAGTGGCTAAATCGAAACGATGAACAATGAAAGCAATCCAATGATATTGAGATCCTTAGAACCCGGTTACTTTGATAGGACAGGTATGAGCCAACCAACTTCAAGAGGGTAATACCCAGACCCCATGCTGGCCTGAACTCTAAGGGTTTCTCTTGTGTGACTTGTGTGCCTTCCAACTTGACTACTTGCATACTTGTTATCTAACACATGAACTATTTGCAGGTTTTGTTTATAGTCCTTAATTGGGACTCATAACAGGGTTTACTAAGTCTCTTGCAGGTTTTGTTTATAGTCCTTAATGGGGACTCCTAACAGAGTGTACTGAGTTTCTTGCAGGTTTTGGTTTGCAGTCCTTAATTGGGACTCATAACAGGGTTTACCTACATTACCCCATGCATAGCATGACATCATACCATTGCATACATCCTGCATAAGGACTAATCCATTTCAAGGATCTCAAGGGCTTGTGATGCAGGTCATGATGAATCAAACGTCTAGCAAGGGGCAAAGAGGATTTATTTTCCTCTAGCCGAGATTGTCAGGGGCTATGACCCACTGGATATGGTGAGCCTTTGACCCTTAAAGAAGGACTCTCAACAAAGTACCTTCAATCAAGCCACCAGTTTCCAATGCTAACGATTTTCTTGCTTACCCCGCGAGGTCCTTGAAAACATTGCATGCATACATAACATTGCATCACAGGTACCCTTTCTTTACAGGTCACTTACCCTCTCTGCTGTTTATTTCAGCATCATCATGTCTTCTGCACCATCCAATGAACAATCCATCAAGGCCTTCCAGGCTCAGAATGCCCAGTTCCAAGAGCTGATCATGAATTTGGCCCAGGGGCAGCAAGATCTGAAGACTCTGCTCCTGAAAAAGAAGAAGAAGAGGACTGTTTTGTTCAGCCCTAGACGCAGGTCTGGGAATACACCACAGGATGAAGCTGAGAGAACAACTCCATCTGTTAGGATAGACAGTCCCCATGGGAGAGAGGTGCCTAGTCCAGTGGTCTCCGACAACGAGACGGAGTTCAATGATGAGCAGTACCCTCCAGCTGAGGACAGGTACAAACAGTTGGAAGACCGGCTAAATGCGATGGAGATACAAAAAGTGCCCGGCCTGGACTTCGAGGATTTAGGTCTGTCTTCTGGGGTAGTAATCCCACGCAAATTCAAGGCACCTGCTTTCACTAAGTACGACGGGGCATCCTGTCCAAAGTTGCATCTCAGGGCTTACACAAGGAGGATCCAACCCTATACAGCTGACAAAAACTTATGGATCCATTTTTTCCAGGAGAGTCTTTCAGGGACTCAGCTCGAGTGGTTCTATCAACTGAGTGGAGCCAACATTCGCAGCTGGGAAGACTTGGCCACGGCATTCTACAAGCACTACCAGTACAATGCCGACCTTGCTCCCACGCGCACTCAACTTCAAGGAATGTCTATGGGTGCAGGTGAAGGTTTCAAAGAATATGCTCAGAAATGGAGAGACCTTGCTGGAAGGGTACAGCCACCCTTGACTGACCGCGAGCTCGTCGACATGTTCTTGGGGACCCTGTCTGGTCCATTCTTCAACCACCTGATTGGGAATTCTGCTGCTGGGTTTACAGATCTGATCTTGACCGGGGAAAGAATAGAAGCTGGTATCAAGTCAGGGAAAATACAGACTGGTGACTCCTCGAACACTGAGAAGAAACCATCCAAGAGAGAATCTAGTGCTGTCAACGTAGTAGCTATTGCAAAGTCGGCCGGTGCTCCTCAGCGTCACCATCAACAAAGGGAAGAGAGACCTAAGAGGCAATTTACTCCCCTCGGCATGACCTTGTCACAAATATTGCCACAGTTGCTGGAAACCAAGCTGGTAACTCTCATGGACCCTCCAAAGAATCCCAACAGGACGCCTTCAAGGTATAACCCCAATGTTCGTTGCGCCTATCATTCTGACAGCCCGGGGCACGCTACAGATGACTGTTGGACTTTGAGAAATAGGGTTCAAGATCTGATTAACGCAAAAGAAGTCCAGCTCGACTCCCCAGAGGCTCCCAATGTGATCACTGCTCCCTTGCCAAGACATGGCTAGGATCAGTTTTTGTTCATTCAAATATTCAAGTTGTAATTTTCTTTCAATTGTTCAAACATTTTGTTTCATGTCAAACTTGGTTATCTCATTAATGCATTACACTTGTCTGTTTTGAAGCAATTATGTTTACTATGCCTAAAACTGTTTTCATTTTTTTGTGATGATCAACTCTTAAATAATAATTCTAAGCCTCTTGAGGGAGGATGACGAAAATGATACCACGATTTTTACAGTATGCTTTTGAATAGACCCCGCTGATGAGGTACAGACATTGTTTCAATTCCTAAACACTTGAGTTATAAGGAAGATAATCCCTCGTCAACCCCTCTGAGCCAAAGAAGTAGGAGTTTTTCTTTTCGAAATTTAAAACCCTTAATCATAACCTGGGGCAGGGTAGTCTCTCAGTTGATCCAAGTGCATAACGAATGGCACCAAAGAGGTCCTTACAAAACAAAAGACAGTGATGGTTCCGAACAATCATACAAATAGGCAGTCATTATATCTCAAAAAAATAAAAACCCATTAAGTCAAAACCTATGAAGGAGACTTACAAAACTGGGGCATCCCGCTGACTGTAATCACAAAAGAAACAGTTCAGGCAGAAAAAATAGGGATAATAAAATCAAAAAAAAGAGGTCACACAAACCCTCAACAAAAAGAAATGACTGCCCATTCAGAATAAATCATCATTATCTGAACCATCACTGGTATATCAAAGCAAAGACTCAAACAAGGTCTAACGCACGATCAGCTGAGTTTAGGGTCGAAGAACATCACGAAGAGCGGGTGGGTACAAATAAATTTGATCCTTTATCCTTTGTTTCTTAAACCGTGAACCAGGCCACGTTAAAACCCTTAAAAGTCCTAGCTGAAGCATGGGTTAGTTCGAAAGCATACTGGTACGAAAGGTATCCTGACTCCTTAAGGCTTGCGGTAAAAATAACGAGTTGACATCACAGTTCACAAAGAACTCACTTGTTTTATTAAAAAAAATTGCATTTTCAAAATCTTCAAGACAGACATAAGCTTTGCATTTTTGATATAACATTGTTTGCATATGACTATTTGTTTGAACATCAGGGAAATTCGCACGATGAATACCTAGTGAACAAAAGTACTCCCAACAAAGGGGCAGGCATACTCATCGTTCATCATCTGGGGCAGTTAAGTCAAGATTCGGAGAATCTCTCAAAATGCCGAACAGCCTGGGGAAAATCTCCGCCTGAGTCACCTAGGGCATTCCAGCAACGAATCTTGCCTGATCAAGCATCTTCTGATGGCATGGCAAAATACTTCCAACAGGGGCAACTCCCTGCATGCTAAGAGCATGGACATAGTCGAAAAGATACTACGCAAAATCAAAGACCCGCTAGGTCGACGCATCTAGGCAAGAATAAGGGCTTCCCGGCGAACCAAAAGGGTTCGGGCAAAAATAAGGGATGAAATGAAAAATCCGTACACCCGGCAAGTCGAAAACCTGAAAAGGCGGCTTGGGCAAAAACGGGTATCCCGGTGGACTGAAAACCCGAAAGGGCGGTCCAGGCAAAAATTAGGGATCAAAGCGTACGACTATGTCCTGGCATCTCATCATATACCTACCAGAAGACTTGTCAAGCACCCTCATGGGCCTTCTTCTCCCACAGAAATTGGGGAAATAATGAGTTGTCTAAAGGATCCGGTTGCTCTATCCATCGGGGTACCAAGATAGGTTCGACTGAAGAATGCGACCCAGATACCTTCACTCCTCGCAGAGCACGAACGCGTCGTCCGGCTTTATTCAAAGAGTTATTTCCTTAACAGGATATAACTGGGTTATCCTCAGCCAAAAGCCACGGAAAGATCGCCGTCAACACAGTCTTCTTACCCCCAGCGAAGTCTATTCACACTTCCAACACAGCAAAGATATCCCCAGCGGAGTTATCATCAAATCTCAACAGCGTACCTCTCTCCCTACAGAGTATGGTTCCCCAGCAAGGTCGCTAGAGTCATTTCTCCCCGCAGAATAATCAGTTCGCCAAGTTCATTCCCCAACGGAGTCATCTTCTCCTACCGGTATTCTTGCAATTATCATCCCCAGCGGAAGCAAAAGCTTATTCTTCAACATCAGCCCAGGAGTGACTTCCCGGCACCCGTCAAGGATTTACTTTCCTAGACGCAAAAACATACATCGCACTTCATACATCATAGCATGCATATACGCATCATACCTTACAAATCTCATTTATGTTGAGAGCATCATTGCTTGGTCCATATCATGCACTGCATATGACTGACCTTTACCTTTCAGGAAGGATACAGTTGAATGATCAGCTATAGACAAACACAGTCAGAATAGACAAATCCCGTCATAAGAGACCAATCCCGTCATAAGAGACAAATCCAGTCAAAGAATACAAATCCAGTTAAATCAATGCCTAAAGATTTCTCTGACACTCGTCGTTATAGACACTCGTCGTTATAGACACTCCTCGTCGTCCTAGACACTCGTCGTTATAGACACTCGTCGGTATAGACACTCGTCGTCCTAGACACTCGTCGTTATAGACACTCGTCGTTATAGACACTCGTCGTTATAGACACTCTTCATCGTTATAGACACTCGTCGTTATAGACACTCGTCTTTATAGACACTCGTCGTTATAGACACTCTTCGTCGTTATAGACACTCGTCGTCCTAGACACTCGTCGTTATAGACACTCGTCGGTATAGACACTCGTCGTCCTAGACACTCGTCGTTATAGACACTCTTCGTCGTTATAGACACTCGTCGTTATAGACACTCGTCGTTATAGACACTCGTCGTTATAGACACTATTCGTCGTTATAGACACTCGTCGTCCTAGACACTCGTCGTTATAGACACTCGTCGTTATAGACACTCTTCATTGTTATAGACCCTCGTCGTCATAGACACTCGTCGTTATAGACACTCATCGTCCTAGACACTCGTCGTTATAGACACTCGTCGTCCTAGACACTCGTCGTTATAGACACTAGTCGCTATAGACACCTGTCGTTAAAGACCACCCGTCCTTGGAAACAACCTGTCAGTAGAGACAACTTCATCACCGTTTGAAGCTCCAGACTCAGCTCCTGTAACCAGTCAGGACACATCTATGCCAAGCAGCTGAAAACCAACTCCTGCAACGTGTCAGGTAATCATTCTCTGTTTTGCAGGTACGCAAGTTCTCGCTAAGGAATCTCTTACGCGATCAACATCCAGATGGCATCTATAAGCCCGTTATCCTATTCATCAACCTCTAGATGGCATCCATAAGCCCATTCTCATCATCCCACTGCTACTATGTGAGCGCAAATTTCTGGGCACTCTAGTGTTCAATCATCTTCCACCCTCGGATTACGAAAGGCACGTCAGCCAATCTGCATCCTCAGGTCTAAGAAGATTGAACAGGGGCAACTGTTGTACCCCAAAATTTGCCCTCCCATATTCTTCAAGAAATTGCCAAGTCAAGCTTCAAAGTTCCCCAAGGGTTGCACAGTGCAAGAACCTCCTAAGCAGTCAAAACTAGGGTTTGTGTTCTGATCAAGGAGTTGAAGTTTCCAAGGGTCCAATCAAGTCTCACAAGCCTACAAATATGGTCAAGCATCCTCATATCAAGTTTCAAGACTTTCAGCACAAAATTGCACAGTCAAAACCCTAATTGCACTACAGTCAACTGTAGGGGCAAAATGGTCATTTGGCAGTCAAAAGTTCAAATTTTTGGTCAACATCTCATTTTGAAGCCACAAACATCATTTGATCAATGCTTGATCATGATTCTCAAAACTTGGCTCAAAAATCACCAAGATGCAAAAGTTTCTATTTTTGGACAGCTGAAAAAGTCAACTGAAATTGACCAGGGCATAACTTTCACATGGATTATCAGAAAAATTCCATCCAAAGCTCATTTTGAAGAGAAAGACATTTCCTACAACTCATATTCATACTTCAAGTCCAAGAAATGCTCTCACAAAAGTTATCAATTTCAACATTATAGGTCATTTTCAAAAGTCAACAAAAAAGGACTTTAAGTCAAAGGCCATAACTTGATATTGGTAAATCAAAATGACATGGGACCAAAGAAATTGTTTAGAGGACTTCAAGACCTTTCTAAAATGTCCAAGAACATGAGCAAAGCTTAAAAATTGAGCAAGTTATGCATTGGAGAAGTTGGGAAATTTTTGTGAAATGGCCAAAATCATTTATCCTTGAAATCTCATTTTTGACAAAAGGGGCCCACTTTTTCCACTTGAATTGACTTGGCCATGCTTCCCACGTGTCCCATCTTTTATTTCAGATTTTTTTATTAATTTTTTCATTTTTATTGATTTTATTGGATTTAATTAATTTTAAATCTTTTAAAATCAAAAGAAATTCAAAAAAATTAATTTAAAGGGATATTTTGCTTTGATTAACCTTGAAGCATCATTATGTGCCTACCATTTTTCGTGCTAAGGCTTAAACAAGGCAAAAATTCAAATTTGAATCAAAAGTGGAAAGTGTGATAATGGTGGTTTATGCCAAATCCTAAACATCAATGCAAGGCATTATTGTCCATAATTTTCATTCATACACATTGCATAAGACATGTACAAGTGAAAGTGTCCAGGTTCATTCAAGAGACATGCATATTTCAAAAAAGGAAAACTTTTAATGTGTCTGATTCTTGTCTCATGGCATTAAAGGCCTGGTTAAATGGCTGTCTCTTACCGTTACAAGACCCTCACACTCCTATAAATACAAGGGCCAGTGGCACATTACAACGGACGAAAAAACACACAACAGGAGAACGAAAGAAACATTGGAGAGAGGCTGCCCACAAAATCCATCAAAGGTTGCCAGAATTTTCCAAGCAAAGCCACCCTTCAGCAAAAGTAGCCAAGCCCAGAAGCCCAGATCGAAGGTGCCTACATTCAGGAAGCGCCCAAATCGAAGGTCCAATCTACTGGTAAGAGAGGGTAAACTGTCCAACCTTGTATTTGCATTACACATTCGTGCTTGTTGTTACCTTCAATTTACTATCCTAGACAGGATCAAAGGACCTGGGTTTGGCCCCAGGTCATGTTCTTCGTTTGCTAACATTTGCTGCAGATTTATCCTGAAAAGACTCAGCGCACGTAGGATCGAAGGGCCTGGGGTTCGATACCAGGCCCTGAGTTTATTTTGCTAACATACTTTTGCAGGTATAGCATCCCAGATCGAAGGAGACACCTTCTCTGGATCGAAGCTTCCCAGGCCTCCAGAATTATGCTTTTTTTATTTGCTGCCTGTTTCCGTCGTTTTTCTTATACTTATTTTGACTATTTTTATTTCTTTTTTTTAATCAACATAAAATCAAAAACACAAAAAAAACAGAAAAGACAAAAAATAAATAATAATTTTATTTTAGTATTAATTTTGTAAATAAATCCCTTAATTAATTTAGATTTAATTTTAGGTTATAATTTAATTCTATTTCACAATAAACCAAAAATAATAAAAAATAGATCTTTAACACTTTTTACCTTTTTTTAATTAATTAAATATTTTTATTATAAGTATCATTAACCATTAACTTTGTAAATAAAATTTATAATTAATTTAGTTTTAATTCTAGGTTTTAACTTTAATACATTTTCTTTAATAAATTAAAAACAATTAAAATTAGAATTAATTACTTGACTTTTTAATTAGTTTAAATTTTCTTTAATGTCATAAATCAAAAAACATAAAAATAAGTCATTTCTTTTATTTAACTTGATTATTTTAACTTAATTATTTTAATTCCTTTAAAGGGTTCAACGCCCTCACATTTGATTATTTTCTTTTTTCGCGCGTTTCATTTATTTCTTTTGTGAATATAATGTACTTGTACCAAAGCCATGTAATAGCTATTAGACATTTCTTTTCTGCAATTTATTTTAAATCGGGTCTGGATTAATTTGGCGTTGTAGACCCGCGCCCTTTGTAATAGCGTAGGACTTTTATCTTTTCTGCACTTTAAATTCCCGCACTTTTAACTGTTAAACAATAACATGAAAGAATGAATGCCCAAAAATAAAATCGAAACGTAGATCACCAATGCATGACAAGACAAACAATAAACTGAAAATGCCACACAATTCACACACCACCCCTAGGGTACGCTTCACTGTTGCCTTGCCCCTCGAAAGGTGGTCGTCGAGTAGAGGATGTCTTAGTAAGTCCTCATGATCCGGGAACCTGGCATGAGGGTAGCTTCTAAGGTGTCTTCCCATTGCTCTGGTGATCACCATGTCCCTACAAACTCGAATTGACCCGAACACCTCCAACGGTGGTGCTACCTACCTCTCAATGGTGGGATGGCACTACCTAAAGGACAATTACACAGCTTTATTCCTTAGGGTAGGTAGATTCTCATAGATACTTGCTCATCTCAAAAACAAACAAAATACTTTTTCACACCTACACTTTCTAAAAGTTTTCGAACAAATTTTTCATACACTCTTGAGGACTGATACAAGAGTCGATCTGAAACTTTCAAAGAAACTTTTTCAAAACCCACTCACACTTTGAAAAGCAAACAAACATTTTGAAAACACAAAGAGCAAGTATCTAAGAGCCCATGGATAACCATGGATAGAAAGGGTGCTAACACATTCCCTTTCTATAATCTACCTCCTGAACCGAGAGCAATCTCTTTAAAGGAATTTTTCTGTGCTTTTGTCCTTTCCTTGTTGGAGAAAATAAAAGACGGTGGCGACTCTTGCTTACCGCGACATTTCGCGAAACCAGCTTTAAAACAGTCAGTTCCAGATCCACCGATCACATCAGGCAATTATGTTCTCAAAATAAATGAGATTGTGCTGTATGATGCGTATATGCATGTGTCATGATGTATGGAAATGTGATGTTTTTAGTTAGGGAAAATAAATCCCGGATTGCTGCTGGAGAAAAGAGTTGAATTCTTCGTTTCCGCTGGGGATAGTGAATGAAGATGATTGTGAGAATAAACCTGTGGGAGAGGATAGCTCCGATGGGGAATGAACTGATGAGTAAATGACTATATGGGGAGGACATGCTTTGCTTGGGAACCTGTTGATTTGGAAGAATAACCTCGGCCGGGGATGAATTACCGTTGTTGGCGATAATAAACTCTGTTGGGGATTGAGTTTCTGTTTGTGAAAGGAATGAACTCCACTGGGGATGAACTTTTAGTTGCAACTTCATTGGGAATAATCTTTTAGACTCTACTGGGACAGTCTTCCAGAGTCTACTGGGGATGATTCTCCAAACTCCATTGGGGAAGATTTTCCAGACTCCGCTGGGGATAATTATCTAGTGCTAATGATGGATAAACTCTGCTTGGGGAGAATATTGCTGACTAATTCACGGTTGTGAGCCTCAGCTGGGGAGAGTTAACATTATTGTCTTTTTCTTACTCTGCGGGGAGTGAATGTACCTTCAATCGTTTTCTCCAACTAGATCTACCCTTGTACATGGTGAACATAGAAACTGTATGGTTTGGACATTTCTCATTTGCCCCTGTTTCTGATATTACGAGTAATCGTCTTTTGTTTCGCATGTAAATATTTATGAGCAGCAATTAATGTCAAATGCATATATCAAAAATGAACATTGAACGTTCTTACAAAACAAAACAGAAAAAGAAAAATTTATTTGTGAAAATGAATTGTATTGACTTTGAAGTTTAGCCTGTAAATAAGCGTCTTTTGTACAAGAGGCTGACGTCCTAGTAAGAGAATGCCGCCGAACAATATTTATACAATTTGTGAAAAACAAGGAAAAACAGCTATGTGAATGATCCCACTCAGTTCCAACTCTGCTATTTCCTTTATATCCTCGAGTGTCTCATCACTTTGCCACTTGGTTGAAGGTAGATCAGATTGTTTGGTGTCTTCCGAGCTTGATAGTAGGTACCGAAGTCTGGTTGCAAGGTGATCCAATGAGACATAGTGTTACGCTTTGATCCCTAATTTTTGTCTAGACCGCCCTTTCGGGTTTTCAGTCCACCGGGATACCCTTTTTTGCCCAAGCCACCTTTTCAGGTTTTCGACTTGCCGGGTGTATATATTTTTTATTTATTTTCATCCTTTATTTTTTCCCGAACCCTTTTGGTTCGCCGGGAAGCCCTTATTTTTGCCTAGGCCAGTCGACCTAGCGGGTCTTTGATTATGCGTAGTATTTTTTCATTATGTCTACATTGACGGGTGAGGAAGGTCGTCACCATCCATGGTTGTTAGAATCATAGCTCCTCCTGAGAAAATGTTCTTAACCACAAATGGCCCTTCGTAAGTAGGGGTCCATTTGCCCCTAGGATCACCTTGTGGCAGTATGATGCGCTTGATCACCAGATCCCCAACTTGATACTCTTGTCGTCTGACTTTCTTGTTAAATGCCTTGATCATTCATTTTTGATACGTTTGACCATGACAAATAGCAGTAAGTCTCTTTTCATCGATTAAGTTCAGCTGATCAAGCCGGGTCTGAATCCAGTCATCTTCGCTCAAACCTGCGTCCTTCATAATTCGAAGAGAGGGTATCTGAACTTCAATGGGCAAGACTTCCTCCATCCCATATACCAAGGAATAGGGTGTTTCCCCTGTTGACGTCCGTGCTGAGGTACGGTACCCATGAAGAGCGAATGGTAACTGTGATACGATGGGAGAACTGACTTGGGTTTTGCGTTTGTTTTCGCAAATGTTTCGGTTGAGCAAGAGTCGCCACCGACTTTTTATTTTATCCTAAGGAAAGGTTAAAAAGCACAGCAAAAACCTTTGAGATGTTTTCTTGGGTTCGGGGAGTAGATTATAGAAAGGGAAGGTATTAGCACCCTTTCTATCCATGGTTATCCATGGGCTCTTAGTTACTTGCTTAGATCAACTTGCCTTGATTTTCAATTGTTTGAAATGGTGCTTTGTGTGTGGGTTTGAAAATGTTTTGAAAAGAGGCCATTTGTTGTGGCAACCTTTGTAATGATCCATGTTTGAATGTATACAAAGGTGTACTTATCTTTTGAAAAGTTTTGAAAGTTATTTTGAAAATGTGTTGTGGAGTGTGGTTTTGAAAAATAGGCAAGGGTTTTTGTTTTGCAAGTTGGCAAGTGACCAAGAGCTATCTACCCTAAATTTCTCAAAGATCTTTGCTATGTTTTAACCCTTTTAACAATTTTGTTCCACCATTGTATTTGGTGGACAATCTTGTGTTAGGATGTTACCGGGACGGGCACGGGTCATTGTTTAGACCATGATTGCAATGGTGCCAAGTATCTTTGGGCAATTTTTCCTTTAAGGGACTTGATCATTTTTTAGGCAACTTTCGAAAGCGTCGTCGAGGGACTATGATCATTTGAATTTGTTTTGTTTTGCCAAAGATACCTAACATGCAATATGGCCCATTATTTGAAGGCAACAAGTGGAGTACCCTAGGGGTGCAAGTGTGATTAGTGTTGTCCATTTTCATGCTTGTTTATCTTGAATTTAGGTCAAACTATTTTTGGTTAATTTTGCATACAAAACCCTAATTCTAACATGGCATAATTACAAAACTTTTAAATGCGAAAAACAAAAGGTCCTAAGTTATTACAACACAATATATGGGATGGGGGGTACAAATGTTCAAATGGGGATATTCTAGCAAGAAATTAAACCTAAACTATTACATCCAAATTGAATTATACAAATTATTTAATATACAACAATTAAATAAAAATGTAATAAATGTGCAAGATGCAAAATGGTTTTTTATATGTACGAAAAAAGTATTTTTTATGTGTCAAATAAACAAAAAAAAAAATTAATTTTTGGTATTTTTATGTATTTTAGGGTAAAACCCTAATTTTATCAATAAAAGGTATTAATTATTTAATATATGTAATATTTATTAATTATGTACAAAAAATAAATAAAAGAAGGTATATTGTAAAAAAAGTATTTTTGAGGTCAAAATATTAATAAAAATAAAATGTATTAATTCTTTGTATTTTCCCTAAATATACTAATAAATATATAAGTATTTTACATTATTTATTATATATATATTATATGTACAAAAATAAAATATTTAATATTATTAAAAAAAATATATTTATTATAAAATGTTTTCAAGAGATAACATAAAAATAAAAAATCAGAAATAAAATGTGTTTGTATTATTTTTTTATATTTTTAAAATAAAAGTATACTTATTTATTTATTTACAAAACTAAATAAAGCCAAATAAATATCAAAATAAATGCAAAAAATATGGGAAAAATAATTTTAATATTTTTTATGCTTTGTCAACAATAAATAAGTCAGAAACAAAAATCAAAAGTCAAAAATAATGAAAATAAAATGCAATGGGCCAAGGAGGTGCAAATGTGAAATAGTGGTGTGAAAAGAAAAACAAATCTCAGGCCCAGCCCAAGACTCTGTCTTCTTCAACCTCCAGCTTCTTTGAACAAAACGCGTGCCTCTGCTATCTCAAGATCCTTGGACTTTTAGCACAAACTCACAACATGAAAAATGTTAAGCATCAAGCCACGATTCCAGACATATAAAAAACTTAACCTAACTCTCAGAAATGAGAGAGAATTTCTCCATCCCTAATTCTTAACCTAAGTTTTTGTCAATGTTCAGGTTCAAAATACTCTCAGCATATGCAATATAAATGGAAAGTAAAGATATGTATGGCTTCAGGGACATGAGTAGAACATTTTTCATTCACAAACTTAGAGCTAACTCTTCCTATATTGAGAGATAGAAGTCCATGAACTTACCTGTTCAGCTTGGATCGTGTCTGACAATGGAGGCACCTTCAAGGCAAAATGAGGATTGGTACAGCTTGCTTGAAGTTCAGAGATGCTATTCCAACCTTTAGTTTGCTTTGAAACCAAGTGAATCAAGCTATAGCAATCCACCTGCAAAACAGAAAATGTGAAAATGGTGAAGTTGGATAGAGGTGTTACAGTTTGCTTCCAAGGCTTGGGACAGTTTGTATGGATGGTAGGGAATGTGTTTGAACTGGTTTGGATGAAAATGCACGAGTGGATTGAGCTATGGGATTCAAACTGCAGCTTATGCCCTGTTTTTGCAGTTTTATGGTGTTTCTGTGAATGGAGAGATATGGAAGGTGATAGGCTCGTGTTTCAGCTCAGTTATGTTATTTGGAAGGTGTACAACAACTTTGCTTAAGCTTCTTCTGGTTGAAATGAGAGTTGGTGTGTAATATCCAAGTTTCTTCACACTTAAGCAAGAAAATGTCAACTTGGTTTCTAGGCCAGTACAATGCCTCTATCTATGCTGCACCTTTGAGTCTTGATTAGTGGGATATGCCTATGCCTTTGTGCCTCAAAGATCTGCATTGTACCTCATAGATTGCAAAGTTGACATAAAGTAACACTTTACAAAAATGGATAATATGCTTTTTCTTATTAAGGCTTAATCTTGTATGCAATGCTTAAACACATAATGTAAGGTTTAAACACAAGGGGTTTGCATTAAATTTATGAGTGTGAATGAGATAAAGGACCTGTAATTCATCTTAGAACATGCTGAGTTCAAAAATGCAAGGTTATGGACATGTAAATTGGTCATGAACAAAGTGAGTTTTGCCCATATTGCCAAATTTGATTCTCCCTAACCACAAGGTTTTTTGATGAGTTCTTGGACATTTTGGGAAGCTTGGAATGTGTACTACAATCCATCTTTGTAATGCAAATTGAAATTCCAAGTGGAAGCATGTGAAAAGTGGTCATGAAGTTAGGCAAAAATCCTGCCTAGAATAGGTTAAAATTTCTCTAAGTTAAGAATGTTTTGCACCCTTGTTCCAATAATCATAACTTGAGCTACAAGCTTCTTTTGAGGAAACTTTGTGAATAAAAGTTGTAGATTTTGCAATGGACTAAAACATTCATGTTTTGACTTTTGTTTGAATCCAAATGCATCTTGATGAAAAAATGGGACAAAGTTAGGAAAAAATTAGGGATTTTCATAACTTAGAAAATTTCTAAGTTATGAAAATTCTTCATTTCAAACCCTAATTTGTGATTTTTGATTTCTTGATGAACAAGTTTCATAATTTGGCATGTTTTGATGAAAAATGAATCTTGATACTTGATTTTGACCAAAAAGTCAAAGTTTGACTTTTCAGTATACAGTCAAAAATTGATCAATTGACTGGAAAATTCATCTGTCAATCTTGTGCATTTGGGATCTTTTGAACTTGTTGAACATGTCAAGACAATTCCATTGGGTCCTTGAGTCCATATATGAGCTTGGTTTGCCATTGGTTAGGTCAAACAGTCAAAAATTGCCTTTGTGCAGTCAAAACCCTAAAAATGACCATTTTGCCCTTTTGATGATCTGATCAAATTTCTTGTGGAATTGTGATCCAAACTTGACCAAATGGTTTATATGAGTTCAATATGTTGATGTGGGTCAAAAATCATGAGGTTTGACTGTCAATTGACCATAGTTGACTTTTTCCCCGATACAGTTGATTTCTAGGTCAACTGTCCAATTGACTGGGCAAAGTTTGGAATCAAGACTTGAAACTTGGTATGGATAAACTTAGGAGTCCAACATGAAGCATGAAAGTCATCTTAGGCATTTTAGGTCAAAACATCTTTGTGCAAACACAAACCCTAATTTGGGTCAATCAGTGCAAGGAGGAGTCTTGAGCAGAGGAAACCCTAACTGGATCTTGAGCTCTAAGGGTATTGTGATGAGAAAATGTTGAGGAAATAGGAGGGAAAATTTTGGGGTACAACAGTAACATCTCATGCCAGTCTTTGTATGTCACTGTCATCTTCTGCACAATCTTCTTGATATTTTTATTAGCCGCTTCAACAACCCCATTCATCTTCGGCCGGTAGGGAGAAGAGTTGTGATGTTGTATCTTGAACTGCTTGCAGAGTTAGGTAATTATCCTATTGTTGAGATTTGTACCATTGTTTGTAATGATCCTCTCAGGTACACAATATCGACAGATCAGATTGTGCCGAATAAACCGTGCCACAACGTTCTTGGTTATTGTAGCAAAGGAAGCTGCTTCAACCCACTTTGTAAAGTAATCAATCGCTACCAGGATGAAACGATGCCCGTTGGACGCGGTAGGTATGATCTCACCAATCATATCGATGCCCCAAATTGCAAAGGGCTAAGGAGCTGTCAAGATGTTCAGAGGAACTGGAGGTATGTGCACCTTATCAGCATTGACTTGGCACTTGTGACAGGTCCGAGAATGCTGATGACAGTCGGCTTCCATGGTAGACCAATAATATCCTGCCCGAAGTATTTTCTTTGCCATGGTGTGTCCACTGGAATGAGTCCCGAAAGTACCTTCATGTAACTCTAACATAATCCTTTTTGCCTTGTTTTTATCCACACATCGCAGTAAGGTTGAATCATGGTTACGCTTGTAAAGGATACCATTACTGATGAAGAACTTTGCCGTGAACCTCCTCAGAAACTTCTTATCATTAACAGATGCACCCTCAGGGTACTCTTGAGCCTCAAGATATCTTTTTACCTCGTGAAACCAGGGTTTATCTGTTACCTCTTCAGTCTCAATGTCACAACAATGTACGGGTTCGTCCAATCTCTCAATGGTAATCTGGGGAGCTTCATTGTCCCATCTGACCTTGAACATAGAAGACATCGTAGCTAGCGCGTCCGCCAACTGATTCTCCTCTCTAGGGAAGTGTTCAAAGGTTATCTCCTCGAAGTGTGGAAGCAATGTCAATATATACTCCTTATAAGGAATAAGATTAGGGTGTTTCATATCCCACTCGCCTTTGATCTGACTGATCACGAGAGCGGAATCTCCGAATACACTTAAGAATTTAATCCTTAGGTCAATAGCCGCTCGAAGACCCATAATGCACGCTTCATACTCCTCCATGTTGTTGGTGCAGTTAAAACATAATCGGGCGGTGAACGGAGTATGACAACCTTCAGGAGATATGATCACGGCGCCAATTCCATTACCCAAAGCGTTTGAAGCTCCATCAAAGTACATAGACCATTGGGATCCTTCCTCGGGTCCTTCATCCGGTCCAGGTGTTTCACAGTTAGTCACCAACATGATGTTCTCATCCGGGAATTCAAAGTTCATAGACTGATAATCGTCCACTGCCTGATGTGCCAAATGATCTGCCAACACACTTCCCTTGATTGATATTTGGGTCGTGTATTGGATGTCGTATTCAGTCAAGATCATATGCCATCTTGCTATTCTTCCGGATAAGGCAGGCTTTTCGAAGATATACTTGATTGGATCCATCTTTGATATCAATGGAGTAGTGTGAGTCAGCATATACTATCTCAGTCGGCGAGCAGCCCATGCCAAAGCGAAGCAAGTTTTCTCAAGCAACGAGTATCGGGTCTCGCAGTCGGTAAACTTTTTGCTAAGGTAGTAAATAGCATGCTCTTTTCGGCCAGACTTGTCATGCTGCCCCATCATACACCCCATTGAATTGTCGAATACTGTCAAGTATAAGATCAAAGGTCTCCCTTCAACTAGAGGCATCAGAATAGGTAGCTCTTGGAGATATTCCTTTATCCTTTCGAAAGCGGACTGACATTCATCGTTCCATCTTACCACTTGATCTTTCTTCAGTAACTTGAAGATTGGCTCACAAGTAGCAGTTAGGTGTGAGATGAATCGGGCAATATAGTTCAGACGTCCCAAAAATCCCCTGACTTCTTTTTCAGTTCGGGGAGCTGGCATTTCCTGTATAGCCTTCACCTTTGCAGAATCCACTTGAATACCTTTATCACTAACGACGAAACCCAGCAGCTTACCAGACCTCACTCTGAAGGTGCACTTGTTCGGGTTTAACCTCATCTTGTACAACTTCAACATGTCAAATAATTTCTGAAGATGGTCGAGGTGTTCTTCCTCAGTCTAGGACCTTGCAATCATGTCGTCAACATATACCTCAATCTCATGATGAATCATGTCATGGAACAGAGCGACCATGGCGCGTTGATACGTTTCCCCAACATTCTTCAATCCAAAAGGCATGACTTTGTAGCAAAAGGTACCCCACTGCGTAACAAATGTTGTCTTCTCCATATCCTCGGGAGCCATTTTAATCTGATTGTAACCAGAGAAACCATCCATAAAGGATAAGACCTTATGTTGTGCGGTGTTGTCAACCAGATCGTCGATATGAGGCAGAGGGAAATCATCTTTGGGGCTCGCCCTGTTCAGATCCCTATAGTCCACACACATATGATCCTTACCATCTTTCTTCGGCATTAGAAACCCGTTGGCGACCCACTGCGGGTAAGAAGTAACTTCTAGAAAATCGGCATCAAACTGTTTCATAACCTCAGCCTTGATTTTCTCAGACATCTCTGGGCGCATTCGGCGAACTTTCTGTTTCACTGGAGGATAATCTTCTTTGGTTGGCAAGCGGTGAACCACAATATCGGTATCCAACCCAGACATATCTTTGTAAGACCAGGCAAAGATCTCAACATAGTCACGCAGCATCTGTATCAACCATTGCTTAACACTAGGCTCCAGATTTGCACCGATCTTGACTTCTTTCTTGTCTACCTCTGTACCCAAATTTACTGTTTCCATTGGCTCTTCATGCAGCTGTATGGCCCCCTCTTCCTGAAGTAACAGTCTAGCAAGTTCCCCAGGCACTTCACAATCATCCTCACCTTCTTCCTCGGCTTGGTTGATCGGATTTTAGAAGTCATAACTGGCAGTAGCAGAGTCGTTATCAGTGGGATCCAGAGTGGATGCAGACCTGTATATGTGAGTGTGTGTAAGACAAATAGTTGTTTTGCAAGATAGAAAAGAAAAACAAGGAGCATAATATTTGTAATGCAAGAAATGTCCAATGCTTTTATTGATGATATATGGAAATGACACATAATAAGCCCTCAAACAACGCCATGGTGTCTCGGGCAAGGCACCGGGCCGTAAAGTTTTAAATTGTCTGTTACAAACTCAAAACAAAAGTCTGATTATTATGTAATAAAAGAAATGGGCACTAAGTCCTTTACCGTCAAATTTCTTAATCCACCGTCGGTAGTCGGGTAAATCCAGATGTCGAACTCATACTCTTTATCGTCATCTTCAATCTCATTCACTTCCGGATTACTGATACGCAGGGGAGGTCTTCCAATCCGCGCACGCCGAACAACCCTTTGAGCTTCTGCAGTAAAACCTAAACCAAACTTGTCAGTCTTGTGTGCAAAGTCAGGGAGTTGGCCCCAATTCGCACACCCACCTTTTTCAATAACAGCTCGGGCATCCTTGAGGGAAGCCATCTTCATTGGAGGATCTTCAGCAACAGTTTCAGTCAACGCCAGAGTCTGGGGGACTTCTTCAAAGTTTTGACACGGGGTTTCAATGAACTCCCCGTCAATTTCCATATACAGAAAAGAGTTAAGGTGGCTCACCATGTACTCTTCTTCTCCTCGTACTGTAACAATTTTCCCTTTCACTGGGTATTTCAACATCTGGTGGAGCATAGAAGTTACTGCCCCAGATTTATGGATCCACGGGAGACTCAGCAAACAAGAATAAGATGGTCGAATGTCTATCACATAGAATGTAGACGCGAGATTCTGAGAACCAACCTTAACTGGAACATCCACTTCTCCGTGTACCATCCTTTTGGACCCGTCAAAGGCCCTAACCACAATATTTCTTGGCTTCAGCACCAAACCTTCACAGTCTAACTGATCTAATGCCTTCTTGGGTAAAACATTTAATGAGGACCCAGTGTCCACCAGCACATGAGCTAGAGTAGTGCCCCTGCACTCGGTTGAAACATGCAGAGCGTCATTGTGATTCTTTCCATTGGCAGTCAAATCTGCGTTGGAGAAACCCAACCTGTTATCAGCGGTCAAACTAGCCACACAGTCTTTAAATTGGTCAGCAGATGTTTCCTGCGGCACATGCGCAGTTTTCGGGAAAGCAATCAGAGCCTTAGCATGGGCTTCTGAGCATAGAAATAAGGAAAATATAGAGATCTTTGACGGGGTTTTCCCCAGCTGCTCGACTACGTTGTAGTCGCTTTTCTTGATGATCTTCAAAATCTCCTCTATCTCCTGCCTAGAGGTTTCAACAATAATCTTCTTCGGTGCCTCCGTATGGGCAGGCTCACCGGTGATCCCTTTGCCCCGAGGGTTAGACGACTCGGCAACAGGGGTAATGATTGGGACATGAACAGGGACAGTAGCAGATGTACTGGCAGGTGTAATAATAACAGGCTTCCGAACAGTTGGTGGGGAGATCTCAGGAGAGAAAAGTCTTCCTCTTCGGGTGACTTTGCTAGACCCAACAATATTGCTGACATCAGTATCAGCCTCTTCATCCTTCAAGTCTTGTTTGATCCCATAATAATACACATCTGTCCCATAGTTCCACGGGATAGCCTTATCCGACGTGTAAGGGATAGGTCCAGGAATAGTAATGATCAAAGGAGCAACTCTCGGAACATATTTAATTCTAACAGGCTTTCTCGAGGAAGCCTTGGAAGAATTGGCGGAAATGGTGATTATGGAAACATCTTCAACAGGAATTAATGGAACCAAAGTTTTCTCAAACAAGATTTCTTTGTTATCCATCAGGCGTTGGACACCTGACTTCAAAAGATGGCAACCAGTAGGCAGGATGGAACACAGGTGGCAACCTTCGCCACAGCCCGGAAATAAACCGGCCAATAATAAATTCTTCTTCACTGTCATGAACAGAGTAGAAATGTCTCCCACAGAGGTTACAAACGAATCATCGTCCACAGCATTTACTCCATGCTTGGCCATAGGAGCAGTCACGACATTAGGCTTTTCCGGTGCTTCAAATTCAATCTCTTTAGCTTCAATAAAATCTTGTACCTTATTCTTCAAGGCCCAGTAGTTATTCGTATCATGCCCCGGGCTATCGGAGTGAAAAGCACAGCGGGAGTTCGGATTATACAACGGTGATGTAGTAATTGGATTCTTCGGAGCCTCCCTTAGAGTCACCAAATTGGTCTTCAACAACTGCGGCAGAATTTGAGATAGAGTCATACTGATCCGAGTAAACTGTCTCTGAGGCCTCTCTGCTCTTTGCTAAGTGTTGCATTGTGGGGCAACAGTTGGTCTTGATATTACCACCGCATTAACTGCTTGGCGGCGTTCGGGTCGATTTTGGCTCCTCGAGCTGTAAACTGCACTAGATTCCTTCTTGAAAGGCTTCTTCTCTGTACTTGACGAAGCACCTTTTTGTATCTTGCCGCTCTTTATACCGGCCTCAACTCTCTCCCCAGTCATAATCAATTCAGTAAACCCGGATAATGAACTATCGATCAAATGATTGAAGTACGGACCAGACAAAGTCCCAAGAAATATATCCACCAACTCCCTATCAGCCAGAGGGGGTTGTACTCTTCCAACGAGATCTCTCCATTTCTGAGCGTAGTCCTTAAAACCTTCGCTCGCACCCATAGACATACCCTAAAGTTGGGTATGCATGGGAGCAAGGTTGGCATTATACTGGTATTGCTTGAAAAAAGCAGCAGCAAGATCCTCCTAGTTGCGGACGTTAGCTCCTTCCAGTTGGTAGAACCATTCAAGTTGAGTCCCTGACAGACTATCTTAAAAGAAATGAACCCACACGTTCCTATCAGCAGTATATGGTTGAATCTTTCTGACATACGAGCGGAGGTGTAACTTTGGGCAGGAGACACCATCATACTTAGCAAAGACAGGAACTTTAAACTTGTGTGGGATCACCACCCCAGATGCCAAACCCAAATCTTCGAAGTCCAACCCAGGTATCTTCTGGATCTCCATTGCACTTAGTCGATCTTCAAGTTGTTTATACCTATCCTCGGCAGGAGGATACTGGTCTTCATCAAAATCAGTGTCATTGTCTGAAACCACAGGGCTAGGACCCTTCCTTTCTTCTTGATTCTCTCCCCCTCCAGATGAGTGAGACAAATCAACTTCCTCTCGCAACCTATTCCCAAATCTGTGACCCATATTCAGGAGGACCGTCTTCTTCTTCTTTTTCTTCTTGTCCTTCAAGATAAGAGTCTTCAAATCTTTTTGTCCCTTGGCCAGGTTCAAGAACATTTCCTGGAACTGAGCATTTTGAGCTTGAAGAGCCTTAATATCTTGATCAGTAGGTGTTTCAGAAGACATGATGTGCTAAAATAAACAGCAAAGAAGATAAGAAACTGTAAGGTACCTGTGATGTAGTGCATGGGAATGGAATGCATATGAAATGATTTCAAAGACTTAAGGAGATTGAAATTTGTAAACCAAAATAAAACACACTTTTATTATATTAAAACTTGAAACAATGTTTAACAAATGCCTTTAAGGCGTTACAAAATAAATACTAAAAAGCAAATCTAAACTAGAAATAGAAAAAGATCAGAGCTCCCAAGGTCATTTTCCCTTCGTGCTGACATGATCGTTGATTGTCCTTTCAGTTTCCAGCTGCCTTGTAAGCTTTAGGATCATCTGTTCCTGCTCATGATACTTCTCTCTGTAAGTATCCCTTTTCCTCCCTTAGCTGGATCCAAGATCTCTTCAATGCCCCAATATCAGTAGGCATGTATGGATGGATGACCGTACAAGGAACCCCTTCTTCATCAATATGCTCTACTATCACTGGCAAAACGGCTTCATATGGCATCCCCAGCTTTTGAGCACGGGCTCGAACCCACTGGAGATACGGTTGCATCGGGAGAGAAGTCTTTATTCCTAGCTCATGTGGATCAGACTTGTTCACCTTATCCCAAGCTCGTATAAATCTGCGGCGATGTCCCTCAACATCCCCCTTGAAGTCAAAGACAATGCCTGTAAGTAGCAGCTCATGAGGACCGTCCCTTCGAGCTCTTCCAAACTGTCGTAAGGCTAAACAAGGGTTATAGGTTATCCCTCCTCTAACTCCAAGCAATGGAACATTGGGGTATTCCCCATACCGATCAATGACAGCTACCTCTTCCATATCCTTAGTACTCCAAAGGATGTCCGTATGAGCAAGGGACATGATCCTGTAAGCCCAACCCCTACCTTCCTCATTTTTCAATACAGATTTGGGGAGGTGAGAAATAAACCACCTCGCCAGTAGCGGTTCACAACACTTGAGGGTTCCCCTTTTCTGAGCAGTACGGGCATAAAGAGCATGTAGAATATCACCTAAGAGAGTGGACACTGGATTACGAGACATGAAGATCTTGATTGCATTCACATCGACAAAATAATCTGAATTTGGGAACAGAACCAGGCCATAGATGAGGAGAGCCAGGATGTCTTCAAATGCTTGAAAGTCCAAACTATCCCAGAACTGTTGAGCTTGATCAATCAAGAACTTAGCTAAGAAACCTTTTTCCCCACTCTGAATGTCCCAGTTAGATACTACATCAGCCTTTGTTAGATGGAGGGCTGAAGCAATATCCTCTGGCCTAGGAGCTATCTCCAAACCTATAAAGGGTGTCTGCTCTAAAATATAGATGCCAAGTAAATAAGAAAACTCCTCCAAGGTAGGGACCAACTGATAGTCCGGGAAGGTGAAACATTGGTGCAACGGGTCAAAGAACTGGAACAAGACGCTCATCATTTGCTCATCCAACTTGGAAGTGACCAGACTGAGGAGATGACCATGTCTTCTGACAAAGGAAGAAGTATCAGGAATCTTTGAAACCAACTCTCTAAGCTGAGAAGGTATCTGTACGAAGCTGATCCGAATGGTATTTCTGCGCATAGATGCCATGATCTGTAAAACAGAACAAAGATGAATCCCCTCGGTCTTTGAAATGGTTAGTCTAATGAAATATGCATGCAATGTCATGATACATGATGTCATGATAGAAACACATCACAAGTATCACAGATAGCAAAGATGGTAGGGGCAAACAAGTCACATAATAACCCTTAAATTTCAGGTTGGCATGGAGTTTAGGTATTACCCTCTTTCAGTTTAGTTGGTTTAAGCTGTCCTAGTAATAGTAACCGGGTTCTAGAGGATCTCAATATCACTGACCATCCTCGATTGGTCATAATTCCAGTTTAGCAACCTTTACTTGCGGCCGGAATCATCGCGAGAGTATGGTCTCAATGAGTGTAGCATACTGCTACTTTTCTATGGCCAAGTTGGTCAATTATAGGTTCTAAGGTCAGTTGATGCTTAATGACCCACTAGCAGCCCCATACTCTCCTTGTTCCTCCACATGGGATATCAGTACCAACTAATCAGTCACACCAACGTAGCTACTGCTTCAACGGTATCGGTCTACGCCGTACAGTTCCCTCACAGTCTATTGCTACTTACCTAAAAGGCATCCCCTGGTCCGGGTTAGGATCTATAGTAACTCTGATACAAAGCCCACAAAGATAAAGTAAACAGATCAACCAATTGAAAACAATATAATGAACTATTCCTAAGGTACACCCCACTTATTAACTCCCCAGCAGAGTCGCCAGTTCTGTGATTCGGTGGCCAGAACCGGGATGTGGTTTCCCTATTTTGTTAAGGAATTTGCTGGTTTGCATTTTGCGTTTGTGTTTGCAAAATGTCGCGGTAAGCAAGAGTCGCCACCGACTTTTATTTTATCCAACAGGGAAAGGAAAAAAGCACAGAAAAATTCCTTTTTCGAGATATTTCTGAGTACGGGGGGTAGATTATAGAAAGGGAAGGTATTAGCACCTTTTCTATCCGTAATTATCTACGAGCTCTTAGGTACTTGCTCATCACTTTCAAAATTGTTTTCTTTGTGTTTGTGGGCTTTGAAAAGTTTTTGTTTTAACTTCGATTTAACTCTTGCTTCTGTCTTCAAGAGTGTAATGAAGTGTTTTTTGAAAAAAACTTGTTTGTAAAGGAGTGTAAGTGTGAAAAAATTTGTTTTGATTGAGCAAGTACTTAAGAACTAATCTACCTACTCAAAAAAAGGATCGTTCTATGTTCGTTTCCTTTAGACAATGCTATCCCACTATTAGTGAGTAGGTAGCACCGTCGTTGAGGTTTTAAGGGTCAATTCGAAAGGGACGTACGGTCACTAAAGCAATGTTAGGACGTCTTAGTAGTAACCCTAATGTCTTAGATCATTTATCTGAGGCAACAATATCCGAGGCAACCTTTCCGAGGCAACTTTAATCTTTGGACAAAAGGACGACCACTAAAACATCCTATACTCAATGACCGTTTACCGAAGGCAACCAAGTGGGAGTGTACCCTAGGAGTTCGCATGTGCGGATGATTCAATTTCAGTTTATTTATCTTTGCACATTTAGGGTGATCTAAATGCTTTAAAATTAGTCATACATTCTGGTCATGCAAACCCTAATTATTCATACATCTAACAGTTAATAATTTGCAGAATTTAAAGTGCGGAATTTAAACTACGCTATTACAAGGCTTCAGGTATTTACATAGTCAAAAACAAACCCTTTGAAAATAAAGCGATAATGAAAAGCAAAAGCCCGAATTAAAACTATTACAAACTGTGAGCAGATATAATAATTGGGTAAAGAATAAGAAAGCGCGCGATGAAAATTAGATCGACGAGAAACTAGGGTTTTGACCCTCCTAACCTAATTAAAAGAAAAGAAATGTTTTTTTGTTGTTTTTAATAAAAGAAATAAGTTTCCTAAATAAAATACAAAAATTAATTAGTTAATTAAATTAATTAATAAAAATAATTAAATGACCTATCTTTGGTTTTTTTGGTTATTTTAGGAAGAAAATAAAATATAATTAAGTTAGTAATAAAGCCTATTTATTCTAATTATTTTTAATTATGTACAAAATAAATTAAAGTTATCTAAATTAATCAAACCTAATTTAATTAATTAATTTTTAATAAAAAATATATCTAAATCTAATTGGTGAAAAATAATATTTTTTTGGTGATTTTTTTATAAAAGAAAATAATTTGATTTATTAGTAAATAAATTAAATAAAATTAAATGAAAAAATATAAAAGAATTAAATAAAAGCAAACTGGACCTGCAATATGGGGGTGTAAAAATCAGAATTCTGGGTCCAATAGTGGTGAGGTCCGTTTGGACTTTTGAGATCCAGTGTGATGTGTTTGACTTGGCTCATGGTGCTCCCTCCTGGATGGCCATCAGATTTGGCCATCTGACACTTGGCATGATTGATGATGAGGACATACGGGGACCCCTGGTTGGTAAGCACGCTGGATAACCTGAAAGAAAATTAGAAAAAATACCAAATGTTGAAGGCAGGGGTCGAACCCCTGACCTCAAGCCTCCTAATGCCTTAAGCGCTGCCTGGCTACCACTGCACCATTTTTTTATTGTACATAGGATAAGAAATAATAATAATATACAAAAAAGCGTGTTAGTGGAGGAAACAAAAAAATGCGCGCAGAAAATTTGAATGGGCCAATGGAAAGGTGACACATAGGTCATCTCCTTCCCTCCTCCGTGGGTAAAAGTCCCAGACTTTTACCTACGGATATTTTGTTTGTTGCTATAAGCCTGACTTGTTCCAAAATCCTCCATGAGCCATATAAATGAAACCTAACACCATGGCTGGATTCGTCTCATCATTCTGAACATGATGGTACCCTTCATCAGGGCTAATTTCACGTGCAAGCAAAATCCCTAATTCGGAGCTATAAACCCTAGCAATGGTGAATTACAGTATAAGCCATATAAATGCAATTAATCAATACAGGAAGCTTGCAAATGTTTCTTGGATCAACAATATATGATTAATTCATCCTAACAATGCCTAAATCATGTTATTCGAATTCAAGAAAAGAGTTATGTCGTGAGCGACTTACAGTGCAATACAGGTCTAGAAAATGCTTGATTTTGAGTGCCTTGGCTTGCTGAGACTCCCAAGAATCGATTGGGATAGGCAAAGAGTCTTGTATTGGCCTCTAAATGCAAATTCGATTCACCACTTTTTGTTGATTTTTTCAGAATTTGCTCTCCTTGTTGCGCCTCTTTTCAACCTAGTTTATGGTCTGCCTTTGTTCTATTTGTACCAGGGAGTGAATTAGGTTTTAAAGAATGCATCCAATCTTCCTCCATCAATGAATTTGATTGTGATTTGATCCTCCTTTAAATCTTTCCAAAATTGGCCTAAACCAATATTTTTGTCCACCCTAATGCCTTGCACGAGTTTGAATGCATGCTAGCTGTAATTGGAACCTGAAACAAGCACAAAATCTCTTACTTTTAATATTTTGGATTTTATATGATTTGTTTTGATTTAAATTGAATTACTTCAAATAAAAATCAAAATAAATAATAAAAATAAGATATGGACAAGTGGAAAAGGCTAGAGCTCGTGGACTATGTTGCCAACTCAAAACAAGTGGAAAATATTGGGCCCATTTGGCAAAATTTGAAGTTTTAGAGATAGTTGACTTTTTGGCAATTTTGCAAAAAAGGTCAACTTCACCAATGCATAACTTCCTCAATTTTGACTCTTTGGAGGTGTCCTTGGACTTTTTAGAAAGCTTGAGATGTTCTCTAATTAACACCTTTGGTATCATCTCAATTTGATATTCCATGCTCATGTATGAAGCTTTGACAAAAAATGTGTTTGTGTTGACTTTTCAAAATGACCTATAATGTCAAAATTCATAACTTCTTGTGAGGGCATATTTTTAACTTGGGAGATGAAGATGGATTGTAGGTAATTTCATCCTATTCAAAATGAGCTTTGGATGGGTCATTTCTCATAAAGTATGAGAAAGTTATGCTTGGTCAAAGTTGAGTTGACTTTCCCTGTAAAACCCTAATTTAGCAACTTTTGATTTTTGATGAATTATGAGGAATCCTTGATGAATCATGATCAACCCTTGATCAAATGATGAAATATTCTTCAAAATGAGGATTTTGACCAAAAATCTTGAAGTTTGACTGTATGTAGGCCACAGTTGACTTTTGCCCTAGCACAATCGATTTTTAGGCCTTTGAGCAATTGACTGAGCAAACTTCCTCTGCAAGGCTTGAAACTTGACATGATTGATCTTGAGAACATGTTAGGACAATGTTGAGCATTTGGGATCCCTTGGACTCAAGTATCTTGATGCAACATGAAACCCTAATTTGGGGTAGACTGCCTTAGGAGAGAGCTTGTCTGGCCAACCCTTGGACTACCTTGAGCAACTTGAGGATCTTTCTTGAAATGTTTTGAGAAATATGGGAGGGCAAATTTTGGGGTACAACAACAGGTACTGGCAATATATCAGAAATGATCATTGTTTGTTGCGGTTGAGTAAAATGAGATGAAGTAGATGAAGGAGGGGGTGGTTGATCCTGAGTAGTCACCAACGACTCTACCAAAGCAATAAAATTAGCCATTCCAGTTCTTAAGGAAGAAACTTCTTCCTTGAGTTCCCAATTCTCTTGTTCTAAATGTTCCATCTTCTTTTTTCAATTAGCCCGAGTGCTATAAGAGTGCGACAACTTTCTAACTGTTGAAGTATAAGAAACATATAACACACCTGGAAAAAAATGGGAATGCAAAAATATGTGCGAAATGATGCATGATATGAAATGAAAATTATTTTTTTTGTTTATTAAAATTTTCAAGGAACTTTAAATAACTATAACAATTACAAACATTAAAGGAATAACATATTTTGAAATATTGAATAATCTCATTTCATTAATAATTCTTGGAAGTATTACAACTTATTAGCATAAGTTTCAAAAATCCTGAAATACAAGAAGAAAAAAATCTAAAATCTATGGGTCCTAAGGAGCCAAAGTTGAAGAATATCGCGCTTCATGCTAACACTTCCTCTTGAGCATCCTAATATGATCCTTCAACTTCTTGTTCTCTTCCACAAACTTCTCGATGACTCCTTTTCATTCACCAGAAGAAGGGAATAAATGAGAATAATCTTGCTCACTGGGACTTAGTTGAACGCTAGAGGAAAATAAATCATCTTGCTTCTCCATCATCTCTACAGCACGTCGCTCAAGAATCTCAATCAAATCATCTTTCTCCTTTAGCTGATCTTGGAGTGCTGGATATCCCACATCCAAAGTCTAATATTTGTTCCTCCAAGCATCATTTTCCATCTGCATCTTGGACAACGCAAGTTGGAACTCTTCCACATACGTTAACAAAATAGGAAAAGGTTTAGGAAAGACCAATGGTTCATGGTGAGGGTAAGGCATCTTTAGCTTAATTTCACTGGCTTGCACCCATTGAAGATAAGGTTCAAAAGCAGCATTTCCTTTTTTTCCTAACTTTCTTCTTTCTTTTCTACGAATAGTAAGCCATGCTTTGTTGATCTTCTCTATGAATGCCCTATTATATTCCCCTTCCTAGAGAAAGAAAGCTGCTAAAAGCAAGTTATTTGGCTTGTCAAGCATAGGATAACCAAACTGACGACGAGCTAGAATCGAATTATAACAGATACCTCCCTTTGTTCTAAGAAGAGGTACATTGGGAAACTCTCCACAACCATCAATAATGGTTTCCCAATCATATATAGAACTGATCCAAAAAAATCAAAATGACTAAGAGACATATTCTTCTGCCACCACTTCAACCCATCTTTAGTATCCTGAAAGGAAGCGGAATGTGGCAAGTGCGAAATAAACCACTTTTAAAGTAAAGCAGCATAATATATGATCATTCCCCCACTCTTGGAATTCCTGTAATGGATAGATTAGTAAATATGTCTAAGAAAACTTTGGACTGGATTCCTAATCAAGTAGATATTCATGGCATTCATGTCAACAAAATTAGGGACATTGGGGAATAAGACAAATACATAGATAAGCAGAGCCAGAATAGTCTCGAAGGTATCCCTATTTTTTTATTTAGCAAATGCACAATCCCTTTCCATGAGAAAATTAGCAGGGAACCTTAGAATACCACGTTTGAAAGTAAGGTCTTTAATCTGATCATACTTCAAATGAAACATTTTAGCAATAACAGGAGGTTCAAGATCTTCCTCCAAACCAGAAAAAGGAACCTGATCAGTCACAAGCAATATAATCAAGCAAGAATACTCTTCCAGGGTAGGCATAAGCTGATAATCTGGAAAAGTAAAGCAATGGTACAAAGGATCGTAGAACTGGACCAGAGCCTTGAGAATCTTATCCTCCACTTTAGAATCCAAGATACCCAAAAGTCTTCCATAACGACCTCTGAACTTCTCAGGACTAACCACCAATGATGCTAGCTCCTTTAACTCTTTTACCTCACGTTTTCTGAAACTATACTTTTGGTGCTTCTCCTTCCAACATCCATGATTAAATACATGTGATGTTTTTGCAAATAGATTCTTTTAAGTTCCTTGAAAATTTAGTCAAAAAAATGCTAATGGGTGCATGAATTCATGATGCAACAATCACACACAAGATCACAAACATGGGGGGTTCATAGGTTCGATGTCACGAGTATGAAGTCAAAGGTGCTACCCACAAGGTATGGAATAATGGTTTAAACACTTGTAGAACAATCTTCTAAGTAAATATCAGAGTCTACGCTCTTCCTTTGGATATTTCCAACGTCCCAATTTACTCGGTAATTAGTAATATTCACAGGAAAAACTCGTCTGAGTGCAATATCGCGTGACAACTATACCAGAATTGACTCTTGTACAGTCCCGCACTACACCTAAAAAGGACAAGATGGGTTAAGGGTTCTACATCTCTCAACTTCTTGGGTCCCAGATCGAAAGTAGAAATGTTTTCACAATTAACTTGTTCAACTAATAATATCCCAAAGGGCCTCCACCGAGCGAGGGTTTTTTCAAATCAACTTACTAAGGACTTTCTCCATATAAGTAGAAGTGATTATACCACCCATCATATCTTAAGTTTTCCCATGTCCGAGTATAGGACTTATAAAGGACCATCAAGCACCCTGAAAACCAGAAAAATCCAGACAAAAATAGCACATACACAAATAAACAAAGATAGGCTCAACCCACTTAGATATCTTCCTCACCAGAGTCGCCACATTTTTCTGTAGCGGTACAAATGTTGAGACTAAGCCATTGATTTACTTAACTCGCAAAATCAGTGAAATTCGACATCTCACTTTTATTTTATCCAAAGGAATAGTAAAAGAGCGAATAAAACCCAAATTAAAATAGAGATATAGGTGAGGGGGTTGGTTATTCAAAGGGAAGGTGTTAACACCCTAAACATCTACGGTACTCTGCAGGAACCTCTTTGAAAATCTGTGTGTTTTGGCTATAGAAGAAATATTTACAAAATAGATGGTAGAGATGAGAAAAGAAGTGTTTTCTATAATGTTTGCACCTTCCGCAGTTGCGAACCTTTTGTGCCTACGTACCCCCCTTCGACAATAGAGGATCAGGGCACTCATAGTTCTTCTCAAAATTTTTGAAAAGAGTTTTGTGTGTTGGTTAATCTTAAGAAAAAAAGATTTTAAAGAGAAAAAAGCCAAAATGGAAAAAAGGTTTGAATGATGTTTTGCATTTTTTAAGTATTGAAGAAAGAAGTCATATCGTTATTAAGATTGATTGATGACTTTATTAAGAAAATAATTTTGAAAATGCATGGACCTAAGTCCAAGTTTTCTATGAAAGCGGTTCAAGTTAGAAAAAAAAAGAATCCTTAGAAAAAGGGAATGGATTTTGAAAATTAAATAAGAATAGGAAGAGATGAAGAAACTATCCTATCTACACAAAGGAAAAGCTAAGGTAAGGAAAGGTCTAACCGATAAGAAGCCAACACTTGACATAATGAAGTTAATGTATAATTCCCATCCTTTAGATTAAAGCCACAAACATAGAATATACCAAGAGCATATTAATCATCCATGTGAACATAAATCACAAGAAAAGAAGTATAAAAGAAACCCAAGGTATTAAAACCCCAAATAAAGGTGTTCAATATTGAGCCATATGTCATATAGATCACTTAAGGCCAATGTAACAACACCTACACACATAAAATTTCCCAATACAAGCAAAATAACAATGAAGTAACACAAGGTCCAAAGGTCTCAAGGTCTCAAAGCTTCTAGTCCTAATTCCAAGAAGTCCACAACTCCAATAAGCCAAGGATGGTAACTAATAGTCCATTAAGAGAGGCTTAAGTCTTTTAGTTTTCAAGTTGGTTATTAAGTGTCTTAAAAAGAAAAAGAAAAGCTTAAGGGAGAAAAGGGCAAATGACATGAAAATAAATGCTCAAGTGAGTAAAGATAAAATGACATGAAAATAAATGCTCAAGTGAGCAAAAGGAAAATAGCATGAGATGTAAATGCTAAAAAATAAAAGTGTATAAAATTAAAAGCATAAAGTAAAGTTAATTGTTAATGTGTTAGAAGTTAGAAGTTAATTGTCAATGGTTAATGTCCACAAGATGATCAAAAATGATTGAATGGTAGTCTTGGACCAAAAGTAATGAGAACTTATTAGAAGATTGATAAAATCAAAGCCTCTTAACAACAAGTCTCCAAGGGTATTAGACCCAAGCTAACCAATTAACCATACTTGGGCTTACAAACATAAAGTTTGGGCCACGAATGATCATTTTCTAAATCAGAACAAATTAAGTGTTATGTTAAGCAATCATAAGTGGACTTATGTAGAAGTCACACCTATTTTGAGGTCGGTCAATAGAAATGCAAGTACCATACATGTTAGAGACATGGTAAGAACCATACTCCTAAAACATGTAGCACCAGTCAAGAACAAAAATAAAGAAGAAAAAAAGGAAATCCATAATAAAGGAGCAAAAACAGTCCCAAAATAAGTCAAAAAATTGCATTTTCCCTTAAGGAAATAGGTTTCTCCATATAGGGAAACCGGTTTTCTGCACGAAATTTTCAGTCCTGGTACAAAAATAGTGATGGAAATCGGTTTAATGTATATAGGAAACCGGTTTCTGCTACGAAAAAACCAGAAAACAACATTTTAAAGAGATGATTCTTGATCAAAAAATTCATTAAACACCTTATGATCTTAGATTTAATTGAGCACGAAAATTCCATCAAATCGTGAGCAAACAGAACCAAGGGAATAAAAAAAGTAGCTCAAAGAATCAAACCACAAATATCAAAAAGAGATCACATTGTGAAAGATGAAGATCAAGCTTAACAATGGGGGATCCAAAAATTTACCTATTTAAATCTGAATTATGCTTCAAATCAGCTCTAAGAATCAATCTCCCAAGCTTTTATTTAGATAACTAATGAAGAAAAAGTGTTTGGATGGAGGTTTAGCTCAAAGATCAGTAAGCTTCAATGAAAAGCTTACTAACTTTAATGGAAAATAAGCTTTGAGTGATTTTTGGTAGATAGATAGAGTTGGGAGAATTTTTAGCAAGGTGATTTTGGCTATCAAAAGCTTGATTAATGAATGAAATAAGGGCTCTATTTATAGAGTTTAGGCATGGGATTATTGGTGGTTTAGAGTTTCGTTTAGAACCAAAATTAGGCTTGGTAATTGATTTTGAAGCCAAAATCAAGATCAAGTGGTGCACATGTCATCAAATGAAGGTGTATGATGGAATTTAATTATGATGAGGTAGGGGAAATATTTTTGAATGATCGAGAATATTCTCAAAAAAAAAATGAAATTTGAGCCACATGCTACAAACTTGAAAATGCTCTTTTTTGCCAAACTCGTCCCAGGAAACCGGTTTCCTATATAGGAGAAACTGGTTTCTGCTGTAAAAAGTTGAAATCCTGCACAAAAACAGTGAGGGAAATCGATTTTCTGTATTGGGAAATCGATTTCTGCAAGGAAAAAATGGCAGAATGTTTTGTTGGTTGGATGCTTTGGCTCGATACCTACAAAACACAAATACACAAAAAGAACAAAGCATATATTTTTTGGTATTTTGATTAGAGACCAGTAAAATATAAAACACATATACACAAGATACACAATTAAGGTGCTTAGTGATCCCTCCAGGACGAACTTAAAGATAAGAGAAAGTAGAAGAGATAACCCATCCACGTTTGTGATCTTGATGCATTGTGATGAGGGATCTTATGGGGGGAAAATTGGGGTATAACGTTTGTCTTATCTCATCTCACTCTTCATTCCTTCTTGTGTCTCATTACAAAGCCTTTTCACAAAATTATTTTCATTATGTCGTCGAAAACCTTCTTTGAAAATGAAGATATCTTAAAGGCCATTCATGAAATTCGTCCAAACTTTTATGTCTAAGAATTGCAAGTTTCGACATTATCTTTGAGCATACTAACTCAAGGGTGGTCTGGGTACTTTGCTATATTGCATGGACCAATTTATCCTAATCTGGTCAAAGCTTTCTGGAAGTTCGCCTCTGTAAGTGATCATGTTAGATCCATATGTTCCAATGTATTTGAATTCTCTATTGTCATTAGTTCTACCTTCATTGATGAGACTATAGGTTGTGACGTATATGAGGGTCTCACTGTGGAGAATTTGAGTCTCAGGTATACTTTTGTGGCGAAACACATCTCTATCCACGACGCGTCATCCAAATATGAGCCTACAAATCCAACAAAGCTTATTCCCTTTGTTAAGATCTAGTTTCACTTTCTTCTAACAAAATTTCGAACTCGAGGAGAAAACTTGAACCTTCTGTCCCATGATAACAGACTCTTCATCTACTTTATGATTTTTGATGTTAAGGTCAACTTGCCCCAAACCATCTCCAATTTTATGAAGGAGTTTGTTGTTCTCTCTAGAAGCAGATACAAATCCTTCATACCCTTTAGACACGTTCTATCTGAACTTTTCTATATAACAGATATAATATGTTTCCTTCGGTTGGATGGACCTAAAACGTTCTTGAAGAAATAAGATGTGAAATCTTTAGAGTATAAGTTGTTTTGATAATTGTTGTTCCCTTTCTTATGTTTTATGTGTCCTATTTGTACTTCTCCTAATCATCAATGAAAAGTTTCTTTGTTTCTGGAATTAGAAAAATTGTGTTAATTATTTATATTCACACCTGATGTTTCTAACATATTTTCTAAAAATATTTTTGATTATGACAAAAGGGGGGGAAAATAGTGATGATTTTGCTTCATATCTAAATCTCTAAATCCATTGCTTACATTATATATATATATATATATATATATATATATATATATATATATATATATATATATATATATATATATATATATATATATATATATATATATATATATATATATATATATATATATATATATATATATATATATATATATATATATATATATATATATATATATATATATATATATATATATATATATATATATATATATATATATATATATATATATATATATATATATATATATATGCAAGATTGTTTAGAATGATGTTTCAGGAACACGCTGAGAAGCAAATGGATCAAGCTCAGATATATAACTTCTATTAATTAGAAGGTTCTGATAAATCAAGCTTATGTAAGCATATTCTATGTTGAAATCAGACTCTGATAAAGTTAACAATGCTCAGATGTCCCTTAATCTCTGAATGTTATAAGTCTTAGACTCTGGGGGAGATTGTTTATCTCAGGGAGAGTTTTTCTAAACTACCTCCGATATTTTTTATGATATAACCTTGTAAAAAAATTTCATTAAAATACATGGTTTTTGTCATCATCAAAAACGGGTAGATTGTTAGAACGAGACTTGGTTTTGCGTATAATCTCTAGTTTTGATGATAACAATACATATATTTTATATGCAACAATTTTGTTTTCTAATAGTTTCTTGAGTGTGCAGATATAATATTTTATTTAATTCTGGATAGTTATCTGGAAAGATCATTAGAATCTCTGGTGACACGCCTCAGAAAGTACTATTGCATCCACTTCTAAAGAAACATCGGCAATTTTGATGATTGTTGAATGTTCGCTAGAAAAGGATCTCTACATGCTGATTCAAAATCAAGCTTATGTTTTAAAGATCAGAAATCAAGATTATCCTTCAAAGATTAGAAATCAAGATTTTGCTTCAAAGATCAGAAATCAAGCTTATGCTTCTAAGATAAAAAATCAAGCTAATACTTCAAAGATCAGAAATTAAGCTTGTGCCTCAAAGATCAGAAATCGAGATGTGCTTCTCAGATAAGCTTTTTGCTTCCAGCTCAGGAATCAAGATTTGTTTGTCAGATAAGCTTTTGCTCCAAGTCTGAAGACAAGGTTTTGATTCTGAAGACTCTGATACTATTGGAACACTACTTCAAAGAGACGTCTTTATTTCACATAAGAAATATTTCATCAGAAGACAAAGAACAAGAATGTGATCTCTTTTTTACCCTTTGTTGTTACTTCATATCAGAAGTAATTCATTAGAAGATAAGATCAAGAAAGCTTGCACAAGAATAATTAGTACAACAGTACAATACAAATTCAACTAAGGTGAAGAATGCATTGTATGACCAATGGAATTTGTTTCCCACGATCTCATACTACTGTTATGGTAGCTGACAAGTGAAAGTGACGTTTTGTACTATCTAACGGTCTACTTTCTTAGCCTATATAAAGAAACCATTTCTTTGAAGAAGTTGATGAATTTTGAAGGAGAAGAAACATTGAAACAACAAAAGAGAATTTATTGTTCAAAGAAATCATCATATGAGAAATATTATTTCAAGAGAAAATGCAAAGAGTTCTTGCTCATATTTATGTTAACATTTATTCTCCATCATTTTGTATACACAAGAATTGTTGCTCATATTTGTGTGTAAATATTTTTTCTTCATTGTAGTGTTAAATATTATTTTCTAGAAGCACTTTTGTAAACACTTTTGATTGTAAATATTTTGAGATTTGTTTCCTCAAGTGACAAGGTAATAGTCTGTATACTGGAGAGGGTTAAAGTGTTTTTCTAAACTCTCAGACGTTTGTTTTCATCTTTCAAGATTAGTGGATTAAGTCCTTTTTGAAGGCAAAATCACCTTGGTTGGTGGCCAAACGAAGCCTTATTTGATTCTAGATATTTATCTGGAAAGATCATTAGAATCTCTGGTGACACGCCTCAGAAAGTACTATTGCATCCACTTCTAAAGAAACATCAACAATTTTGATGATTGTTTTATGTTCACTAGAAAAGGATCTCTATGTGCTAATCAAAAGTCAAGCTTATGTTTTAAAGATCAGAAATCAAGCTTATCCTTCAATAATCAAAAATCAAACTTATGCTTCAAAGATCAGAAATCAAGCTTATGCTTCTAAGATCAGAAATCAAGCTTATGCTTCAAAGATCAGAAATTAAGCTTATGCCTCAAAGATCAGAAATCAAGATGTGCTTCTCAGATAAGCTTTTTGTTTCCAGCTCAGAAATCAAGATTTGTTTTTTAGATAAACTTTTGCTCCAAGTCTGAAGACAAAGTTTTAATTCTAAAGACTCTGATACTATTGGAACACTACTGCAAAGAGACGTCTTCATTTCACATAAGAAATATTTCATCAGAAGACAAAAAACAAGAACGTGATCTCTTTTGTACCCTTCATTGTTACATCAGATCAGAAGTAATTCATTAGAAGATAAGATCAAGAAAATTTGCACAAGAATAATTAGTACAACAGTACAATACCAATTCAACTAACGTGAAGAATGCATTGTATGACCAATGGAATTTGTCTCCCACGATCTCATACTATTGTTATGGTAGATGATAAGTGAAAGTGACGTTTTGTAGTATCCAACGGTCTACTTTCTAACCCTATATAAAGAAACTATTTCTTTGAAGAAGTTGACGAATTTTGAAGGAGAAGAAACATTGAAACAACAAAAGAGAAGTTATTGTTCAAAGAAATCATGATGTGAGAAATTTTATTATAAGAGAAAACGCAAAGAGTTCTTGCTCATATTTATGTTAACAGTTATTCTCCATCGTTGTTGTATACACAAGAATTGTTGCTCATATTTGTGTGTAAATATTTATTCTTCATTGTAGTGTTAAATCTGCTTTTCTAGAAGCTAAACACTTTGAATGTAAATCTTTTGAGATTTGTCTCCTCAAGTGACTAGGTGATAGTTTGTATACTGGAGAGGGTTAAAGTGTTTTTCTAAACTCTTAGACGTTTGTTTTAATCTTTCAAGATTAGTATATTAAGTCATTTTTGAAGGCGAAATCACTTTGACCGGTGGACAAGAATAGTCTTATTTAAGGTGAACTTATATAAACTGGTTGTGTCACTTTTCTTTCTTGTATTTTTCTCAATCTTCAACACTTTTAACAAGTGCAACTAAGATGCACATAGAAAATCAAATCAATTTTAGATTGACCGGTTAAATCGAAGCATTTGTTAGCATTATTAACAGAAAAGAACACGGATGAAAAGGGAATTGGTTCAAATGTTCTTGGTAGAACATTTAATGACGAAGATGGTAGCAAAATGATTCAAAGATCAAGTTTCAATTTGAAACTTGCCAAAGAATGAAGAAGAAAATCACTCTCTTCAAGAAAGAGCTCTATATATTATGAGAAAAGTTTTCATTGAGTGAAATATGATGTACAAGGTATGTGTAGTTAGATAGGGTGGGAATGCTATACAATAGCATAGTCTCTAACAAATTCTCAACCACTATAACAAACTTCTAATTATCTAACTAATAAATATATGACTAGTCTCATTTATAAGAAAAAATATTTTTTTTATATCTATTAGATAAGTAATATATTATCTAAATACATTAATTATTCAATATATTAAAAAAAATTATTTATTTTTATAAATATTATCGGAGGTAGTGGCTATTTAAGTGGCTTGAGTAAGAAGTTACTCTAACTAACTTTGTTACAAAATAGCACGTTACAATAATAATGGCTTAACATAAAACAAAGAAGACCCAAAATGGAAAATAATGGAATAAACCATCTTTTAATTTGTATGGCTCTGATTTTAGACACATGAGAAGCATCAATCTCTGATTATGTAGGGTATATTTATATGTTTAAAAAGGTGTAATCTAACACAATAGTTCCACTAAAATGGTGGTATGCATATGTATAAGGACAATTACATAACCCATTGTTTCAAAAGTAGAATAACAATAAAGAGAGTACGTCACAAATTTAAAGGTCACAATTTAATAGACTTAACTTATGTCATAAGTTACCACTCTGTCCGATTTATTAGATATTTTCTTTGAGATTTTCATATTTTTTAATATAATGATTAATTGTGTTGATTTTAATGATAAAATCAATCTCATTTATTAGAATAATCTTATTAATATTAGATAGTTAAATAGTTATATGAATTAAAATATAATAAATAAAGATAAATTATTAAATAATAATAATAAATATCACATTAATATTTTAAAGGAACAAATAATTTAAGATAAATAAAAATCGAAAAGATAACAACTATTATGAGACGAAAGGAATAAGATACATATATACTCATTAAAGTAAGCAATGACCTTCTTAACTTTGCAGGAACCAATCACTTATTTATTTCTTTTCTTTCTCTATACCTTGTAAGAGTCATCTTGAGCTTTTATATTATGTATAGGTTGTATGAGAAATTTTGTAATAAGTTTAATTTATCTTTTCCGTATTTTTCTATTATGTAACTGCCACAGGATGTAATAGCGTAGGATTTAATTTCTGCACTTTATATTTCTTGTACATATATTAACTGTTTAGATGTATGCTAATAGAATTGTATGGCAAGAATAACAAACAAAACGCTAGCAAACCTAAATGTAAAGATAAAAATAACTGAACACAACACACTTTTACATGCGCACCTCTAGGGTATTTCCACTTTGGTTACCTTCGGAAAAACAGTCACAACTCTCGAAACGTGAGAGATTTTAGTGGCTATCCCCCAATTTAAAAGATCATAAGTCCCTCGATGACCCTCTCGACGTTGCCTCGGTAAAAATGATCTTAAAACCCTATGGTAGTTACTAAGATTTCTTGCCCATTTGCCTTTGTGACTGTAAACGTCTATTTGAATGTCCCTGATACATCCAACGACTAGGGCTACCTACTCATTAATAGTAGGATAGCACTGTCTAAAGAAAAAGAGGAAAAGAACGACCCTTTCGAGTAAAGTAGATAGTTCCTAGATGCTTGCTAAAAAACAAACTTTTACACATACACAAACTTACTTTCAAAAACATTTTCAAAACACTTTATCAACACTCTTGAGGACTGATACGAGAGTTATCATAAAGCAAACTGTCTTACTATTGGCATTTCAAAAATACTTTTCAAAAATACACAAAGCACAAGGTCTTTCAAAATGAGCTAAGCATCTAAGAGCCCGTATATAACTACGGATGAAAAGGGTGCTAACACCTTCCCTTTCCATAATCTATCCCCCTTACTCAGAAAACTCTCGAAAGGTCTTTTTCTGTTCTTTTCACGCTTTTCTTTGTTGGATAAAAGAAAAGTCGGTGGCGACTCTTGCTTACCGTAATATTTGCAAACACAAACCTAAAACCAATATAAACAGTTGGTTCTGCCACCGTATTATACAAAGCCTTTTCACAAAGTTTTTTTCATTATGTCGTCAAAAACCTTCTTTGAAAATGAAGATCTCTTAGAGGTCATTCATGAAATTCGTCCAAACTTTTAGAGTCAAAGAGTTGCATGTTTCGAAATATCTTTGAGCATACTAACTCAAAGGTGGTTTGGGTACTTTGCTATATTGCATGGACCAATTTATCTTAATCTGTTTAAGGCTTTCTGGAAGTTCTCCTCTGTAAGTGATCATGGTAGATCCATATGTTCCAATGTCTTTGGATTCTCTATTGTCATCATTCCTACCTTCATTGATGGTGATATAGGTTGTGACGTATCCGAGGGTCTCATTGTGGAGCATTTCAGTCTTAAGTATACTTCCATGGAGAAACTCATCTCTATCCACGACGCATCGTCCAGATATGAGCCTACAGATCCAACAAATCTTATTCCCTTTGCTAAGGTCTGGTTTCACTTTGTTCTAACAAAATTTCGACCTCGAGGAGAAAACTTGAACCTTCTGTCCCATGATGACAGACTCTTCATCTACTTTATGCTTTATGTTGCTAAGGTCAACTTGCCCTAAACCATCTTCAATTTTCTGAAGCAGTCTGTAATTCCCTCCAGAAGTAGATACAAATCTTTCATACCCTTTGGATGCGTTCTATCTGAACTTTTCTATAGAGCAGATATAATTTTTTTTGTTCGGTTAGTTAGACCGAAAACATTCTTGAAGAAATAAGATGAGAAGTCTTTAGAGTATAAGTTATATCGATAATTGTTGTTCTCTTTCTTATGTTTTCTGTGTCCTGTTTTTACTTCTCCTAATCATCAATGAAAAATTTCTTTGTTTTTTGAATTAGAAAAAGTGTGCTAATTATTTATATTCCCACCTGATGTTTCTAACATATTTTCTAAATATATTTTTGATTTTAACAAAAAGGTGGACAAAAATAGTGATGATTTTGATTCATATCTAAATCTCTAAAACTCATTGCTTACATTTTAACAATATATATATATATATATATATATATATATATATATATATATATATATATATATATATATATATATATATATATATATTTATATATTCAAGATTGTTTGGAATGATGTTTCAGGAACACGTTGATAAGTGAATGGATCAAGCTCAGATATATAACTTCTATTGTTTAGAAGGTTCTGATAAATCAAGCTCGGAGAAGCATATTCTATGTTGAAATTAGGCTCTGATAAAGTTAATAATACTTAAATATTTCTTAATCTCTAAACGTTATAAGTCTTTGACTCAGGGAGAGATTGCTTATCTCAAGGGGGAGGGGTTTCTAAACTAACTCTGATATTTTTTTTATGATATAACCTTGTAAAAAAAATTCATTAAAATATATGTTTTTGTCATCATCAAAAACGGGGAGATTGTTAGAACAAGACTTGGTTCTGTGTATAATCTCTAGTTTTGATGATAACAAAACATATGTTTTATATGTAACAATTTTGTTTTCTAATAGTGTCTTGAGTGTGCAGATATAATATTTTATTTGATTCTGGATAGTTATCTGGAAAGATCATTAGAATCTCTGCTGACACGCCTCAGAAAGTACCATTGCATCCACTTCTAAAGAAACATCAACAATTCTGATGAATGTTGAATGTTCGCTAGAAAAGCATCTCTATGTGCTGATCAGAAATCAAGCTTATGTGTTAAAGATCAGAAATCAAGCTTATTCTTCAAAGATCAGAAATCAAGTTTATGTTTCAAAGATCAGAAATCAAGCTTATGCTTAAAAGATCAGAAGTCAAGCATATGCTTCAAAGATTAGAAATTAAGCTTATGCCTCAAAGATCAGAAATCAAGATGTGCTTCTCAGATAAGTGTTTTGCTTCCAGCTCAGAAATCAAGATTTATTTGTCAGATAAGCTTTTGCTCCAAGTCTGAAGACAAGGTATTCTGAAGACTCTGATACTATTGGAACACTACTGCAAAGAGACGTCTTCATTTCACATAAGAAATGTTCCATAAAAAGACAAAGAACAAGAACGTGATCTCTTATGTACCCTTCATTGTTACTTCAGATCAGAAGTAATTCATTAGAAGATAAGAACAAGAAAACCTGGACAGGAATAATTAGTACAACAATACAATACCAATTCCACTAAGGTGAAGAATGCATTGTACTACCAATAGAATTTGTCTCCCACGATCTCATATTATCTCTATGGGAGCTGACAAGTGAAAGTGACATTTTATACTATCCTACGGTCTACTTTCTTAGTCTATATAAAGGAAACTATTTCATTGAAGAAGTTAACGAATTTTGAAGGAAAAGAAATATTGAAACAACAAAAGAGAAGTTATTGTTCAAATCATGTGAAAAACATTATTTCAAGAGAAAACACAAAGAGTTCTTGCTCATATTTATGTTAACATTTATTCTCCATCATTGTTGTATACATAAGAATTGTTGCTCATATTTGTGTGTAAATATTTGTTCTTCACTGTAGTGTTAAATCTGTTTTTCTAGAAATACTATTTTAAACACTTTTGATTGTAAATCTGTTGAGATTTATTTCCTCAAATGACTAGATATTTGTTGTAATATTTCAAGATTAATTGATTAAGTCTTTTTTTATAAATATTATAGGAGGTAGTGGCTATTTAAGTGGCTTGAGTAAGAAGTTAGTCTAACTAACTTTGTTACAAAATGGCAAGGCTTGGTGTGGTGTGATAATATATAATATTATAATTATTTGTGCTAAAATAGAATCAGTGACGGTAATTCTGCTCCCACCACATGCACTGTGACTATTAAAGACTCTTGCTTGCATTAAATCTTCTTTTTATACTTTAGAAACCTTTTTTCTAACAAAGGCAAAATTGAAATACCTAAATCACTTTTTATAAACTCTTTTTCAAGATATGTGTTTTATCTACCTGGCTTTTTCTTGTTCAAATAATGTGAACATGTTAACTTAGGTCTCACTTATTTCTCGTAAAGTTCTCTTAAATATTCTTTTTGAACTTTGTGATGGTTGGGTATATAATTTTAAAAATGGCAGTTGGTTGATTAGCATTGATTCGATTTGGTTATATGGTTTTATATTATTAAAGAATTTGAATATGAATTAATAAAATTTTTGTATAAATTATTTTTATAATATAAATTAAATTATTTTTATATGTTCAAAAATAAATATAAATTATTTTTTTAAGTTCAAAAACATTAGTGAAAAATATCATAAATTATTTTGATAAAGTGTCTCAAGCAATGTTGCAAAACTTATCTCAATAAATAAGTTAAATTAAATCAATCCAAAAAGCTTTAAAGTTTAGTTGAATATGTAAGTTGAATGAAGACACAATGCATAAGCTCCATGTTTATTGAATGATTGATCCCATTACTATCGAGGGCTATGACTTGGCTAAGCTTAGTGAGATGGAGAAAGAAATTTTTTGCCTCTTAGAACAACACTTCTCCTTAAGGGGGTAAAAGCTCTGCTAAAATATTGTAGCATCTGAATTTTGTACGGGTCTGATTTTCTTTTTTTAGGGCTTGAACTTTTAATATGTATGTCTTAAGAAGAAAATGAAATTGCTAATTAAGAGTTAATTCCTTGACCAATTAATTAAACAAAAGCAAAACAAATCAACTTTGTGTTTTTTAGTATTTTTAGAGCATTTTTTTAATCAATTTTTAATTGTTTTTTGCCCTTTTAGAAATTAAAATATATTTATTTACTAAATTTTAGTCTTACTAGTATTATTATTATTTACTATTATTTTTTATTAATTCAAAAAACTCAAAAAGTCAAAATTCTCCCACTTTCTCACCCTTTCTCCATAGAAGTGAGACTTTTTCACCTTTCTCTGTCATTTTTTATCATTATCATTTGCATTAAACATTTTTTAATGCTCTTTATTATGTTATTATTTCCTTTTCAGATTTTTTAAAGATTTTAATTTTCTTTTGATATATAATTTTTGATAAAAATTTTCAATTTTTTGTAATATTGTTTTAATGAATAAAACATATATTTATATAAAAAATAATGTCATTTCATATTTATATTTGCATAAAAGTGAATTTTATTTTAACTATATAATTTTTATGTGCGCATAATGAAATTGCATAATAAAATCAAATTTATATAGTGATTTTCTAAATTTTATTTCTTTGTTATATATATATATATATATATATATATATATATATATATATATATATATATATATATATATATATATATATATATATATATATATATATATATATATATATATATATATATATATATATATATATATATATATATATATATATATATATATATATATATATATATATATATATATATATATATATATATATATATATATATATATATATATATATATATATATATATATATATATATATATATATATATATATATATATATATATATATATTAAATGTTGTAGTGGTAAGGTCTTATTGAAATTTGCGGAGGTCATAAGCTCAATTCTTAGGGTTGACAACTTTTAATTTTATTTTTTAAAAAAAATAAGAAAATCAATCACAAATTCGATTGTTAAATTTTGATCATTAAATTCGTTGCAAAAGCTTAACAACTAGCACTTTTTCAATCGTTAAATCGATCACAAAACGTTCTAGTGACCAATTTTATAATTTTTTCAATCTCTAATTTGATCACTGAAAACGATGTTTCTGGCACCACTATATAAACTTACTGGTGATAGCTTAAATGAAGAGGTTGGCAAGTAAGAATGAAGAGAGTTAGAGAGCTCAAAATACAACAAAAATTCAGAAAAGAAAACACCCCAAAATCACTCAAACACACCGTTATAATACTATTCATCATCTTTTTCTTCATAATAACAACCACCCTTCCATATCAAACATCATATTCCTCCTCATCAACAACAATTTTCTCTTTATTAACTTGCTTGCTAGGATTTTGTAAGTTTTTTCTTTCACCATCAATCAAAATGTGGTTTGTATAACAAGTATGTTTTAATGATATAGTTTTTAAAAATACTCATGTTCAGTAAATATTTTGTATCATCTATCTGAAGTAGTTTTAACGTGTTATTGTTAGTTTAAGACTAATTTAGATCGTGTATTTATGTGATATATTCTTGTATGATGTTGTTTAAATAAATAAAAATGTGAGAGAATGTGAGAGTTGAGTGTTGTTTGAGCAAATAAAGAAAAAAAATTTGATTGTAGTGACAGTTTGACCGTCACCAAAGTGACAAACCATCACGCTATTCTAAAGTGTTGCCAAAATGCTGAAAAATACAAAAAAGAAATTGTTTTATTTTATTTTTCACTTCTTAATCTATTTTTATTTTGTTTTAAACCTTTTTCAACTTTCATAAATAAACATGGTTATAAAATGAATAATTAGGTGTACACCATTTTATTCCTCGAATAATCAAGCGTGAGGCGTACACCCCGTTTTAACTCAAGAGTTCATCTTCAATAAAAATGACATAACAATAATGATCAAGAAGAGTGACTATAGGGTGGTCCATCAACTTCAATATACTCCGGAAAAGATTTAAATACTCTCATTTCTAATAAACTCAGAGGCGCACAAATATTATATAATGAAAATACTGAGTGCAGCTCACACTATGCCAAACAAGGGATTAGACAGCGCTTTTTTAGGCCTTTAACAGCGCTTAAAAGCGCTGCTAAAACCTCCGCTGCTAAAGGTATAGACAGCGCTTTTTTTTCAATCACTTTAGACAGCGCTTGGTAAAAGCGCTGTCTATTACCCCCCTTTAGCAGCGCTTTTCCTCTTTTTTTTTTAATTTTTTTCCAATCACTTTAGACAGCGCTTTTCATGAAAAGTGTTGTCTATTACCCCCCCCTTTAGCAGCGCTTTTCCTCATTTTTTTTATTTTTTTTTCAATCACTTTAGACAGCGCTTTCATGAAAAGCGCTGTCTATTACCCACCCTTTAGCAGCGCTTTTCCTTATTTTTTTTTAAAAAAAATTTTCAATCACTTTAGACAGCGCTTTCATGAAAAGCGCTGTCTATTACCCCCCCCTTTAGCAGCGCTTTTCCTTATTTTTTTTTAAATTTAAGTTCAATTGCTATTCAACATTATTCATCATTATTCAAGTTCGAATTGTGAAGCTAAATTTCAAATACATTCATCATCAAAGTCCACAATATTCATCATCATTCTATCAATGATACTTCAAGATCAAAGAAAGGAGTATGCAATTTGGAGAAGAAAGTTGGCTTGAATACTTAGAGTTTTTTACCATTAATTACAAAGTGTACAAAATGCAAGGACGCTCCAAATTCAAAGGCACCAATACATCAACGCAAGAAAAGTCATCCTTTACAAATTTCAAGGAAAATTATACAAAGATTTGGTTCTAGACCTAATTCTAAAAAAGTCTCTTCAAGTTTGCTTCAAGACCAAGCCTTTGGTCTCGATAACTTCATCCTTCATTCCCAGGCTTCTTCATCTTCAAATTATCATCTTCAAGGCCAAGTATCAAAAACATCGTGATCATTTAGTATGCAAATTTTATGCCACATCCAAATCCATTCATACCCTCCTGCAGCGAAACCATCATCAACATCACAAATTGAACCTACCAGAACCTGTAACAAACGCCATTTACATATCCCAAATCATCCTCATACATTCCATAATTCAAACCAGTTTTCAATAAAATAATTTAACCTGCATCCAAACTTTCCAAATTGAACCAGTCAGACTTGCTTTAATCCATATCAGTCCAACAAAAATCCAGATCAAAAAAATAGTTGGAAACAATTCACAAAAACAAAAATTGAACCTTGAACCATCTCATCATTTCAGCCATGTAGAAAAATGAACAACGAAAATCCAGTTAGCATTTCATACTTTCATACCAGAATAAAACAGTCCACACTTAATTCAATTCATTCGTAACTAACTTTCTAATCTCTAACTAACTATATAACAAAAAAATCACCTAAAATCAATTCATTCTTCAATCTGCTGAAGAATCACCACACAAAACCAGAAAACTCTCATCTCTCTTTCTCTTCCACCTTTAACCTTCAACCATACAATTTCAATCTTCTCTTCACTTTCTTTGAAAAGTCCCTCTGCTCTCTTCAACTATACACACCATTTTTCAATCTGGAGAATCATCCAAGAAATCTCAGAAATCTCTCATCTCTCTGCAATCAATTATTCTATTTTCTTCAGCACCATTGTTATATTTCAACCTCTTCAATATACCACAAAATTAATTATACCTGAAAATGGAATCTTTGATTATAATAGACACATGCACCTAGTTCTTATACCTATAATTTCTTTTGTATACATGTCCAATCATCCATATTTCATGTCTTAGAATTATGAGTTCTAAAAGTATATATGCAAATCTAACATCAGGATCATGCCTAGGATGCAATTTGATGGAGTTGTGACTAATCTAACATCAGGATCATGCCTAGGATGCAATGGCAGTGATTTTCCTCTAAAAGGTAGATCTTACAATAAGGCATTGCATATTTCAATCCAATGCGGAAACAATAATCTATCCAGAGTACTCAACGATATTGGCTCTTCCCTGAATGTACTTCCAAAGACTAGCCTGATGAAACTAACAATGGATAGCATAGTGATAAGACCAAGTTATATGGTGGTTAAAGTTTTTGACGGATCATTAAGAACTATGTTTGGAGATGTAGATCTTTCGAAAAATATTTTCCCTAATTCATCCATGAATGTCCTCCAGGCGAAGAGCTAAAAAATTGGACAACTATGGAGATTTCAGAGATATTTTTCTTTCCAAAGTAATTTTTTCTGTTTTAAAAGAACCTATGTCCCGCCCGTGGCATAGGGGTAGCTTGTAAGGGCCCCCATTTACTTTCAAACAGTATTTTCAATTAATAAATGTTTTGTTTTGCATTCAATTGATATCCATCTCTTTCTATTTTATTTACTACCTTTTTCAAAATGGAAATACTTTTTCTTCGTCCGCACTTTCAAATTTAGCATTCTAAAAAGAACCAAAACATGATAAAATGTGCAGATCCACACCTAAACTCACTGATAACAATACTTCTACGATACTATATGATTTTGATGCACTAATTAACAAACCTGAAGAGGAAGATGAGGAAGATCATGAACTCTCTAAAGAGCTAGCAAAGTTACTAGAGCAGAAATCTAAGGAAATACAGCCATACAAGGAACTTATAGAGATCATCAATCTTGGGACAGAGAAAGACAAAAGGAAATCAAGATAGCTGCAACCTTGGAAGAAAACATGAAGGAAATTTTAAGCTCCTAGATGAGTAGGTTGATATATTTGCCCGGTCTTACCTAAATATGCTATGTTTGGATACAAACATTGTCGTGCATAAACTACCACTCAAGAAGGGTTATTCTCCAGTTAGACAAAAGCTCATAATAACTCATCCAAAAATGGCTAGTGAAATTCAGGAAGAAGTCCTCAATAATTTTGACGCATGTTTCTTAGGTGTTTTAGAAGTTCAACGAAAATATTAAATTTCCCTATATTTTTAGATTTAGCTAACCGTTAAGGGTATGGTATCAGATGTTTGTACGGTGGCAGAGGTACGTAGGGTTTTTCTTTCTCTTCAACCTTTGTGCTTTCATCTCCCTTCTCATCCTCTTTGGGTTTGTCTTCCTTCTCAGTTGGTTTACCAGTGCTCTGGTACATGGCTGTATTTTTGGTTCTTGGGTCAGTTGGTCCTTCTATTTCTGTTCCACTTCGAAGTTATTCTACCCCAAAATTTACCCTCTTTATTTCGACCTTTTTGGCTTACATTTCATTATTACATACATGCATATCATTGGTTTTATGGTTATGGAATAAAGGTATATTTAGCAAGCTTCGTCAGGTTACAAGTGACATTTATTTCGCCAACGGATGTTCTCAGAGTATTTTCCGTGCTGAAGATCGGTTCGTCATTTCACAACAATTTGAGGTTCAAAGATTCACAAGTCCAACCCGACGCGTCATATTCTGGTGCTCTTTCGCTAAGATGTCCTAGGTGACATATTCTCAAATTTAGGTTATGCTCAAGAGTCAATTCTTTAAAGAAGGTCTCCGAATGTGTGAGTTTTCTCAAAGAAATGTGGTGAAAAAGTGTGTTGAAAGTGTCGTTTTTACGCACTAAAAAATTCATAACTTGAAGATCGTGGCTCGTTTTGAACCCGTTCTGGTGGCCAAAATTCCATATTGACGTCATCTACATTTTTATCTCTCACGGTTGGAAGCCAATCTCGAACAGAAGGTCTTCAAAAATGCGGATTTATCAAGTATTTTTATACAGAAAATTTGTGACAGAAGTTTATTTGCGTCATGTTCAGAAAATCATAACTTGGTTGATTTTCATCGTATCGAGTTGGTTCTGGCGCCAAATTTTCACAAATTGAGTTGGCTAAGTTTTCACAGGAGGTATCGAGTTCGAAAGGTATCCAAAAGGCCTTCGTTTTTTTCTTAGAGTGCACGTGACGCGCCAAATATCCTGAATGCTGAATATTATTTCATCTGGGTCGAAACTTCGAAAATTAATAACTCGGTCAATTTTTATTAGATCGGGCCCATATTTTTACACAACGTCACTGACTCAGAGATCTACAACTTTTCTTCCAAAGTCGTGACTGGGTTATGCTCCGATCAATACCAGTTTTTTATTGAAGAACGTGTAAGAGTTGACACTGGAGCCCAAAATAAGTATGTTTGAGGCGAAACTTCAAAAATTCATAACTAATTCACTGTTTATCTGATTGAGCCCATTTTTGTACAGGAGTTAGTTCTCGGTGTCAGATACATTTTGCTTTCACATTTCAACTTCAAAAATTTCACTTAAGCCCCTGTGATTTAGCCTAGAATATGACGGACTCAAGTGAATAAAAATCTGCACTATTGCTTGTGGTTATTGGAGGCCCAATTGCACATTCAAAGCCCATATATTTTCTCTAATTTCCATTATATAATCTCAGTTTTTTCATACAAACAGGACACGACAAACGAGAAAAAAACATTTGCCACAACCCTTCAAAATATCAAATTCTTTCAAGAACCCTAAAAACCTTGAAATCCTTATTACAAACCCCTCATCTCACTACAAACAAGCCATCCTTGTTACAAACTCACATCTCACTACTTCTCCAATAAGAGTAAGGCTCGTTTGATCTCCATGATCAAAAGGATATAGAAGCATTCATACATGCCATATCGGTTTTAATATTGCAAAATTTCATATATTTTCTTTATTTGTATTTCATGATATAGTAATTTATTTAATGTGTTCATGAGATTCAACACTGCAGATTTAGACAGGATCCCATGCAGGGTTATTACAAAATACTGAGGTTAAAACAGAACAACCACCAATACATGACTCATGGCAAGGTAAGCATCCTGAGGAGGTTAAGGAGGTTAAGGGTGTGAGTTCAACACTCACCCTTATTGGTTTTGGTTTTCTTCCTTTCTATTTATCCTTTTAATTATTTTCATTCTTTCAGTTTAAAACCTTTTTTATAAAACTTAACATTTTTCACAAACCTTTGGTTTTTCATAATAAACTTGAATAATTAATTTAAATGTTTTTTTAATCTAATTTTAGATTTTAAATTAATTTTTGGTTCAACACCCACCCCTGACAATATGTATAATTTTTCTTATTTTTAAGCATTTTTGCCTCATTTCTTTCTCCTTAATATCTTCCTTAAAAACCCTAAATTCATATAAACTCTAATTTTATTTAAATAAAAAACCCTATTAATTGGCAAACTTAACTTTTTTTTACAAAACCTAATTATTTTAGGTTTTAAGTTTTTTTTAATTATTATTAACTCTTTTATTATTAAATCTTTAATTTAATTAATTAACTTTTTTTCTGCAAATTAGGAAAATAATTAGATTTTAGGTTTTCTTTGTAATTAACCATTTTTTAACAAATTAGGATTAAGTTTTTGTTTTAGTTAGTAACTGAATTTTTGACTTTTTTTTTCATTTATTAATAAATTAAGTTAATTAACTTTTTTTTATTAAAACTAGTTAGAATTAGGTTTTTTTAATTAACTTAAAATTATTTTCTACAAAAAAAACACCAAAAACATTAACTTAGAATTTTAGGTTTTAATTTTTCCTTAATTTCTTTTTATTTATTCTTTTACATTTTAATTTCTAGAAAAACTGTATAGATCGCATTATCAATGTAATAGCGTAGATTTATCTTTTCTCGCATTTTTTTCAAATTATGTAATTTCTTCCGGGATGTAATAGTTTTAAGATTTCTTTTCCGCACTCTTCATTATTATGTAACTGCCCCAAAGCTCTGTAATAGCCTAGGTTTACTTTTCCGCCTTTACCTTCTGCTACTATATTTTATGCAATGCTTAGACTAATAAGATTGTATGGAAAGACCGGTAAACTAATTAAACATAGCATCACTTAATTACAAGATAAAGATCTGAAAAACAAACACTGTTGCACACTTGCACCCCTAGGGTATACCTCACTTGGTTGCCTCGGAAATAATGGTCATGTCCCTTGAATGTAGGGATATCTTAGCAAAGACCATCGGTATAAAAGTCATCATAAAGATCATAGTCCCTCAATGTCCCTCGAGTTGCCTACGAGAAATGATCTTGTCCCTCGATGTTGTCTACGCCTATATGATGACAGTCCCTTCGAAATACTAAGGTATCCTTACATGTTGCCTTCAATGACCATTTTGTCCCTTTCGATACTCCCTCAACATCCAACGACTAGGGTTACCTACTCACTAATAGTAGGATAACACGGTCTAAAGGATAGGAGGAAAAGAACAAGCTTTTTTTGAGTAGGTAGATAACTGTTAGGTACTTGCTCAAACAACTTTTTACACCCTAAGCTTTCAAAACTCTTTTCAAACTAAAGTTTTCAAAACACTTTATCACACTCTTGAGGACTAATACAAGGTTTACCATCAAGTGAATCGCCGCACTAAGGCATTTTCAAAACTTTTCAAAAGCAAACAAACACACCAAGCAAATTTTTAAAAGATGAGCGAGTACCTAAGAGCCATAGAAAACCATGGATGAGCAAGTACCTAATACCTTCCCTTTCTATAACCTACCCCCCGTACTCAAACATTCTCGAAAAAGGTTTTTTCTGTTCTTTTTCCTTTTCCTGATTGGATAAAATAAAAGTAGGTGGCGACTCTTGCTTACCACGACATTTGCGAACAAAAAATGTAAACCAGTATTAACAGTCGGTTCTGCCACCGTATCACAGAACTGGAGACTCTGCTGGGGAATATAAAGTGGGGTTTACCTTAGGATCTAGGTCATTTTAAAATTGCTTTCTTGTTTTGCCTTTCCTGCTTTAAATTCAAGGGTTTTGTTTGGGTATTATTAAAGATCCTACACCCGGATCTGGGGACACTTTTTAGGTAAACAACAATAGATCGTGGAGACTGTACGGTGTATACCGATATGGTTTAAGCGATGGCTGTGTTGGTGTGACACTTTGGTTGGTACCGGTATCTTTCGTGGGGAAACAAGGAGAATACGGGGCCGCCGCATGGTATCATGAAGCACTAACAGACCTTAGAACCTTAGTTGAACAAACGTAGTTATTAGAAAGTAGTGAGATAACCGACCTCGATATAAAGCTGAGGATTGGTTGATACTCGATGCTACACTCATTGAGATCAGACTTTTGGTATATTTCGGCCGCATGAAAAGATTCCCTGAGCTGAAATAATGCCCGATAAAGGATGATCAATGATATTGAGAATCCTTAGAACCCGGTTAATTTTCTAAGATAGGTTGAGCCATCTAAACTTCAAGAGGGTACTTACCTATGGAATCCATGCAAGCCTAAACCTAAGGCTACTTGTGTGACTTGTTTGCTTTCTTTTCCTAATAATTTGAACTCATTGCAGGGCTTTATTTGTATTCCTTGTAGGACCTTGTTTATATAAATCCAATAAATTAGTTTCTTACCCTGCATTTTTGCTTGATGCATAGCATACACAACATAACATCATAACATGACATATCATACTAACCATTTCAAGGATATTGAAGGTCTGTGATGCAGGTTATGATGAACCAGACGTCTAGCAAGGGGCAAGGGGAGTTATTTTACTCTAGCCAATGTCGTCAAAAGATCAAAACACGACACTTAAGTCAGGGGCTATGACCCACTTGATATAGTGAGCTTGACTCTCATAGAAGGACTCTCAATGATACAAAGTTCTTCAATTAAAGCTGCAAAATTCAACTTCTGACATTTTCTTGCTTACCTCGCGAGATCCTTGAAAACATTGCATACATATATAATACATATCATTGCATAAGCAGGTTTCAAATAGGTCTCTCATGTTCTCGCTGTTTATTTCAGCAATGGCTCTCCAACAAGACAACAAAGATCTCCAAGCTTAAGATGCCAAGTTCAAAGAATTTCTTCTGAATCTATCCAAGGGGAAAGAAGACCTGAAAACACTCTTCGCCGGGAATCTGACCAAAGAACGTCCTGACAACAACAAGGATGAATAACTGGAACAACTGCAAGCTGAGGTAGAAGCAATGAGAATCCAGATGCTTGGGCAGATGGCTCTTATCCAAAACTTAGCTCGAGGACAAGAGGGGCTAAGAGCCTTCCTCAACAAGCTTCACCAAGATGGATGCAGATCCATGAAACAAACAGTTAAAATTATGGATCAAGGCATTAATCAGCCCCCAGTGATAGAAGAGGTTGGAAACAGACCTTTCCAGATTTCTACTACATCACAAGCCCAACCACAACCTCGCCAATGACAACGGGGCAATCGGCATAAGAAGAATAAATCTGAAAGACGCTTCACCGAAATCAACATGTCATTGGCTCAAGCATTGCAACGCATGTTGAAGGCCAAGTTAGTTATATTAAGGGACCCTCCTCAGAATCCAAACATAGCCTCCCCAAGGTACAATCCAAATGCAAGATGTGCGTACCACTCCAACAGTCCTGGACATGACACTAACAGCTGTTGGGCGTTGAGAAATAAAATTCAAGACCCGATTGATGAAGGAGCGCTAGAATTCGCACAAGACGGTCAGACTGAGTTCTTCTGCCATCCCTCCAAGGCATACCATTTGAAGTGACAAGTTCTCATAAGAAGACTTTTTGTTCATTATAATTCTCAATGTGTAATTTTCTTTTTATTTGTTTGAACATTTATTCATATCAAACCTAGTTATTTCATCAATGCATTGTACATGTTTGTCTTGAATCAATTCATTCGTATTCACTATTTTAAAAATGCGTTCTTATTTCCTTTTGTGATATTTAACTCTCGATTAAAAACTCTAAGCCTTAGAGGGAGGATGACGAAAATGATACCACAATCTCTACAGTATGCTTTTGAATAGACCCTGCTGACGATGTACAGGCGTTGTTTCAAATCCTAAACAGTGGAGTTATAAGGAAGATAATCCCTAGTCAACCCCTTCGAGCCAAAGAAATAGGAGTTTTTCTTTTCACTCAAATTAAAATCCTTAATCATAACCTGGGGAAGGGTAGTTTTCTCAGTTAATTCAGAGGTGCATTAAGTCACAATCTGCCGCTTCGTACACAATGAATGGCATCGAAGACGTCCTTCCAAAACAAAAGACGATGATGGTTCCGTATAATCGTCAAGACAGGAAGTCATTATCTCTCGAAATAAAAGCCCATTAAATCAAAACCTATGAAGGAGACTTAAGAGAAAAATTGGGGCATCCCGCTGACTGTAATCACAAAAGAAACAATTTAGAAAAAAGAAGGGATAACGAAAACCAAAAAAATAGGTTACTACAAATCCTCAACAAAAAGAAGATTACAAAAATGACTGCCTTTTAAAAAAAAAGTTCAATTTCTGAATCATCACCAAGTATCAGAGCAACGATTCCAGACTCAATTGGGATCTAAATGCGTAATTAACTGAGCTTAGGACTGAAGAACATCACGAAGAGCGGGTTGAGTATAAATAAAATTTGAGCCTTTATCCTTTGTTTCTTGAACCGTAAACCAGACCACGTTATAACCCTTAAAAGTCCTAGCTGAAGCATGGGTTAGTTTGAGAGCATACTGTTACAAAGGTATCCTGACTCCTGTAGGCTTTGTTACGAATCCTGAGTTGATATCACATTCTTACAAATTTCGTTTTGCTACACAAAACACATTTTCAAAAAATTTCAAGACAGACATGAGTTTTGCATTCTTTAATTGACATTGTTTGCATATGACTAATTGTTTGATAGCAGAGAAATCCGCACAATAGATATTCAATGAACAAACATCCTCTCAATGGACAGAATCACCTCAGCGGGAAAGACACTTCCAATAACAGGTCTTCCATAAGAAAGGGGTATGACATGATGTCTAAAAACACCTGGGGAAGTCTCTCCAAAAGTGCAAAAGAACCAGGGGCAGATCTCCATATGAATCGCTTGGGGCATTACGCACGCATTCCAGTAATGAATCATGTGCCATCAAGAAAACATTTTTGACAGTACTTCAACACAACACTATGGACAGTGACAACTCTCTACATCCTGAAAGCATGGACAAAGTAAGAAAATACTACGCATAACAAAGAACCGCTAGGTTGACATACCTAGGCAAAAATAAGGGCATCCCGGCGAACCAAAGGGTTCGGGAAAAAATTTGGGATAAAAAATGAAAAAAAATATGTACACCCGGCAAGTCGAAAACCCGAAAGGGCGGCTTGGGCAAAAAAGGGTATCCCGGTGGACTGAAAACCCGAAACGGCGGTCAAGGAAAAAGTTAGGGATTTAAAACGTACGACTATGTCCCGTCACCTGTCTATCAGTGGAAGACTTATACCTTGATCAACATTCATCAAGAGCACCAGAATTCAGATACGCTCCAGATACGGATGCCATTCTTATACTCATCCAGATTCATCTTGAAATTCTGGCTGCAGATACTCAATGTCACGTTCAATGTTATGACACCGTATCTGACTTACTATATGACAGTAAATACAAAAGCAATAAAGAACACAATCAATTGTTTACCCAGTTCAGTGTGCAACAACACCTACTCTGGGGGCTACCAAGCCAGGGAGGAAATCCACTATAAGAGATTTTAATTCAGGAATAAACCAACCAGTTTATCTCCTTCACTTAAGACCTATCCAATGCAATTCCAATCTAAGTACAACTTAAACCTGAGTTCCTACTCACTCCCCCTCAATCACAACAATGATACATAAACCAATTTGACTTAAGAATTGATGAAGACACTCTTCAAAAAACAAACACTTGATTAAGCTTCACATCTTTTTAATCAAGCAACACAATCACTCGTGCTTCACAGCTTTGAGTGATGCGCACAACTAACTTGACTCTGCTTCACAGCTTTAGCCAAGGAACATTCAAACACTCTTGCTTCAAAGCTTTGAGTGTTACACAACCCTTACAATTAGAAACCTATTCCAAGTCACTTATCACAATGATAATTGCTTGGAGTACAATAATCAAATCTATACAGATTACAAAATGATCTTCTGATCAAATCAAGAGGGATGCTTGAAAAACAGCAGCTCGGTTGAATATATAGCAGCTGCAACTTCAGTTAGGGTTTCCAAAATCCTAGGGTTAATTCCGTTTGACCTAAAGACCAGGTCACAGGACTTTATTAACCAGGTTAGGGTTGAGCTAGGTTACCCCTCAGAAAACGCAGGATTCTGTTCAGGAAAGACTGAGTTATTTCCTGAAAAAACTCAGACTTATCCAACCTGCATACCTGTTAGTTCAGAACAGGATGTCATAACATCTGTTATGACATCTGAGAAAACCTATCTACTGATTTAGCAAAATGTGATCATTTTGCAAAATGCTCAGATACACACTTATAAACATCAATACTTCAATTACAATATTTTTCTGCAAAGGTACCTAATGAGTCAGTACAAACTGAACTAGAATGTTATGACATCAGTCATGACATTCACACATACACTTGGGATTTACCAAAAATGCAAGCCAATACCTAAACACCTACAAACTCCCCCTTTGGCAGATTTTTGGCTAAAGACCCTAAACAATCAGAGATAGATAGCAGCAGAAATAAGTGACAGCAGAAAAATAGAATGTCAAGTACTAATTAAGTAAGTACCAAAATATTCTCCCCCTCTTTAGCCACAAATGGGCCAAAGATACATGTTCATAAAATTATACAGTTATCCAAAACAAAATAATAAGAGCAGCAGCAGAAAACAACTGAATACACTTCCAAACTCCACCAGATATCAGCACCAACCAGTAACACCACCAAACATCAATCAACCTTCAAGCACTGTCATCAGACTCAGAGGAGCTAGTTTCTTCAATGTTGAGATGTCCTTCACCTTCTTCCCTTCTGTTTTCTTCAGCTTCCTCCTTTTCTAGCCTGGCAATTAGAATTTCTAGGGTCCTTTTTCTAGCATCCAGCTCTTTACAAGTTTCTTTTAAAACAGCTATGACATCTGATGTCTTGGACTGGGTCTTTACAGACGATGTCTCAGCTGATGTTATGACAATGTCTGGAGCATGAGATCCATGAAACAGTTTGTAGTGCAGGCCAAGGGCAGGAGCTCTTTTGCAGACTGTATCTCTTGCCACAAGGATATCAGGGTATTGTGCAAGGATGATTCCACAAAGGAGGGAGGGAAAGGCAATTGGTCCTTTGACAACATAACTGCCAGCATGCTTTAAAGTTTGTTCAAAGATGTACCTCCCATAGTCAAAAGCAGTCTTGGTTCCCACAGCATAGATAAATCTCCCCAATCCTGTGGAGATAGTTGATTTGTGATTTGTAGGCACCCAGTTGGCTGCACCTATTTTATGCAAGATGGCAAATTTCATGCTGAGTTTACTAGCATTCAGCTTCCCTTTCAAGGGCCAGCACTTTACTTGCCTGGCTGTGATGGTTAGACAGACTTCATTGTCAGTTGCCTCTAGATCAGGACAGTCCTCATTTGTTCTTCCAAGAAACTTGTTGATTTCTGATGGAGAGAACTTGACCCTTCTTCCTCTAACAAAAACACTTTCAAAGTCAGCTGACCTTCCATCAGCACAATCATTTGACAAGTTCACTACAAACTCCTTGACCAGATTTTCATAACATTTGTTAAACTTTATCACTGTCTTCATTAGCCCAGCATTCTTGATCAGGTCCATGATGTCTTTGCACTCCAAGGCATCATTGTTGAGTTCTCTCTCTAAGGTTATTCTCTTTAAGCAAACATACTTCCATCTGTTTGCATTGTCAGGATGATGAAAAGAGATGTTGTCTGTTGGCACTTCAGGCACTCTAGCAATTTTGCTGGAGGGGAGCTTCCTTCTGATGGGAGTTTCTTCAATATCAATCTCAAATTCTGATTCCTCATCAGAATCAGAAGTTTCAGGTTCTTTACTCTTCTTAGAGATTGGTTGTCTAGCAGTATGCACCTGAGCCTTCTTCCCTTTTGTCTGAATACTTTTCTCAGCCATGCCTTCAGCCTTGGATTTCTTAGCATCAGGTTTATCATTCTGACTACTCTTTCTTTTCATCAATCTCCTAGCTATGCTAGGGTTCACATTAACAATCAGTTCATTATCTGAGTAATCTTCATCCACATCAATGATAGGTGGATCAGCAGCCTTTTCAGAGGGGTTCTGAATGTTGTCTTTTGGTGTCACAACATTCTCAGTGACATCTACATTTTCAGAAACTTCCACATTTGGACTTTCTGATTGATTTAAAGGGACAGAAATCCCCGGTACAGATTGGTTGCCACTCAGTATACTAGTAACCAGCCTAGCAATAGCTTGGTGAACTTGAACTGATCCTTCTCTATTAGGTACAGAAGAAGAAGGATGAGAAGAATTACCAGAGGCTGTAGCTTGAGCTCTTCCTGCATGTCTGGTTCTGAGCTTTTTGACTTTGGTTGGGTCAGTTGCCATTTCCCTGAGAGGAGTGACCTCAAGAACTTCAGATTCTATGCATGTGGTGATTGCCCTAGAATCTTGGTCAGATGATGACGATGATGAGGATGACGAAGTTGCCATGGTCGAAGATGATGTCTGAGACATTTTGATTGACTTTGAGTAATGGTAGCAGTTTGAGGAAGATCTTTGATTGAGAGGAGAAAACAGGTTGCAAGGACGAGAGAGGTAGAGGGTAAAAGGGAGTCTTTTCAACTTCTTAAAGATTTTGAAAGAATTGTGAAAGTATAAGCTTAACCCACTAATGATAGACTTAATAAAGTTAATTCCTTCAACCTTTGTTTTAAGCAAAATTAATTGCTATAATTTCTTATGTTGGTGAATACCCAACCTGCCCCTCAAATTTTCAAGCTTATTTCCAACAAGAGCCTTGGTAGAAGAATCAGTCAGCTGAAGCTTAGAGAAACTATGTTCCAGTTTAAATGACTTCTTCTCTTCAAAGTCAATAGGGTTCAAGGAAATGTTGATTGTTTTCAGATTGTCATAACACAATGTCACAACATCTTGTGTAACATTGTACTCAGGGAGCATCTGTTTTGACCAGATGTTTTGAGAACAGAATTTATTAGACTTGTTATTTCCAACATCCTTGTCAAGATGACTTAAGGTTCTGACAACACATCCTTCTTCAAGTTTATTTGCCACATTACAGATATTATCAACCTGTAGTTTTGGAGTTCTTCTGACAGCTTCCATAGAAATAGCTCTTAGATGAAGGAGACCAAGCTTATGCTGCCACAATTTCATCTCTTTTTCTTCTTTGATGATTTGACACATAGTGGAGATATCAGTGTTCTCAGGCTGCCACACGTAACAGTTATCTTTGGATCTGATTCCTCTCATTACAACTACTAGTTTTTCATTAATTACTAGACATTCAGATCTTGAGAAGTTGACCTTGAATCCTAGATCACATAATTGACTGATACTAATGAGATTAGCATTCAACCCTTTTACCAGCAGTACTTTATTCAGACTTGGAACTCCAGGGCAGTCCAAATTACCAACTCCTTTGACTTCACCTTTAGCACCATCTCCAAAGGTCACAAAACTGGTGGTGTGAGGCATAACATTATTGAGGAGATTTTTGACTCCAGTCATGTGTCTGGAACATCCACTGTCAAAGTACCAATCTTCCTTTGCAGAGACCCTCAGGGAAGTGTGAGCTATCAGTGCAGTAGCCTTTTTCTTCCATTTAGGAGCATGTGGTACCCTTTTAGACTTAGGTTTGACACCTGAGTTCTGATTAGGATATCCATGTAGTCTAAAGCAGAAGGGCTTTATGTGACCATATCTCCCACAATGATGACACTTCCATCTTTGGTACCTTTTCTTCATATGTCTCTGTTCCTGATGTTGAGAGTTGTGTTGAGACATCTGTTTTGACATTTGCTTACCAGTACCAGATTTCTTTGCTTCCATAAATCCTAGTCCAGATTTATTTCCCACATTTTGTCCAACCTGAAGGATCTCTTCCAATTTGTCTGTTCCATTTGTCAACATCTTGACAGATTTGGTCATTTGATTCAGTTGTAAGTTCAGCAATTGAACTTCTCCTTCTAGATGACTTATAGTTTCAAGATTTGCCCTTTTTTCAGCCTCCAGCTTTATAATGAGTTTTGATTGTTTCTCATTCTGCACACAGACTTCAGCACTTCTGATACACAATTTCTTGTAGGTATCAGCCAGTTCTTCAAATGTCACTTCTTCATCACTAGTGTCACTTTCAGAAGTACAAACACTAGTTAGAGCAGTAACTAGTTTGGCAGATTCTTCTTCAGAATTACTTTCTGAATCATAGTGAGACCAAGTAACAGTCATTCCTTTCTTTTGTTTCTTAAGAAAGGTAGGACATTCAGCTCGAATATGTCCATATCCTTCACATCCATGGCATTGAATACCTCTGCCTTGGTTTCCCTTATCTTCTGACCTTGGTCTTCTGCTGGAACTGTCAATGTCAGAGGGAATGTTATGAACATTAGACCTTGACTTTGGGTCCGTTCTTTTGATGAGCTTGTTGAACTGTCGTCCAAGCATGGAAATAGCTTCTGATATGTTTTCTTCTTCATCCTCCTTGTATTCAACATCAGTGTTGGATATAAGTGCTATGCTTTTGTTCTTCTTGTCACCATTATCAGTGATCCCCATCTCAAAAGTCTGAAGAGACCCAATAAGTTCATCCACTTTCAACTTGCTAATGTCTTGGGCTTCCTCTATGGCAGTTACCTTCATTGCAAATCTTTTAGGCAAGGATCTGAGAATCTTCCTCACCAGTTTTTCTTCTGACATCTTTTCTCCCAGTGCTCCTGAGGTGTTGGCAATCTCCAAGATGTTCATGTGAAACTCATGAATGGTTTCATCTTCCATCATTTTTAGATTCTCAAATTTGGTAGTCAACATCTGAAGCCTTGACATTTTTACTTTGGAAGTGCCCTCATGAGTAGTTTTGAGAGTGTCCCAAACTTCCTTGGCCAGTTCATATTGATGTACTAGTCTGAAAATGTTTCTATCAATTCCATTGAACAAGGCATTTAAAGCTTTTGAATTTCCCAGAGCTAACTCATCTTCTTCTTTACTCCAATCTTCCTCAGGCTTCAGACTGATTGTCCCATCTATCTCAGTTATGGTGGGATGAATCCATCCTTTGTCAGCAGCTCTCCAAGCCTTTTTGTCCAGAGATTTTAGGAAGGCAATCATACGAGGTTTCCAGTAGTCATAATTGGTTCCGTCCAGAATGGGTGGTCTATTTCCAAAAACTCCTTCTTTGTCCATAGTGCCAGAAAGTGATATCCCTAGATCTCACCCAGTAATACAGGCAGGGTGCCTGCTCTGATACCAATTGAAATTCTGGCTGCAGATACTCAATGTCACGTTCAATGTTATGACACCGTATCTGACTTACTATATGACAGTAAATACAAAAGCAATAAAGAACACAGTCAATTGTTTACCCAGTTCAGTGTGCAACAACACCTACTCTGGGGGCTACCAAGCCAGGGAGGAAATCCACTATAAGAGATTTTAATTCAGGAATAAACCAACCAGTTTATCTCCTTCACTTAAGACCTACCCAATGCAATTCCAATCTAAGTACAACTTAAACCTGAGTTCCTACTCACTCCCCCTCAATCACAGCAGTGATACATAAACCAATTTGACTTAAGAATTGATGAAGACACTCTTCAAAAAACAAACACTTGATTAAGCTTCACAGCTTTTTAATCAAGCAACACAATCACTCGTGCTTCACAGCTTTGAGTGATGCGCACAACTAACTTGACTCTACTTCACAGCTTTAGCCAAGGAACATTCAAACACTCTTGCTTCAAAGCTTTGAGTGTTACACAACCCTTACAATTAGAAACCTATTCCAAGGCACTTATCACAATGATAATTGCTTGGAGTACAATAATCAAATCTATACAGATTACAAAATGATCTTCTGATCAAATCAAGAGGGATGCTTGAAAAACAGCAGCTCTGTTGCATATATAGCAGCTGCAACATCAGTTAGGGTTTCCAAAATCCTAGGGTTAATTCCGTTTGACCTAAAGACCAGGTCACAGGACTTTATTAACCAGGTTAGGGTTGAGCTAGGTTACCCCTCAGAAAACGCAGGATTCTGTTCAGGAAAGACTGAGTTATTTCCTGAAAAAACTCAGACTTATCCAACCTGCATACCTGTTAGTTCAGAACAGGATGTCATAACATCTGTTATGACATCTGAGAAAACCTGTCTACTGATTTAGCAAAATGTGATCATTTTGCAAAATGCTCAGATACACACTTATAAACATCAATACTTCAATTACAATATTTTTCTGCAAAGGTACCTAATGAGTCAGTACAAACTGAACTAGAATGTTATGACATCAGTCATGACATTCACACATACACTTGGGATTTACCAAAAATGCAAGCCAATACCTAAACACCTACACATCTTTCAGATACAGTTCAGATACGCTCCAGACACGGATACCATTCTAATACTCATTCAGATTCAGCTTTCAGATACAATTCAGATACACTCCAGATACGGATGCCATTCTGATACCCATTCAGACTCAGCTTTCAGATACAGTTCGGATACGCTCCAGATACGGGTACCATTCTAATACTAATTCAGACTCAGCTTTCAGATAGAGTTCAGATACGCTCCAGATACGGATGCCCATTTTGATACTCATTCAGATTCATCTTTCAGATACAGTTCAGATATGCTCCAGATACGAATGCCATTCTGATACTCATTTAGATTCAACTTTCAGATATAGTTCAGATATGCTCCAGATACAGATGCCATTCTGATGCTCATTCAGATTCAGCTTTCAGATACAGTTCAGATACGATCTAGATATGGATGTCATTCTGATACTCATTCAGATTCAACTTTCAGATACAATTCAGATACGCTCTAGATACCAATGCCATTCTGATACTCATTCAGATTTCAGATACAGTTCAGATACGCTCCAGATGCGGATGCCATTCTGATACTCATTCAGATTCATCTTTCAGATACAGTTCAGATACACTCCAAATATAGATGCCATTCTGATACTCATTCAGATTCAGCTTTCAGATACAGTTAAGATACGCTCCAGATACGGATGCCATTTTGATACTCATTCAGATTCAGCTTTCAGATATGGTTCATATATGATCCAGATGTAGATGTCATTCTGCTACTTATTCAAGATTTTCATACATCGAGAAACAGTTCAGATACGATCTAGAGATGGATGTCATTCTAACACTCATTCAACACATGTTTCAAGTACGGTTCAGATACGATCCAGAGACGGATGTCGTTCTAACACTCATTCAACACATGTTTCAAGTACAGTTCAGATACGATCCATAGACGGATGTCATTCTGACACTCATTCAACACATGTTTCAACTACAGTTTAGATACGATCCAGAGACGGATGTCATCCTGACACTCATTAAATACATGTTCAAGTACAAACACGACATAGATCCATCCATAAAATCTCTGCATGTACTTTTTCTGTCATGGTACAAGGGGCAGAGACAGTTGGAAGCGAAGTCACTATCACATACAAGCTAGTGATACCTATATTCCCCACAGAGCCGAGACAACCAAGGTCCGACCTCTGTATTCCCAAGCAGGAATTCCTTCCCCAGCAGGTTCATTTAGATTGCTAATTCCTGCATTCCCCAATCGAGCTTTATAACCATAAATAATTTATAAAGTTTTTTCTCACGAGTAGAGTTTAATTCTCTAACGGAGGAAGCTCGATCTCCAACCGAGCTCTTCTCTCCAGCAATGGAAGTTCATCCCCAACTGAGTTTATTTCTCCAAATTAGCAGATCTTCCAACAGAGTATCTCTCTTCCCCACATAGTCATTCTTCTGCAGGATTATTCTCAGACAAAGTCTTTCCCGGCAGAATATTCTCAGGCAGAATGGATGTAAATCTCCAGCTCATCATCTTCGGTCACTATCCCCAGCAGAAACAAAGAACTCAACTCCTCATACTCTCCACCAGCAGTCCAGTATTTATTTTCCCCAGTTAGAGAATATCTCAATAGCATTGCATATCCATACATCATGGCATGTGCATACATGTTATACAACACAATCTCATTTATTTTGAGAACATCATTACTTAATACATTTCATACATCACGACATTACATATGACTAACTCTTTACCTTTCAGGGAAAGACGCAATCAAGTTTTCACGAGTTCTCTCTAGTTCAGTTAAACCGACACCAAGGTTTCTATTCCAGTTGTAGATATTCCAACACTTTTCAAGATTTTCTCTGGTTCAATCAAACCGACACTAAGGTTTCTATTCTAGTTGAAGATGTTCTAAGACTTTCGTCCGGGTCAGCCGAATCACCCCTAAGATTCTCCTGATTTCTATGCCAGTCAAAGTCAATCCGAGACCTTCCCCGGTTTAGTCAAATCGATGCTAAGATTTCTTTCTCGGTTGAAGACAGCTCGAGACATTTCCCTTGTTCAGTCAAATCGATACTAAGATTTCTATTCTAGTTAAAAAAGCTATGAAGCCCGAAAACTGACCGGATAACAGCTTAATTTCCCCAAGTTACTGAAGCCTGGAGCACGCCCAGATAACGGTATAAGACGTTGTGAAGTCTGGAGCACGACCAGATAGCGACAAGAGACACTATGAAACCTGGAGCACGACCAGATAACAGTATGAGGTACTGTGAAGCTTGGAATTCGACCAGATAGCAGTTTACTCGGCCAATTACTATTGAAGCCTGGAAACGACCGAATGTTAGTATGCCTTAAATTCAATTTGAAACCCGGATGCGACCAGATAACCACTTAATTCCTTCTGAAGTCTGGAACACGACCAGATAACAGTTTTTGAGATTGCAAATCCTGGAGCACGACCAGATAGCAAGTTTAATCTCATCTCCCCAGTAAGTCACTGTAAAACTTGGAGCACGACCAGATAGTAGTCATTCTTATTATCCTCAACAAATCAATGTAAAGCCTGGAGCACGACCAGATAGCAGTTCATTTTCATCTCCTCGACTAAGAGATGATTCCCCAGTAGAGTAACGGACAACTGAAGTTCCTAAAATTCCATTTCTCCCAAGACAGAGACCAATATTCTTCAGCAGATTCCTCCTCAACGACAGGAGCAGGAATTCTCATTGAAGGAATATCTCAGGAAATCAACATCCTCTAGATGGCATCTTTAAGCCCATCTCTGACGATTCTCCGTCATATCTCCCGGATGGCATCTTTAAGCCTATCTCCAACGATTTTCAGTCATCTTCTCTAAATGGCATCTATAAGCCCATTCCCAAAATTATCTATATAGTCAAGCATCATTACATATGAGTGCAAATTTCTGGACACTCTAGTGTTCAATCATCTCCCACCTTCAGATCACGAAAGGCAGACGAGCCAATCTAAATCTTCAGGTTTAAGAAGATTGAATAGGGGCAGCTGTTGTACCCCAAAATTTACCCTCTTTATTTCGACCTTTTTTTCTTACATTTTATTATTACATACATGCATATCATTGGTTTTATGGTTATGGAATCAAGGTATATTTAGTAAGCTTCGCCAGGATACAAGTGACATTTATTTCGCCAACGGATGTTCTCAGAGTATTTTCCATGCTGAAGATCAGTTCGTCATTTCGCAACGATTTGAGGTTCAAAGATTCACAAGTCCAACCCGGCGCGTCATGTTCAGGTGCTCTTTCGCTAAGATATCTCAGGTGACATATTCTCAAATTTAGGTTATGCTCAAAAATCAATTCTTTAATGAGGGTCTCCGAATGTGTGAGTTTTCTCAAAGAAATGTGGTGAAAAAGTGTTCTAGAAGTGCCGTTTTTACGCACTAAAAAATTCATAACTTGAAGATCGTGGCTCGTTTTGAACCCGTTCCGGTGGCCAAAATTCTGTATTAACGTCATCTACGTTTTCATCTCTCACAGTTGAAAGCCAATCTCGATCAGAAGGTCTTCAAAAATGCGGATTTATCAAGTATTTTTATACAGAAAATTTGTGACAGAAGTTTATTTGCGTCATGTTCAGAAAATCATAACTTGGTCGATTTTCATCGTATCAAGCTGGTTCTGGCGCAAAAATTTCACAAATTGAGTTGGCTAAGTTTTCACAAGAGGTATCAAGTTCGAACAATATACAAAAGGACTTCGTTTCTTTCTTAGAGTATGCGTGACGCGCCGAAAATCCTGAATGCTGAATATTATTTCATTTGGGTCGAAACTTCGAAAATTCATAACTCGGTCAATTTTTTCCAGATCGGGCCCATATTTTTACACAAGGTCACTGACTCAGAGATCTAAAACTTTTCTTCAAAAGTCGAGACCGGGTTATGCTCCGATCAATACCAGTTTTTTATTGAAGAACGTGTCAGAGTTGACATGGAGCCCAAAATAAGTATGTCTGAGGCAAAACTTAAAAAATTCATAACTAATTCACCGTTTATCTGATTAATCCCATTTTTGGACAGGAGTTATTTCTCAGCGTCGGCTATATTTTGTTTTCACATTTCAACTTCAAAAATTATACTTAAGCCTCTGCGATTTAGCCTAGAACATGACGGATTCAAGTGAATAAAAATCTGCACTATTGCTTGTGGTTATTGGAGGCCCAATTGCACATTCAAAGCCCATATCTTTTCTCTAATTTCAATTATATAATCTCACTTTTTCACACAAACAAGATACGACAAACGAGAAAAAAACATTTGCCACAACCCTGTCAAAATATCAAATTCTTTCAAGAACCCTAAAAACCTTGAAATCCTTATTATAAACCCCCATCTCACTACAAACAAGCCATCCTTGTTACAAACTCACATCTCACTACTTCTCCAGTAAGGGTAAGGCTGGTTTGATCTCCATGATTAAAAGGATATAGAAGCATTCATACATGCCATATCAATTTTAATATTGCAAAATTTCATATATTTTCTTTATTTGTATTTCATGATATAGTAATTTATTTAATGTGTTCATGAGATTCAACACTACAGATTTAGACTGAATCCCATGCAGGGTTATTACAAAACACTGAGGCTAAAACAGAACAACCACCAATACATGACTCATGGCAAGGCAGGCATCCTGAGGAGGTTAAGGAGGTTAAGGGCGCGGGTTCAACACTCACCCTTATTGGTTTTGGTTTTCTTCCTTTCTATTTATCCTTTTAACTATTTTCATTCTTTCTGATAATTTTGCTTATTTTTAACCCTTTTTGCCTCATTTCTTTCTCTTTAATATCTTTCTTAAAAACCCTAAATTCATATAAACTCTAATTTTATTTAAATTAAAAACCCTATTAATTGACAAACTTAACTTTTTTTACAAACCCTAATTAATTTAGGTTTTAAGTTTTTTTTATTATTATTAAATCTTTTTTTATTAACTCTTTAATTTAATTAATTAACTTTTTTCTTCTGCAAATTAGGAAAACAATTAGATTTTAGATTTTCTTTGTAATTAACCCTTTAATTAACCATTTTTTAACAAATTAGGATTAGGTTTTTGTTTTATTTAGTAACTGAATTTTTGACTTTTTTTTTCATTTATTAATAAATTAAGTTAATTAACTTTTTTTTATTAAAATTAGTTAGAATTAGGTTTTTTTAATTAACTTAAAATTATTTTCTACAAAAAAACACCAAAAACATTAACTTAGAATTTTAGGTTTTAATTTTTCCTTAATTTCTTTTTATTTATTCTTTTACATTTTAATTTCTAGAACAACTGTATAGATCGCATTATCAATGTAATAGCGTAGATTTATCTTTTCTCGTATTTGTTTTCTAATTATGTAATTGCTTCCGGGATGTAATAGTTTTAAGATTTCTTTTCGCACTCTTCATTATTATGTAACTGCCCTAAAGCTCTGTAATAGCCTAGGTTTACATTTCCGCCTTTACCTTCTGCTACTATATTTTATGCAATGCTTAGACTAATAGGATTATATGGAAAGACCGGTAAACTAATTAAACATAGCATGACTTAATTACAAGATAAATATCTGAAAACAAACACTGCTGCACACTTGCACCCCTAGGGTATACCTCACATGGTTGCCTCGGAAACAATGATCATCTCCCTCGAACGTAGGGATATCTTAGCAAAGACCATCGGTATAAAAGTCATCATAAAGATCATAGTCCCTCAATGTCCCTCGAGTTGCCTACGAGAAATGATCTTGTCCCTCGATGTTTCCTACGCCTATATGATGACAGTCCCTTCGAAATGCTAAGGTATCCTTACATGTTGCCTTCAATGACCATTTTGTCCCTTTCGATAGTCCCTCAACATCCAACGACTAGGGTTACCTACTCACTAATAGTAGGATAACATGGTCTAAAGGATAGGAGGACAAGAACAAGCTTTTTTTCGAGTAGGTAGATAACTATTAGGTACTTGCTGAAACAACTTTTTACACCCTACACTTTAAAAACTCTTTTCAAACTAAAGTTTTCAAAACACTTTATCACACTCTTGAGGACTGATACAAGGGTTACCATCAAGTGAATCACCGCACTAAGGAATTTTCAAAACTTTTCAAAAGAACACAAACACACCAAGCAAATTTTTGAAAGATGAGAAAGTACCTAAGAGCCCATGGAAAACCATGGATGGAAAGGGTGCTATACCTTTCCTTTCTATAACCTACCCCTCGTACTCAGAAACATTCTCGAAAAAGGGTTTTCTGTTCTTTTTCCTTTTCCCGATTGGATAAAATAAAAGTCGGTGGCGACTCTTGCTTACCACGACATTTGCAAACAAAAAATGCAAACCAGTATTAACAGTCGGTTCTGCCACCATATCACAGAAGTATTATTGCCTTAGCATGATCTTTTGGATTTTTTTTGTGGTTGGCCAGGAAAAGTGCCAGCTGGAGCAGCTGGAGCCGCTTATTTTTGAGCTACTTGAGAGATTTGCATTTCAAGCATTTTGTTATGAGTGGCAAGAAAATCAACCTTATTTGATAGCTGCTTTATTCATTCACTAGCGTGTTTGTTTTGATTTAGAAAATCTTTGTTTTGTTGAACTTGAGTGGCTACGAAGTTTTCTATCACGATTTATGTGATACGGTGGCAGAACCGACTGTTATACTGGTTTTGAATTTGTATTCGCAAATATTGAGGTAAGCAAGAGTCGCCACCGGATTTTCTTTTATCCAACAAAGGAAAGGGTGAAAAGAACAGAAAAAGACCTTTCGAGAGTTTTCTGAGTAAGGGGGGTATATTATGAAAAGGGAAGGTGTTAGCACCCTTTCCATCCGTAGTTTTTATGGGCTCTTAGATACTTAGCTCATTTTTTGAAATACCTTGTGCTTTTGTGTGTTTTTAAAAAGTATTTTGAAATGCCTTAGTGAGGCGATTTACTTTATGATAACTTTTGTATCAGTTCTCGGAAGTATTGATAAAGCATTTTAAAATGTTTTTGAAAGTGTTTTGCGTATGTGTAAAAATTTTGTTTTGAGCAAACATCTAGGAACTATCTACTTTACTCGAAAGGGTCATTCTTTTCCTCCTTTCCTTTAGACAATTCTATCCTACTATTAGTGAGTAGGTACCCCTAGTCGTTTGGATATTTTAGGGACATTCGAAGGGACATTTATAGTCACGAAGGCTACTTGGTAAGAAATCTTAGTAACTACCCTAGGGTTTTAAGATCATTTTTTACCGAGGCAACATCGAGAGGGTCATCGAGGGACTTATAATCTTTTAAGCTGGAGGGTAGCCACTAAAATCTCTCACATTTCGAGAGTTATGACTATTTTCCGAAGGCAACCAAAGTGGGAGTACCCTAAAGGTGTGCATGTGCAATTGTGTTATGTTCAGTTATTTTAGTCATGTGTTAAGTTTGCTAACATTTTATTTTTAAATCTTGTCATACAATCATATCACCATACATCTAAACAGTTAATATATGTGCATGAATTTAAAGTGCGGAAATTAAAGCTACGCTATTACATGGTTTCAGGGAAGGGGACTATTACATGTCTAAGCTTGGGGATAAAAACAGTAAATGTCCTAATTATTCTATTACATCCCATAAGCAGATACATTAATTAAAAATAGGAGTACTAATGATAAAATAATAAACGCGCGCGAAATTGGAAAGGATGTCTAAAACTCTAAAAATGTTCAAAGTAAAAGAAAAAAAAATCTTTTTTGTCATTTTTGTTTATTTGGGGAAAATATTAAATCACATTAAATCTAATTACAAAAAATGAAAATTATTATTTTTAAAAAAATAAGTCTAACATTTTTTGGTTTTTTTTATTTATGAAAGAATTGAAATTGATTAGTCTTAATTCTAATTGATTTTAAAATAATAAAAGTCAAAATAATTAAATAAGTTAATTCACAAAAATAAATTTTAATTAAGAAAATCCTAAAGTCTATTTTTGTGATTTTTATGTTTGATTTAATGTTGATTTAAAGAGTAAAGCCATTAAAATAAATGAACAAAACAAAATAAAAATACAAATGGTCCTTCGATCCAGGGAAGGAGATGGTCCTTCGATCCAAGGAGGGAGATTGCCTTTCGAATCAAGGAAGGAGGTTGTCCTTCGATCCAGGGATGGATGTTGTCGAAAGCGTATAATGAATTACCTGTGGAGTTCCCTAGATCTGCAAGAAAGCAAAACAGAAAAAATCATTGCAAGAGGCAGGGATCAAAACCCCTGCCTCTGCACACACGCAACATCTTATCCTTATTGCCCCTAATTCGAATCTTCTGACCTCAGGTCTACGCTTATTTTGGCTAGAAACAACCTAAACCCAGAGATTCAAAGGAAATCTCAGATCGTGCCCTAGCAATGGCACAATCTCATTCATGTTAAACTTGTACTATCAATAGCCCTGAACATGACTCAAACAGGTTTAAAGTATTAATATGCCATGAAAATGCAGTTTTTTGGATTTACAAACCCTTACCAATCGAAGATGCGTGGATTTATGGCTTTAGGCGTAGAACTGCTTGCTTAGGGGCCTAAAAGTCTTCATGGGAATAGGATGTTTGGTTTTGAGCGAGGAGGCCTGCGAACTGTGCTTTGATTCTGGAAGCTTTGAGATATTTTGTGGTTTTCGTGTGGCTCTTTAGGGTGATTTGTGCGTGTAGGAAAAATGTTTATGTGTTTGGGTGGAGGCAAACATGTTTCTTTTTTCCCCCTCCTAGCAATATGTCTTTATCTCTGTATTTATAGGGGGTAATGGTGAGTGAAAATGGCAAGAGACAACCATTAATCAGGTTTTGAAGGCACAATCGAAAGCTTTAAACATGTTGCCTTTTTTGAGGATTTTCTAACCTTTTGGGTTTTTAAGGAACCTGGACAGGTTTTACTCCTTAACTCCTTCGAATTCCCTCAAGCCTTGTTCTTCGATTGGCTCTGAGTGGCTCCTTTCTATTTTCTCTGGGCTCAATATTGTGGCTCCTTCGATTCTAAACCCCACCCTTGACTTATGTCTTTGCTTGCCTAAAAGAAACAACTTTGCTGCACATTAGTCAACCTTTAGTTGGTGAATACAACTTGTATTGCACCAATCAAAGGGTATCTTAAGAGCATCAGAACTTCTCTTCAAACATCCCAAACCTGTTCAGGTGCATGCCATAAGTTCTGAGGTGGCTCATACTTGGCTAGTTCATCCCAAATCGTCCTTCGATCATGCCACGCTTAAAGATGGCATGTCTTTCAAATCCACCAAATTCATGTTTTTTCGAATGGACCTTTTGAATGTTTCTTTGAATGGACTATATTGTGTGTCATAGTGTAGAAACTGTGTGTTGAAGGGTTTAGAGGTGGAGTCAAATTAGCATGAGGGAAATCACTGCTTTGTGAATCGAAGCACGCATGAAAGGAGTTCTTGCCTTATGAATTGAAGGCAGGCCTGAAGGATGTACTTTCCTTGTGAATGGAAAGCAAGCATGCAGTGAGTATTTGCCTAGTGAATGGACAACAAGCCTGAAGAATGTACTTGCCTTGTGAATCAAAGGCAAGCACATGGGAAGCCTTTTCCTTGTGGATCAAAAACAAGTCTACAGGAAGTCTTTTCCTTGTGGATTGCAAGTAAGTCCAGAGGAAGTCTTTTCCTTGTGTATTGAAAGAAATTCCAAAGGAAGTCTTTTCCTTGTTGATCGAAAGCAAGTCCAGAGGAAGTCTTTTCCCTGTGGATCGAAAGCAAGTTGAAGGAGGTCAAAGTCCAATCGAAGCTTGGGAAGTTGAAACAAACTTGGAGGAGGCCAAAGTCCATTTGAAGATTGGGAAACTAAGGCAAGCTTGCTTTTCTTCTATTTGATGCTTGAAAGCCCAATCTGATCCATGGAAACTATATGGGGCCTCAAAAATCCAATTGTATTTGTGCCAACTTGGACTTTTGAAAATCCTTGTGAGAAAATGTCTTGAGAAAAGAGAAGGCAAATTTTGGGGTACAACAATTTTTATATTGGATTTCCTAGGAACATCTGAAGTAATTTGGACGGCTTTCTGGTATCCCGGTGGTGTAGTAAGATCTTTTCCAAGTGCATATAGTGCATTGCTGTTCTTGTACAAAGAGTTCGGATGGTTCTTTCAGGTAGGATTATAGGTATTCCCGTATGGGTTTCCTTGAGCATAATTCACTTGATCAACTGTACTCCTGTTAAAAGTGGACATTTAGGCGCAACATGTGTGTGAAGTCCGCATAGATCGCAGATTGGAGCTACTGCAACCACAATGGCTGCGGGGGTTATGGTCAAGTTTTCTATCTTTTGGGTAAGAGCTTCTACCTTAGCGTTAAATTGGTCTTAACTGCTAACTTCGTACATACCGCTTTCGTTTGAGGTTTCTCCATAATGGTTCTATCGCTTCCCCAATGGTAATGGTTTTGAGCCATACTTTCGATAAGTTGATAAACGTCGTGATGAGGTTTATCCATTAGTGTGCCGCCAGCTGCAACATCAATCGTTAGTCTTATGTTGTACAAGAGACCATTGTAAAAGGTGTGGATGATCATCCATTCGTTTAGACCATGATGTGGAAAAAGTCGCAACATGTCTTTGTATCTTTCTCGTGCTTCGAAAAGAGATTCACTTTCCTTTTGTTTAAAACCATTGATTTTGGCTCTTAGCATAGTCGTCTTACTTGGCGGAAAATATCGCGCTAGGAAAACATTCTTCAACTTGTTCCATGTGGTAACAGAGTTGGATGGTAAAGAATGGAGCCAAGCTCTAGCTCTATCTCACAATGAAAAATGGAAAAGATGAAGTCTTATTGCTTCGGGGATGACACCATTTGCTTTCACATTGTTTGCGTACTGCACAAACATAGACAAACGTAAGTTCGAATTGTTCGTAGGATATCCTGAAAACAGATTTTGTTGAACAACTTGTAATAATGAAGGTTTTAACTCGAAATTAAGGGCAACAATTATGTTGTAAGGTTCCTCTTGCAACGAGGAAGCATAATCCTTTAGAGGACAATTTTTGGGTCTTTCGGCCATTCTTGGTTCAGGAAGAGATAAATTGGGAAGATTGATATCGAGAAGATTGTACTTAATTTGGTATTCTCTAATTTGGCATCTTATACTAACAAACTGCTCGACCTCTTCATTTGGTTACTCTAATTCTTCGCCTTGAGAGGAGTGCTTGCATACAATCAACGGATAAAAATAAAATAAAATTGGTTTCCTTAGTCTATACGGCATAACAAAGGATGCACAATGTCGACTAAATCAGTCCCCGACAACAGCGCCAAAAACATGATCGTGACTTTAAGAGTCTATCGGGTGTATTAACTGCAAGTGCACAGTTTAATCGCGTAGTTTTAAAAGATATCTAACCTACAAGGACTGGTAATCGAATTACTGCTATCTAAAGTTACTGTGCAAAGCTAAGGCTAATAATAAATCTTAGTTTTTGGGGAAGACGAAAAGGAGCTTAGACTTAATTGGATTATTTAATAACGGGATACCGATACGTAATAGTATGACTTTGGGAATTCAGTAAATCATTGTCATAGTTTTGAGTATTCAAAACACTGTTTAGTAGAAACTATCAGTTTAAAAACCTTTATCTCACACTCTCGTGATTGTTGATTCGGATTATATAATTAAACTTAAATGCTTGCTCTCGTTGTCTCATTTAAAATCCAAATATAATTTTTGAAAACAAACAGAATCTAATTAATCCTAAACCGCTCTCGCTGTATTTAAGAATAATGTTTGATTATCACTATCCGGTTAAAAGCTCACACTCTCACGATTATTGGTTTTAGCCTTCATTTGTCTCTTACTCTCGTAACAAAACAGTTTTATATTGAGACTTGGAAACCAAACCAGAAAAGTATTTTATAAAAGGATTATGCCAAATTATTATCGAACTCCTTCGGTTTGTGACCTTACATAACAATATTAGGGAAATTACCCGGACATATTATTAATTATGAACACAAAATAATAGCAGACATATAATAATTCAGTCATGATTGATAAATAGAAAAAAAAATAATATAATTGAATTAAAAACCTGAAATTAAATAATGAAAACAAAATTTCTGCAACTTCTAGTACTGAAAGCAATCCTCCACAATATGCCGGTAAGATTTTCTTGCAGAAAAGTAACTTGAAAGTAGAACAAAAAGTATAAAACTTAAAGCAAAATTCAGGAGGCTATGAAAATAAACTAATGATGCAATAGCTTTCTGGGGTAGAAAACTATTGTTGTTTAGGTGAAGGTTTTATCAGCTTAAATTCTAAACAAATCTCTGAACTGTTGAAATTGGAATAATAGCGTGAAAAACTGAAAATGTGAAATAACGTAACAAAAACGTGAGAGAGCAGAAACGAGAAGAGAAAAAACCCACACGTTCTAAACTGCTCTTCTTTTATAGTGCTTTTACTATAACAGAGTTCTTGAGAGAATCTAGGAGTTGTGACTTCATGCTTAAGAATAATTTGTGCGTGGAGAAAGACTAGGAGGAAATAATGCAAGAGTCGTTGGCACTGGTAACATGGAGAATCATGGAGAAAACTTCGCACGTCAAACAGAAAAATAGGCGGTGCCGAGTGGCATGCATAGTGTGTCGTAGGGCATACACATTTCTATCTTGTGTCAATTATCATGGCATATGTGTCGAGGGGAACACATGTTTAACTTGTGCCGAGCTTCAGGGAAAGTGTGACGACCGTCACAACCTTTTGATATGAACTCTTCTGCTATTTTCTGTTGTTTTCTGATTTTCAGTCTGTTTCTTTTCCATTTCTTCTCCTTTTCTCATGTAGGCCTTGGGTGAAATAATTACCTGAAACTAAATTGAAATACCAACATAATGCAACATAATTGAGATGAAACGATAACTTTATTTATGTAAGTCGGGTCGAATATGCTATGTATTTTTCCGTTATCAGCACACAACACATGAGAAGTAACAACTTACTCACAAAATAGGATCTTAACCAAGATGCCTAAAGCATACTGTGATCGGTGGATCTGGAACTGACTGTTTAGCGCTGGTTCGCGAAATGTCGCGGAAGCAAGAGTCGCCACCGTCTTTTATTTTCTCCAAATGGAAAGGACAAAAGCACAGAAAAATTCCTTATAGAGATTGCTCTCGGTTCGGGAGGTAGATTATAGAAAGGGAAGGTGTTAGCACCCTTTCTATCCGTGGTTATCCACGGGCTCTTAGATACTTGCTCACTTGTGTTTTCAAAAATGGTTTGTTTGCTTTTCAACTGTGGGTTTTAAAAAGTTTCTTTGAAAATTCCAGTTCGACTCTTGTATCGGTCCTCAAGAGTGTTTGAAAAATTGCTTTCGAAAGCTTTTTGAAAAGGTGTCGGTGTGAAAAGTATTTTTTTGAATTTGTTTTGAAATTAGAGCAAGTATCTAGAGTCGTCTACCTACCCTAAGGAATTCGTCTGTGTAAATGTCCTTTAAAGTAGTGCCATCCCACCATTGAGAGGTAGGTAGCACCACCATTGGAGGTGTTCGGGTCAATTCGAGGTTCGGGACATGGTGATCACCAGAGCAATAGGAAGACACCTTAGAAGCTACCCTCATGCCAGGTTCCCGGATCATGAGGACTTACTAAAACATCCTCTACTCGACGATCACCTTTCGAAAGGCAAGGCAACAGTGAGGCGTACCCTAGGGGTGGTGTGTGATTTGTGTGTCGTTTTCAGATATTTTTTCTTGTTCATGTCATGGGTGATCTACGCTTTTGTTTTTATTTTAATCATTCATTCTTGCATGCAATTATTAACAGTTAAAAAAGTTGCGAAAAATATATAATTCCTAAACTATTACAAAGGCGCGGGTCCATATCGCCAAATTTAATCCAGGACCCGATTTGACAAAAAATAAAGATGCGAGAAATATAAATGTTTAATTTACACGGCTTTGGGAGAGTTACATAAATAATTACAAGAAAGGAAATAAAATGTGCGAAACAAATTAATAATCGAAAGCGAGGGCGTTGGACCCTTTTTAATGAAATTAAATTATATTAACAAATTAATTAAATTAAAGAAAAAAAAGAAAAGATTTTTGAGGTTTTTTGTATTTATGAATTTTTAATAAGAGACTTAAATGAAATTAAGAAATTAATTAATTAACCCTAATTCTACAATTTTTATTTATTAAGAAAGAATATTAAAATTGAACCTAATTAATTAATGCAATTTTATTTACAAAATATAATATTTAATAATTAATCATGGTGAGAGAAAAAAGAAAAAGAATGAAAAATACTCAAAACCCTAATTCTACACTTTTTTTAATTTATTAAGAAAAATATTTGAATTAAACCTAAATTTTAACCTAATTAATTAGTGAGATTTATTTACAAAATATTACAATAAAATTTATTTGTTTTTTTTGTCTTTTCTGATTTTTATTATTTTTTATGTTGAGAAAAATATTAATTTAAAGAATTAAAAAAAAAGGAAACAATTGAAACAAATAAAATAAAAAGGAAAAGAATTGCAAAACCTTGGGGGGTTCTGTCCCCAATTGGAGGTCACATGGTGGCAATTAGGCCCATTGATTTAAGGCCCTTTCTGACTTTTCATGGGAGTATGTGTATGCGTTGACTGCAGCGTTCCATAGACCTCAGATCTTGGCCATTGGATGGAGGTTGTGGGACAAGTGGCAGGGCAGATCATGAGACTACATGGTGGTCTTCAGGGAATGAGCTACATGGAAACGTGTTTAGAAGAAAAATATAGAAATAAGAAGGGGGACCTGGGGATCGAACCCAGGTCCCAGAGGTTACCAATTCACGTTCCTTGCCAGCTGCGCTGTTGTATCACTTTGTTAATATAATGGGTAACAATTAATACATAAAAAACAAACACGCTAATGCTGTAATTCAAAAAAACGCGCTAAAACTGGAATTGTCCTCTCACGTCAAGACACATAAGCATCTTCTTCCTCTCCTTGCTTTTTCGCCTGAAACATAAAACAAGATTGCGGGGGTTTTAAACCCCCACTATATGCACAGTGTAAAAATAACGATTAGCTTATGAGCAAAAAGAAAAAGGGCGCGAGGTGATCAAAAGCTTCGTCTGAATGTCCTGAGTTTAATGGTCTAAGTCTCACGTCCTAATTTTTCCATAACTGAGAAACCCCAATTCAAGGTCTCTGAAAACCTAGAATGCTTCAATGGTGGATCCTCCAATTTTGCGCGAAAACTCAATTAAATTATACAGTTAGCTTTAGAATCAATCAATTAGTGTAAATCCACAAACAAATTGCAATGAGAATGCTTGAAAAATGAAATACGAATATGCATATAATATGAAAAAGTTTGAGTTCTGTATACCAATTATGGGCGTTAGGGATGTGGAAAACGATTCAGGAAGCTTCCTTGACACTTTTGCAAGCTATTGGGATTGTTATTTTTCTCTGAATCGTGCTAGAATAGGGTTTTCAGTTTTCAATTTTTTTGACAAAAACTCAAACTTTTTTTCTCTTTTCTAGCACAACTTCGAGGTTATTAACACTAGGGTTTGCATTAGGTTTATGTATGGAATGATTAGGGTTGAAAATTGGATCCAAAAAACCTTTGCATTGATGTACAAGATATTTGATTTTCATGCATATATTTTTCAATCTTTTTCATGCATATTTGGTATCAATCATGTCCAATCTCTTTGATTCTTTCCATATCAGATCATGCACGAGATCTTGAGGCTATTTCATGTATAAAAAGATTTGATTGCATTGGTTTGGTATTTTTTCCATATTTTAATTAATTAAATGAATTATTAGCAATTTAAAATTCAAATAAATAAATAAAAATGATGAATAACTTCCCTTTGGGCCAAATGGTCGTGCACATGCTTTGGATGATCAATCTTGGAAGAAAAAGAGGCCCATTAGCAATTTTAAGGCATTTGAAGCAAAGTTGACTTTTCAAAATACCCAAAATTTTCCCAACTTCCACAAGGCATATCTTGCTCAATGTTTAAGCTTTGCTCATGTTCTTGGACATTTTGGAAAAGTCTTGAAGTCCTTTAACCAATTCCTTTGGTCCCATGTCATTTTGATTTACCAATCGCAAGTTATGGCCTTTGACTTAAAGTCCCTTTTTGTTGACTTTTGAAAATGACCTATAATGTTGAAATTGATAACTTTTTGTGAGAGCATTTCTTGGACTTGAAGTGTGAAGAGGAGTTGTAGGAAATGTCTTCATATTCAAAATGAGATTTGGATGGAATTTTTCTGATAATCCATGTGAAAGTTATGCCTTGGTCTAGTTACAGTTGACTTTTTCAACTGTCCAAATATGGAAATTTTTGCATCTTGAGACCTTTTGAGCCAAGCTTTGAGAATCATGATCAAGCATTGATCAAATGATGTTTGTGGCTTCAAAATGAGATGTTGACCAAAAATTTGAACTTTTGACTGTCAAATGACCATTTTGCCCCTGCAGTTGACTGTAGTGCAATTAGGGTTTTTGACTGCGCAATTTTGTGCTGTAAGTCTTGAAACTTGGTATGAGGATGCTTGACCATGTTTATAAGCTTGTGGGACTTGATTGGACCCTTGAAAACTTCATTTTCTTTGTCAGAACCAAAACCCTAATCTTTGACTGTTAGGAGGCCCTTGAACTGTGCAACCCTTGGGGAGATTTTGAAGCTTTGACTTTGCAAATCTTGAAGAATATGGGAGGGAAAATTTTGGGGTACAACAGTTGCCCCTGTTCAATCTTCTTAGACCTGAGGATGCAGATTGGCTGACGTGCCTTTCGTAATCCGAAGGTGGAAGATGATTGAACACTAGAGTGCCCAGAAATTTGCGCTCACATAGTAGTGTGATGGTGGGGAATGGGCTTACAGATGCCATTTGGAGATTGATGGATAGGGTGATGGGCTTATAGATGCCATCTGGGTGTTGATCGCATAAGAGATTCCTTAGCGAGAACTTGCGTACCTGCAAAAGAAAAGGATTACCTGACCCGTTACAGGAGCTGGTCTTCAGATTCTTTGTGTAGATATGTGTCCTGACTGGTTACAGGAGCTGGATCTGGATCTTCAAACGGTGATGAATGAACCAGGGATGGTTACTACCTCAACAGGAACGCTGAGAGAACCTTGGACGATTACTACCTCAACAGTAACGCTGAGAGAATCTTGGGCGACTTCTACCTCAACAGTAACGCTGAGAGAATCTTGGGCGACTTCTACCTCAACAGTAATGCTGAGAGAATCTTGGGCGACTTCTACCTCAACAGTAACGCTGAGAGAATCTTGGGCGACTTCTACCTCAACAGTAACGCTGAGAGAATCTTGGATATCTTCTACTGAGTCTTTATCAGGGAAATCTGTTAGGGGTCGATTTAGCTGGACTAGAGAAGGCCTTTGACTGGATAAGAAACAGGAAAATCTTAGGGTCGATTTAACTGAACCGGTCTAGGTCTTGAAATCTTCAACTGGATAAGAAACAGGGAGATCTTAGGGTCGATCTGACTGAACCAGAGAAGGCCTTTGACTGGATAAGAAACAGAAAAATCTTAGGGTCGATTTAACTGAACCGGTCTACGTCTTGAAATCTTCAACTGGATAAGAAACAGGGAGATCTTAGGGTCGATCTGACTGAACCAGAGAAGGCCTTTGACTGGATAAGAAACAGAAAAATCTTAGGGTCGATTTAACTGAACCGGTCTAGGTCTTGAAATCTTCAACTGGATAAGAAACAGGGAGATCTTAGGGTCGATCTGACTGAACCAGAGAAGGCCTTGAAATATAGTTGAGAATTTAACTGAATCTTTCCTGAAAGGTAAGGGTCAGTCATATGCAATGCATGATATGGATCAAGCAATGATGTTCTCAACATAAATGAGATTTGTGGGATATGATGCGTATATGCATGCTATAATGATATATGTGATGTTTATGCATGTATGTTTAGGAAAATAAATCCTTGACGGGTGCCGGGAAGTTGAATCCTGGGCTGATATGGAGAATAGATTTTCGCTTCCGCTGGGGATGATAGTTGCAATAATACCAGTAGGAGAAGATGACTCCGTTGGGGAATAAACTTGGCGAATGGATTACTCTGTGGGGAGAAAAGTACTCTAGTGATCTTGCTGGGGAGCAATACTCTGTGGGGAGAGAGGTACTTTGCTGAAGTGTTGATAATAACTTGCTGGGGATACCCTTGTTGTGTTGGAAGTGTTAATAGACTTCGCTGGGGATAAGAGGACCTCGCTGAGGACGATCTTTCCGTGGCTTTTGGCTGAGGATAACCCAGTTATATCCTGGTAGGGAAATAACTCTTGAATAAAGCCGGGAGACGCGTTCGTGTTTTGCGGGGATAAGCTTCCAGAATATACTGGGGATAAGCTTACTGCTTGGGGAGATGTGTGATACGGTGGGAGAACTGAGTAGTGTTTTGCGTTTGTTTTCGCAAATGTTTCGGTTGAGCAAGAGTCGCCACCGACTTTTTATTTTATCCTAAGGAAAGGTTTAAAAAGCACAGCAAAAACCTTTGAGATTTTTCTTGGGTTCGGGGAGTAGATTATAGAAAGGGAATGTATTAGCACCCTTTCTATCCATGGTTATCCATGGGCTCTTAGGTACTTGCTTAGATCAACTTGCCTTGGTTAATTATTTGAAATGGTGCTTGATGTGTGGTTTTGAAAATGTTTTGAAAAGATGCCTTGTGTAGGCTACCCTTGTAACAATTCTTTACTCGAATGTTTTACAAAAGGTGTTTTGTCTTTTAAAAAGATGTTTCAAGGTTTTTTGAAAGTTGGTTTTGAAAGTGTTTGTGAAGTGGGTTTTGAAAATAGGCAAGTGTTTTCTTTGCAAACTGGCAAGTACTTAAGAGTTATCTACCCTAAAGTTTTCTCAAAGATTTTTGTTATGTTTTAAACCTTTTGACAATTTTGTTCCACCATTGCATTTGGTGGACAATCTTGTCTTAGGAGGTTGAAGGGACGGGCGTGGGTCATCGTTTTAGACCATAATTGCAATAGTGTTAAATGTCTTTGGGCAATTTCCTTTTAAAAGGGACTTCATCATTCATTTAGGCAACTTTTGAGGGGCTATGATCATTTGATTATTTGTTTTTACCCAAAGAAGTTCAACATACAATATGGCCCAATTCATTTGAAGGCAACAAAGTGGAATACCCTAGGGGTGCAAGTGTGAAATGTGTTGTCCATTTTTCATGCTTTCTTGTCTTGTATTAGGTCAAACTACTTTGTTCGTTTTATTCGCATACAAACCCTAATTCTAGCATGGTAGGTTTAGAAAGCATTAAAGTGCGAAATTTTAAATTCCTACGCTATTACAACACAATAATATGGGGAGGGGGTACAATGTTTCAAATGGGGTATATTTAGACAAGAATTTAAATCTAAACTATTACATCATTTTGCTTTGAATATTTACAATATGAATAATTGCATAATTAAATGGAAATGAAATAAATATGCAAAAATGTAAAAAGAATTTTTATGTGTATGAAAAAAAGTATTATTTATGTAAAAAAAATGAAAAGAAAATAATAAAAAAAAAGGTGTTATTTTTGGAGTTTTTCATATTTAGGGCAAAAACCCTAATTCTATTAAATAAACTACATTATTTATTTATTAAGTACAAATATTTATTTATATATACAAAACTAAAATAAAATGAGGTATTTGTCAAAAATGTATTTTTATATTAAATATTAATAGGAAAAATAAAAGGGTATATATTTTGCATTTATCCTAAATATATTAATAAATATATGCATATATGTATTATTTTAAATATGTATAATATATATAAATAAAAATAATATTTAATATTTGTAAAAAAAAAGTATTTTTTATATAAAGTATTTTCAGAAGGTAAAATAAAATAAAAAAATGAAAATAAAAGTATTTTTACATATTTCTCAATAATTTTAATGAAATGTATATATTTGTGTATAAATCAAAAGAAAATCACATAAATACCTAATAAATTGAAAAATGGTGAGAAAAAAGATTTTTATATTTTTAATGACATGAGAAAAAATAAATGAATCAATCAAAAAAAGAAAAAGTCAGAAATCATTAAAAATAAATGAAATGGGCTCAGGGGGTGTAAAACAAGAAAAGTGGTGTGAAAAGCAGAACCAAAGCTGGCCCAGCCCATGAGACATCTTCTTCAACCTCTGAACAAAAACTTTTTCAAAAACGCGCGCAAGAAGCTCCATTTGAATATCCTGATTCTTTGATTTTTTGAACAAACTTCCAACACAAACATTGTTAAGCATGAAACCACGATTCCAAATATATAAAGAACATCTCCTAACTCTCAGAAATGAGAGAGAATTTTAACAATCCCAAATCCTGATCTAAGTTTTCTGCCATTTTTAAACCTCAAATTCTCACAGCTCAAGCAAAAGAAATGAAAAGTAAAAACATGTACATGTTCAGTGGCATGAGTAGAACATTGTCTATTCACAAACTTAAAGCTAATGATGCATGATAAGAGAGATACGAGTTCACCAAGATACCTGTTCAGCTGAAGTTCTATTTGGAAATGAAGGAGCTTTCAGTGCAAGGTGATGATTGGAAAAGCTTCCTTGAGGTCCAGGGATGCTATTCCAATGTTTACTTTGTCTTGAGAGCCTCTGAATCGTGCTAGAGCACTTCACCTGCAAAACAAGAAACTGAAAATGGTGGAAGTGGTTAGAGGGATTACAGGTCGTGTTTCTGCTTTTGGTTAGCTTGCATAGATGGTATGGAAGGTATGTGAACTGGTTTGGGCAAGAGAGCTTGAGGGAAATGGAAGATGGCACTCAAACTGCAGAGGTCACTCTGTTTTTGCAGTTTGATGGTGGTTCTGAGTTCTTGAAGGTATTGGAATGGAAAGGCTTGTGCTTTTGCTTAAGATCAATGTTTGAAAGGTGTTTGATAACTTTCTCTAAGCTCTAGTTTTCTGATATGAGAGTTGTGTGTTGTTTTGACACTTTTCTTCACCCTTAAGCAAGCAAAAGTCACTTGAGTTTCTAGGCAAGTAGAGGACCCCTAATCTTGCTGCAAAGCTTCTCTTGATCAGAGTGTTTTGTTCATAATCTTGTGCTAAAGAGATTTGATCTGTACCTTCTTGATTTACCAATTGACATAAAGTATAACTTTTCAAAAATGGCTATTTTGCTTTATCTAAAAATGGACTAAACTTGTATGTAATACTTGGACTCATAGAAAAACACTTTAACACAATTAACATGCATTAAATTATTGAGTGTTGGATGGTTTTAGGACCTGTAATCAAGGGCATGCTGGTTTTGAGAAGTTTGCACAAATTATGAACATGGAAAATGGCCAATTCAAAAGTGAGTTTTTGCCATATTGTGAAATTCGGTTCTCTCAAGTTATGAGGTTGTTTGAGAAGTTCTTGGACATTTTGGAAATCTTGGAATGTGTACTACAATCCATCTTTGAAATGCAATTTGAAATTCCAAGTGGAAGTGTATGAAAAATGGCCTTGAAGTGGGGTAGAAAACCTTGTCAAAATAGGTCAAAAATTCACTAAGTTAAGAATGGTTTAGTGCCCTTATTCAAAAATTTGTAACTTGAGATACAAGCCTCAAATGGGAAAACTTTGTGAATAAAAGTTGTAGATTATGCAACAAGCTACAACTTTCATGTTTTGACCTTTGTTTGAATCCAAATGGATCTTGGTGAAAAAGTGGGGCAAAGTTGGGAAAAAATTAGGGTTTTTTATAACTTAGAAAAATTCTAAGTTATGAAAAATTCTAATTTCTAACCCTAATTTGCATTTTGTGATTTCTTGGTGAACAAGTTTCATGATTTGGCATGTTTTGATGAAAAAAATGAATCTTGACTCTTGATTTTGACCAAAAAGTCAAAGTTTGACTTTTCAGTATACAGTCAAAATTGATCAATTGACTGGGAAATTCAACTGTCAATCTTGTGTACTTGGGATCTTTTGAGTTTGTTGAGCATGTCAAGATAATTACATGGGGTCCTTGAGTCCATATATGAGCTTGGTTTGCCATTGGCTTGGTTAAACAGTCAAAAATTGCCTTTGTGCAGTCAAAACCCTAAAAATGACCATTTTGCCCTTTGGGTGATCTGATCAAATTTCTTGTGGAATTGTGATCCAAACTTGATCAAATGGTTCATATGAGTTCATAATGTTGATGTGGGTCAATTTTCATGAGGTTTGACTGTCAATTGGCCACAGTTGACTTTTTCCCAATACAGTTGACTTCTAGGTCAACTGTCCAATTGACTGGGCAAAACTTAGAATCAAGGCTTGAAACTTGGTATGAATAAACTTGGGAGTCCAATATGAAGCATGAAAGTCATCTTAGGCATTTTAGGTCAAAACATCTTTGTGCAAACACAAACCCTAATTTGGGTCAGTAGTGCAAGGAGAGGTCTTGAGCAGATGAAACCCTAATTGGATCTTGATCTTCAGAGGCTTTGTGATGGGAAATCAATGAGAAATGGGAGGGCAAATTTTGGGGTACAACAGTTGCCCCTGTTCAATCTTCTTGAATCCGAAGAGTTAGATTGGCAAGTTTGCCTTTCGTGACTCGAGGGTAAAAGGAGATTGGACACTAGAGTGCCCGGAAATTTGCACTCGTCAAAGCAATGGATTCGGGAATGGGCTTAGAGATGCCATTTGGAGATGGGCTTGAAGATGCCATCTAGAGGGGTGACATAATCTTGTCGGGGATGGGCTTAATGATTTCATCTGGAATGAGTATCAGGAAGGTGTCCATGCTTTGGACCATTTCTGAACTGAGGGTTTGAATAAGCAATAGATTGACATCCGTTGTTGGGAGGAATTCGTAAACTGTTTTCAGAAGTTGGAGAAGAGTCTGAACAAGCGATAGGTTAACATCCGTTACTTGGAGAACCCGTGAACTGTTTTCAGAAATCTTGAAGTTGAATAAGCAATGGAGCAGCATCCGTTGTTGGGAAGCTTCCGTAAACTGTTTTCAAAAGGTTGCATCTAAACAAGTCGATAGATTAACATCCTTTGTTGGGAAGAATCCATAAACTGTTTTCAGAAGTCTTGAGAAGAATCTGAACAAGTGATAGGTTAACATCCGTTACTTGGAGAACCCGTAAACTGTTTTCAGAAGTCTTGAAGTTGAATAAGCAATGGAGCAGCATCCGTTGTTGGGAAGCTTCCGTAAACTGTTTTCAAAAGGTTGCATCTGAACAAGTCGAGAGATTAACATCCGTTGTTGGGAAGAATCCATAAACTGTTTTCAGAAGTCTTGAGAAGAATCTGAACAAGTGATAGGTTAACATCCGTTACTTGGAGAACCCGTAAACTGTTTTCAGAAGTCTTGAAGTTGAATAAGCAATGGAGCAGCATCCGTTGTTGGGAAGCTTCCGTAAACTGTTTTCAAAAGGTTGCATCTGAACAAGTCGAGAGATTAACATCCGTTGTTGGGAAGAATCCATAAATTGTTTTCAGAAGTCTTGAGAAGAATCTGAACAAGCGATAGGTTAACATCCGTTACTTGGAGAACCCGTAAACTGTTTTTAGAAGTCTTGGATTTGAATAAGAACCGGTGTAGGGTTGCTTGATGATGAATCCGTGTAAAACTGCATCTGAAACTGCTAAGGATAGCTTTTTATTCTTATCCTGAAAAGGACAAAATGTCAGCTGAACACAAAATTATGTTGCATGAAATGTATGATGCAATATATGTTATATCAATGTTTATGATATGAACGTAATGAATGCGCATGTAAGCTGATAAGCTGTCTTGCTGGGGATAGATGAATCCTGGATGGCTGAAGATAAAAGCATTGTGATTGCTGCCGGGAGGAATAAATCCTTGGCTGTTGCTGGGGGAAGAGAATTCCTGATGACCACTACTGGGGAGTTCCAAACTAGTAGACTCATGCTAGGGAGGTAAGATTGAGAATCTTCAGCTCGGTGGGAAGTGTCTCTGGCGACTTCACTGGGGAACTCAAGATTTGCTCTCCTAAAACTCTGTGGGGAAAAGGTTCATTAGTCTGGCTCCGTTGGGGATTGATAATTTGAAGCTTTAGCTCGGCCGGGGACACTGAAACTTAAACTCTGAGGGGAAATGAATTCCGGAGGATTCTCTGGCTGGGGATTTGCAAAGATAAGTTACTGGTGGGGAATTTTGATGAACCCCGCTGGGGATAGGAAGAATTTTGGCGAGTGCGATCTTCCGTGGCTGCTAGCTGAGGATAACCCAAGTATAAGGCCTTGCGAGGAATAACTTTGAATAAAACTCGGGAGAGACGTCCGTTCTCTGCGGGGAATAAGCTTTCAGAATCGGCTGGGGGTGAGCTTCAAGACTTTGTAGGGATACGGATTCCAAATCTCTCGGGGCTTCCTTTTGAAGGGTATCAAGATATCCAACTGTACCTTTGACCTATCGGCAATCCTCTTTCCCGACTCATAAGAAAATGATTATGTTTCAAATACATATGCCTATTTAACAAAACATTGGACGTTTCTCAAAATAAAACAAATAGTGCAAGAGAAAAGAAAAGGAAATGACACAAATTTCTGGGAAAAGTATTTGTATTGATTTTCTTTGAGTATATTTGTACAAAGGAGACAATCATCCTAGTAAGAGGATTTTGTCGTAAATATTTGAAAAATTTATACAAAAATAAAGATGGCTATGTGAAATAATTCCATGGGATTCCATTCCGCTATAACTTTCACAACTCTGAATATCTGTCCATTCAATGCTTCGTTTGACGATGACTGGATTGATCAGAAGCCTGGAACCGGTTGATGAAGAGATTGTCTTTTGAAGTGATCCGACGAGACATATCCATACGCTTTAATTCCCTAACTTTTGCCTGAATCGCCCTTTCGGGTTTTCGATCCACCGGGAAACCCCTTTTTGCCCAAGCCGCCCTTTCGGGTTTTCAACTCGCCGGGTGTACAGATTTTTTTGTTTTTATCCCTAATTTTTGCCTGAATCGCCCTTTCGGGTTTTCGATCCACCGGGATGCCCATTTTTGCCCAAGCCGCCCTTTTGGGTTTTCGACTTGTCGGGTTATTTTATGCGTAGTATCTTTTGACTATGTCTGCGTTCGCAGGGTGCGGCAAATCGTCGCCGTCCATGGTGGTCAGAATCATTGCACCACCAGAAAATATGCTCTTGATCACAAACGGTCCTTCATATGTAAGAGTCCATTTTCCCTGGGATCACTTTGCGGCAAGATAATCCGCTTGATTACTAGATCTCCGACTTGATACACTCGACGTTTGACTTTCTTATTGAAGGCCTTGATCATCCGCTTTTGATACGTCTGACCATGGCATATAGCAGCAAGTCGCTTCTCGTCGATCAGATTGAGTTGATCAAGTCGGGTCTGCATCCAATCATCTTCATTCAAACCTGCATCCTTCATAATCCTTAGAGAAGGGATCTGGACTTCCATAGGCAAAACAGCTTCCATGCCATAAACTAGAGAAAATGGGGTTGCCCCAGTTGAAGTACGTGTCGTCGTACGGTATCCATGCAGAGCAAACGGTAACATCTCATGCCAGTCCTTGTAAGTGACTGTCATTTTCTGAATGATCTTCTTAATGTTTTTGTTCGCAGCTTCAACAACACCGTTCATCTTCGGCCAATAGGGAGATGAATTGTGATGATAAATCTTGAACTGTTCGCATAATGCAGTGATCATCGTGTTATTCAGGTTTGTACCGTTGTCTGTGATGATCCTGTCTGGAACACCATACCGACATATGAGATTTTGCTTGATAAAACGAGCAACCACATTTTTAGTCACAGAGGCGAAGGAAGCTGCTTCGACCCATTTGGTGAAATAGTCAATGGCAACCAGGATGAAGTGATGTCCGTTTGAAGCCGTGGGCTTGATCTCTCCGATCATATCAATGCCCCACATTGCAAAGGGCCACGGAGCAGTCAGGACGTTGAGAGGAACCAGAGGGATATGAACTTTGTCAGCGTAGACCTGACACTTGTGGCAAGTACGGGAATGTTGATGGCAGTCAGCTTCCATGGTAGACCAGTAATAGCCTGCCCTTAGGATCTTCTTAGCCATTGTATGCCCGCTCAAGTGAGTGCCAAATGTGCCGCTGTGTATATCAGTCATGATCAACTCTGCTTCAGCTTTATCTATGCACCGGAGTAACACACAATCATGGCTTCGTTTGTAAAGGATGACGTTGCTCAGGAAGAACTTAGCAGCAAATTTCCTTAAGAACTTCTTGTCATTCACGAAAGCTCCTTCAGGATAATCTCTAGTCTCGAGATACCTTTTGATCTCATGGAACCAGGGTTGTTCCACTACTTCTTCGGTATTAATCTCATGACAATGCGCAGGTTCATCCATTCGCTCGATGGTGATTTGGGGAGCCTCGTTATCCCAGTTGAGTTTAAACATGGAGGACATTGTGGCTAGAGCATCCGCTAGCTGATTCTCTTCTCGCGGAAAATGCTCGAAGGTAATTTGCTCGAAATGAGGTAACAATGTCAAGACATGCTCTTTGTATGGGATAAGATTAGGATGTTTGGTATCCCAGTCTCCTTTGATTTGACTGATAACCAAAGCCGAGTCCCCAAATACGATCAAAGATTTGATCCCCAAGTCTATAGCAGCCTTGAGACCAAAGATGCAAGCTTCATACTCAGCCATGTTGTTCATGCATCTGAAGCAAAGTCGGGTCGTGAAAGGCGTGTGACAACCTTCCGGAGAAATGAGTACTGCGCCAATACCGTTTCCATGTGCATTGGAAGCACCATCAAGATACAGGGTCCATCGGGATCCCTTTTCGGGTCCGTCATACGGTCCGTCCCCTTCAACGTTGTCCAAATTCATGATGTCCTCGTCTGGGAAGTCAAATCTCATGGGCTGATAATCTTCGATAGCCTGATGAGCCTGATGGTCAGCTAATACACTCCCTTTTATAGCTTTTTGGGTGGTGTACTAGATGTCATACTCGGTTAAGATCATTTGCCATCTAGCTATCCTTCCAGATAAAGCGGGCTTCTCGAAGATATACTTGATAGGGTCCATTTTGGATATCAACAAGGTAGTATGAGTCAGCATATACTGTCTTAGTCGGCGAGCAGCCCATACCAAAGCGCAGCAGGTTTTCTCGAGCAGTGAGTAGCGAGTCTCACAGTCGGTAAACTTTTTGCTAAGGTAATAAATAACATGCTCTTTTCGACCAGACTCGTCATGCTGACCCAAAACACACCCCATTGAGTTATCCAAGACGGTTAAGTACATGATCAATGGTCTTCCTTCGACGGGTGGCATCAGAATGGGAGGTTCTAGCAAATACTCCTTGATTCTATCAAAAGCAGCTTGACAATCGTCGTTCCACTCGACTACCTGATCTTTTTTCATGAGTTTGAAAATTGGCTCACAGGTAGAAGTCAGATGTGAGATGAACCTGGCAATATAGTTTAAGCGCCCCAAGAATCCTCTAACCTCCTTTTCAGTACGGGGAGCAGGCATCTCTTGTATTGCTTTTACTTTTGCCGGATCGACTTCAATGCCTTTGTTGCTTACAATGAATCCAAGGAGTTTACCAGACCTAACTCCAAAAGTGCATTTACTTGGATTCAACCTGAGCTTGTATTCTTTTAACCTGGCAAACAGCTTCTCTAGATGTTCAAGGTGCTTTTCCTCAGTTTGTGACCGAGCTATCATATCGTCTACGTAAACTTCAATCTCATGATGTATCATATCATGAAATAAAGCTACCATGGCGCGTTGATAAGTTGCCCCGGCGTTCTTCAGTCCGAATGGCATCACCTTGTAACAGAAGGTGCCCCATTGTGTGACAAAAGTTGTTTTCTCCATGTCCTCGGGGGCCATTTTGATTTGATTGTAGCCCGAGAATCCGTCCATGAAGGAAAACACTTTATGCTGAGCTGTATTGTCGATCAAGATGTCAATATGAGGTAGCGGGAAATCATCTTTGGGGCTGGCCCTATTCAAGTCCCGGTAGTCCACACACATCCTGACTTTGCCATCTTTCTTTGGTACTGGCACGATGTTAGCGACCCATTGAGGATAGGACGTAACAGCCAGAAAGCCAGCATCGAATTGTTTCATTACTTCTGCTTTGATCTTTTCGGACATGTCAGGCCTCATTCGGCGAACTTTTTGCTTGATTGGTGGACAATCCTCTCTTGTGGGGAGACGGTGAACCACGATGTCTGTGTCTAGACCCGGCATGTCTTCATAGGACCAAGCGAAGATTTCAACATACTCATTCAACAACTGTACTAAGCGCTCTTTGATTTTTGGTTCCAGATTGGCACCCACTTGCACCTCCTTCCGGTCCTCCTCGGTTCCCAAGTTAACAGTTTCCAATGGCTCCTCATGCGGTAAGATGGCCCTTTCCTCTTGTTGCAGAAGTATGGCTAGTTCCCCGGGTACTTCACAACCTTCGTCATCTTCATACTCGGCTAGATTGATCAGATCTTCAGAGTTATTGAAAGATACAGCAGAATAGTCACCCATAGAATCCGGAGTGGATGGGTACCTGCATTGATGAGTGTGGGTGTATGTAAGGGATAGCCATCCTTAAACAAAAAATGCAAAAGGAAAGAAAATGAACATAAGCAGTTTATCAAATGAAAAACGTCCAATGAATCATTAAACATGGCATATGAATATGAAAAATAATCAAAACCCTTACAAGTGGACCTATATGCCCCGGGCAAGGCAGGAGGTGAAAAGATAGTGTACGGATTGTTTGAAAGTAAATATTACAGACCAAATAGGAAATGTTTAACAGGTAAATTACTGGTGAATAAAAGTGATGGGAACAAAGTCCTTAGCCTCCCAATTGCTCAATCCTCCTGTGACAGTTGGATAAATCCATTCTTCAATGTTGCCTTCCTTGTCTTCGTCTTCCAAGGCGTTGATTCTGTAGGGAGAAATCTTAACTGGCGCCCTTTCAATCTTCGCACGGCGCATAGCTTTCTGGCCAGCGGCTGTGAACCCTAACCCAAACTTGTCAGTCTTATGCGGAAAGTCGGGTAACTGCCCCCATGCTGAATTCTTCCCTTCTTTTATTGCGGCCCTTGCATCCTCCAGAGATGCCATCCTGGCCATCTGTCTCGGTGTCTCAGCCGTCAACTTTGCTACTGCTATTTCAGGAAGGACTTCTTCGAAATGTTGAATCGGTGTCTCAATGAACTCTCCTTCAACCTCCACATACCGGAAAGAATTTAAGTGGCTAATCATGTACTCTTCTTCGCCATGGACAGTGATGATCTTTCCTTTGACAGGATACTTCAACATCTGATGTAAGGAGGAGGTGACTGCCCCAGCATGGTGTATCCACGGCCTACCCAGCAAGCAAGAGTATGACGGACGGATGTCCATCACATAGAAAGTGGATTTAAACACCTCAGTGCCTATCTTGATGGGAATTTCAACCTCTCCATGGACCATTCTCTTCGAACCATCGAAAGCTCTGACAACAATATCACTCGGCTTCAGTTCCAACCCTTCACAATCTAGTCGGTCCAAGGCCTTCTTAGGCAAAACATTCAGCGACGAACCGGTATCAACCAAAACATGTGCCAGAGTGGTTCCGCGACACTCGATTGATATATGCAAAGCATCATTGTGGTTTCTGCCTTTAGGGGTTAGGTCGGCATCAGAAAAACCTAATCCATTGTCCGCAGTCAGGCTATCCACGTAATTCTGAAATTGATCCGCAGAAGTTTCCTGGGGCACATGAGCTGCCTTCAGAAACTTAATCAAAGCTTTAGCGTGCGCTTCTGAGCAAAGTAGTAGTGCCAGCATGGAGATCTTGGAGGGGGTTTGCCCCAGCTGTTCCACCACATCGTAATCACTCCTCTTGATTATCTTCAAGATCTCATCCATTTCCTTCTTGGAGGCTTCAGGGATAACCAATGGTTGAGCCCTCGTCCTGACGAGCTCATCTTGTATTCCCTTTCCTTTATCAACAATGGTAGGAGAGACAGCACTAGGAACAACAACTCCTTCAATCAAAGGAGTTTTAGCAGAAAGTTTGATTGGTGCAGGGACGAACTTGTCAGCTGATGAGGGTCCAAAGACTGCTCTTGGAGGGGCAATCTCTGGAGAAAAAATTCTCCCGCTCCTGGTGATTTTGCTGGTGCCCGCAATGTTACTAATGATGGCTTCTTCATCCTCCGAACTTTCTTCAATTACCTCGATTTGCTTGATACCATGGTAGTAGATGTCACCGCCATAGTTCCAAGGTATCGACTTCTCAGAAACATAGGGAACAGGCCCTGGCATTGTTATCTTCAAGGGAACAGATTTTGCAGCTGGTGTAATCTTAACAGGCTTTTTGACGGCCTTGGAAAGATTGGCGTGAATGGTTATGATTGAGACATCTTCAACATGAACTGGAACAGCAGAAACTTTTTCGAACAAAATTTGTCGGCTATCCATAAGGCCTTGGATGCCTTTCTTCAGTAGCGGATAATCAAACGGTAGAGAGTAGCAACAATAGCAGTCTTCCTTACATCCCGGAAAGATCCCGGCCCTCAACAGATCCAATTTAATGGTTAACAGTGGAGTAGTCAGATCACTGACATCCACAACATACAAATCTTCTTCAATGGCATTGACATTTCGGCCATGCTTCGCCATAGGTGCAGATATCACATTAGGCTTCTCTGGAGCGTCAAACTCTACCTCCTTAGCCTCTATCAGGTCTTGGATTTTATGCTTGAGTGCCCAACAATCATTGGTGTCGTGTCCAACACTGTCTGAATGGTAGGCGCATTTAGCATTGGCATGATAATGCGAAGAGGACGTATTCACATTCTTTGGCGCCTCCTTGATGGTGGCGAGGTTCAAATTAAATAGATGAGGAAGCACTTGCGCTGGAGTCATATTAATACGGGTGAACTGCCGTTGTGGCCGTTCTACTCGTTGCTGATTTGGTCTAGACTAGTTATAGCGAGGCTGCTCACTCGGAGTGTTTTGAATCATTACGGCCCCCACGGTTGGCCGACGCTCCATCTTCCCTGCTCTTCTCTGAGAATATACCACAGCTATTTCCTTCTTAAAAGGCTTCTTCTCAACACTTGCAGCAACACCCTTCTGAATCTTTCCTGACTTAATGCCAGCTTCTATTCTTTCGCCTGTTAAGATCAAATCGGTAAACCCCGCGGAAGAGTTACCAATTAAATGATTGAAAAATGGCCCAGATAGGGTCCCAAGAAACATATCAACGAGCTCACGATCGGTTAAAGGAGGCTGCACCCTTCCAGCCAAATCCCTCCATTTTTGTGCATATTCTTTGAATCCTTCACCTGTTCCTAGTGACATACCCTGAAGTTGGGTACGAGTAGGAGCAAGATCAGAATTATACTGGTATTGTTTGTAAAAAGCGGTGGCCAAATCTTCCCAATTTCTGACACTGGTTCCTTCTAGCTGATAAAACCACTCCAATTGAGCTCCCGACAGGCTGTCTTGAAAGAAATGAATCCAGAGGTTTTTATCTGCCGTATAGGGTTGAATCTTTCTCACGTAGGACCTGAGATGCATTTTGGGGCATGACAGCCCATCATACCTCACAAACACTGGCACTTTGAATTTTGGGGGAATCACAATCCCGGCAACCAAACCCAAGTCTTCAAAATCCAAACCCGGTACTCTTTGTAATTCCATGGCAGCCAATCTATCTTCTAAACCCTTGTATTTATCATCAGCTGGAGGATATTGCTGGTCAGAATAATCTTCATCCTCTTCAATCTCTTCTTCCTCCGCATCAGACTCGGAAGGCACCGCAACTCCATCTCTTTTACTAGTCCCTTCATCGGAAGTAGGAGGAAATTCAAGCACTCTCCGAGCTTCTCTGTCAAATCTTCTCCCCAAGGTAGCCACCCTGTGATACAGTGGGAGAACTGACTAGTGTTTTGCGTTTGTTTTCGCAAATGTTTCGGTTGAGCAAGAGTCGCCACCGACTTTTTATTTTATCCTAAGGAAAGGTTAAAAAGCACAGCAAAAACCTTTTAAGATGTTTTCTTGGGTTCGGGGAGTAGATTATAGAAAGGGAAGGTATTAGCATCCTTTCTATCCATGGTTATCCATGGGCTCTTAGTTACTTGCTTAGATCACTTGCCTTTTGTTTTCAATTGTTTTTAAATGGTGCTTGAGTGTGTGGGTTTGAAAATGTTTTGAAAAGAGGCCAATGTGGTGGCAACCTTTGTAATGATCCATGTGGGGATGTATACAAAGATGTATGTCTTTTGAAAAGGTTTTCATTTGTTTTTGAAAGTTGTTTTGAAAGTGTAGTGATGTGTGGTTTTTGAAATAGGCAAGTGTTTTGTTTTTGCAAGTTTGATTCAAGTAACTAAGAGGTTGTCTACTCCTAAATTTCTCAAAAGATTATTGCTATGTTTTAACCCTTTTATCAAGCTTGTTCCACCATTGTATTTGGTGGACAACCTTGTGTTAGGATGTGAAAGGGACAGGCGCGGGTCATCGTTTAGACCATAATTGCAATGGTGTCAAGTATCTTTGGGCATTTTCTTTAAGGGACTTGATCATTTGTTTTGGAAGTATTTTTTGAAAATGTTATCGAGGGACTATGATCACTCAATTGGTTGTTTTGCCCAAAGAGACTTAACATGCAATATGGCCCATTTATTTGAAGGCAACAAAGTGGAGTACCCTAGGGGTGCAAGTGTGAGATGTGTTGTTTATTTTCATGCTCATTCATCTTGTATTAGGTCCAACTATTTTTTATCGTTTTTCGCATGCAAACCCTAATTCTAACATGGCACAATTAGAAAGCGTATAAAGTGCGAAATTTAAATTCCTACGCTATTACAACATAATAATATAGGGAGGGGGGTACAAATTTACAAATGGGGGATATTTAGACAAGAATTTAAATCTAAATTATTACATCATTTTTGAATATTTGCAAGGTAAATAAATTGTATAATTAAATGGAAATGAAGTAAATATGCAAAATGCAAAAAGAAAGTTTTTATATGTATGAAAAAAGTATGATTTATGTAAAATAAAAATGAGAAAATAAAAAGGTATTATTTTGAGTATTTTCAACTTTTAGGGCAAAAACCCTAATTTTAATCAAGATATATATTAATTAATTAATTCACATAATATTCATTATACAAAAATAAAATAAAACATGGTATATTTGTAAAAGAGGCATTTTTTTAGTATTAAATGTTAAAAAATAAAATATGTACATTTTTTGGTATTTTTACTCTAAGTATATTAATACATATATATATATGTATATTTATATTATCCTAAATATGTATTATATATATAAATAATAATAATAATTAATTTTGGAAAATAGTATTTTTTACATGAAATATTTTCAGAGGGTAATATAAAATAAGAATAAAAATGAAAATATATTCACACTATTTTTTTTCTATTTATTCTAAATAATAATATGTATTTATTTATGTATAAACAAAAGAAATAACTAAATAAATGTGCAATAAATTCAAAAAATGATGGAAAAAATATTTTTAAAATTTTAATATGTTGTAAAAAAATAAATGAATCAAATAAAAAAAGAAAAAGTCAAAAATATTAAAAAATGAAGCAAATGGGCTCAGGGGGTTCATGAGTAATTATGGGGTGTGAAAAGAAAAAAAACAAGACAAGCCCAGCCCAATGCCACTGTCTTCAACCTCCAGCACAAAGTTTGAAAATGCGCGCGCCCTGTTCTTCAATGTCCAACTCTCGATTCCTGGCTTTTTAGCAAAAACTCATAACACAACAAATGTTCAGCATGAAGAGACGATTCTAACCATGTATAGAACTTGACCTAACTCTCTAAGATGAGGGAGAATTTCTCCTCCCCCAAATCCTAACCTAGTTTTTCTGCCATTTTCAAACTCCAAATTCTCTCTACTCAGGCAAAAGAAATGAAATGTAAAGATATGTACATGTTCAGGGCTATGAGTAGAACCTTGTTTCTTCACAAACTTAAGACTAAAGATACATAATAAGAGAGATACGAGTTCAAAGTTTTACCTGTGCAGTTGAACTTCTATATGGAGAATGAGGAACTTCCAGTGCAAGGTGATGATTGGAAAAGCTTCCTTGAGGTCCAGGGATGTTGTTTCAATGCTTACTTTGTCTTGAGAGCTTCTGAATCAAGCTATAGAACTTCACCTGCAAGTCAAAAATGTGAAAATGGTGGAAGCTGTTAGAGGGATTACAGGTCAGGTTTTAGGTCATGGTTAGCTTGCATATATGCTAGGGAATGTGTATGAACTGATTTTAGCAAGAATGCTCGAGAGAAAATGAAGTTGGCACTCAAACTGCAGAGGCAACTCTGTTTTTGCAGTTTGAGGATGATTCTGAGATGGAGGGTGTTTTGGAGGTGCCAAGGTCGTGTCTTAGCTTGGTTATGTTCTTTTGAAGGTGTTTGATCAGTTTGTTCTTGTGTGTCTATGCTGAGATGAGAGATGTTACAAGTTATGGACTTTTCTTCACACTTAAGCAACAAAATGCAATTTTTCTTTCTAGGTCAGTAGAGGACCCCCTAATGTGCTGCATAAGCTTCTCTTGATCAGTGTGTTATGCACATAATCTTGTGCCAAGCAGATTTGCTATGTACCTTCTTGATTTGCAATTGGACATAAAGCTAATCTTTTAAAAAATGGAAAGTTCACTTTATCTAGTTTAGGGTTAGTTCATCATGTAATGTCCAAATGCTTAGAATAAAAACTTGGCACATTGGTTTTGCATTTAATTCTTGAGTGTAACTTGGTTTAAGGACCTGTAATCTAGCCTAAAGCAAGCTGAGTTCAAATTGCAAGATTATGAACATGTTTTGGTTAAGAACAAAAAGTGAATTTTTGCCAACTTGTGAAATTCGAATCTCCCAAGTTATGAGGTTGTTTGATGAGTTCTTGGACATTTTGGAAAGCTTGGAGTGTGTACTACAATCCATCTTTGAAATGAAAATTGAAATTCCAAGTGTAAGGGTATGAAAAATGGCCTTGAAGTGGGGTAGAAAACCTTGTCAAAATAGGTTAAAATTTCACTAAGTTAAAAATGGTTTAGTGCCCTTATTCAAAAAATTGTAACTTGAGATACAAGCTTCAAATTAGAAAACTTTGTGAATCAAAGTTGTAGATTATGTAACAAGCTATAACTTTCATGTTTTGACGTTTGTTTGAATCCAAATGGATCTTGGTGAAAAAATGGGGCAAAGTTGGGAAAAAATTAGGGTTTTTCATAACTTAGAAAAATTCTAAGTTATGAAAAATTCCATTTTCTAACCCTAATTTGCATTTTGTGATTTCTTGGTGAACAAGTTTCATGATTTGGCATGTTTTGATGAAAAATGAATCTTGACTCTTGATTTTGACCAAAAAGTCAAAGTTTGACTTTTCAGTGTACATTCAAAATTGATCAATTGACTGGGAAATTCAACTGTCAATCTTGTGTACTTGGGATCTTTTGAGCTTGATGAATGTGTTAAGACCATTTCATGGGGTCCTTGAGTCCATATGTGAGTTTGGTTTGCCATTGGCTAGGTCAAACAGTCAAAAATTGCCTTTGTGCAGTCAAAACCCTAAAAATGACCATTTTGCCCTTTTGGTGATCTGATCAAATTTTTTTGTGGAATTGTGATCCAAACTTTATCAAATGTTTCATGTGAGTTCATAATGTTGATGTGGGTTAGAAATCATGAGTTTTGACTGTCAATTGACCACAGTTGACTTTTTCCCCAATACAGTTGATTTCTAGGTCAACTGTCCAATTGACTGGGCAAAACTTGGAATCAAGATTTGAAACTTGGTATGGATAATCTTGTGAGTCAAACATGAAACATGAAAGTCATCTTAGGCATTTTAGGTCAAAACATCCTTGGGCAAACACAAACCCTAATTTGGGTTAACAGTGCAAGGAGAAGTCTTGAGCAGAGGAAACCCTAACTGGATCTTGATCTTCAAAGGTCTTGTGATGAGAAAATGTTGAGGAAATGGGAGGGCAAATTTTAGGGTACAACAGTTGCCCCTGTTCAATCTTCTTGGACCTGAAGAGTTAGATTGGCAAGTTTGCCTTTCGTGACTCGAGGGTAAAAGGAGATTGGACACTAGAGTGCCCGGAAATTTGCACTTGCATGTTGGAGTCTCAACAATGTGATGTCGGGAATGGGCTTACAGATGCCATTTGGAGAGATGGTGGATAGGGGGATGGGCTTATAGATGCCATCTGGAGATGTGACAGAACCTTGTCGGGAATGGGCTTATAGATGCCATTTGGAAGTGTCGATCGCATAAGAGATTCTTTAGCGAGAACTTGTATATTTGAGAAAGACGGATGTTTTCCTGGCTTGTTACAGGTGTTTGATCCTCAGTCTCCTTATGCAGATATGCCCTAGCTAGATACAGGTATCGAATCTACAATTGGTTGCTCACAAATGTGCCCTGGCTGGATACAGGAGTCGAATCTGGAAATAGTCGTTAATAGATGTGCCCTGGCTGGATACAGGAATCGAATCTTCGGACTCTTCAGACGTGCCCTGGCTAGATACAGGAATCGAGTCTGGAAACATGGTCAACAGATATGCCCTGGCTGGATACAGGAATCGAATCTGGAGATGTTGTAGTTGATAGATGTGCCCTGGCTGGATACAGGAATCGAATCTGGAGATGTTGTAGTTGATAGATGTGCCCTGGCTGGATACAGGAATCGAATCTTCGAACTCTTCAGACGTGCCCTGGCTAGATGCAGGAATCGAGTCTGGAAACTGATCACTCTCAGATGTGCCCTGGCTAGATACAGGTATCGAATCTGGAATTGTTGACAGTTGAAGGTAGTTGTTTTTTGGGATTGTCTTTTTCCTGAAAAGTCAAAAACGTAAGTTGTATGCAATGTCATGATGTATGATATGCATGATGTTATGATGTTCAACATGAGATAGTGTTGTATGCGATTTATCATGTAGGTAAGCAAGATGTATTGGAAACGTGAAATGTTTATGAATGTAACTTTGTCTTAGGAAAATAAATCCTTGACGAACGGCCGGGGGAGTTGCTCTGTGGTGAGAAAATTGGCCGAAGTTTTAATGAGAGGCCTGTTGAGGACTTTAATGATGGATTCCGCTGAGGATAATGACGATAAACTCCGCTGGGGATTGAAGGAACTTTGCCGAGGGCGGTCTTCCGTGGTTTTTAGCGGAGGATAACCCAGTTATAAGTCCTTGTGAGAAAATAACTCTAAATAAAACTCGGGAGAGACGTCCGTGTACTATAGGGAACAAGCTTCCAGAATCTACTGGGGATGAGCTTTAAGACCTGCCGGGGAGTATTGTGCCTTTTCAGGATTGTCGGGGAGTCAACTCCGCTTGGGGAAAGTATTGCTGAATCTTGTTTTACTCTGCGGGGAGTTGAGATGATTTGGCCACATTCTTCAGTTGAACCTACCTTGGTACCTTGGCGGACAAAACAACCAGACTGCATTAGACAACTTCACATTGCCCCTATCTCTGATGTCACCTGTAATCAATCTCTTGTTTCATATGTAAACATTTATGAATCAACAATTTAATGTCAAATGCATATATCAAAAATGAACATTGGACGTTCTTCGCAAGACAAAACAGAAAAAGGAAAACAACGGTAATTTGTATGGACAAGTGAATTTGTATTGATTTAAACTTTGCCTGTGGATAGGCGTTTTTGTACAAGAGGCTGACATCCTAGTAAGAGGACGCCGCCAAATAACATAGAGTTTACAATTTGAAAAAGGAAACAAAACAGCTATGTGAACAATCCCACTGGGTTCCAACTCTGCTATCGCCTTTATGTCTTCGAACGTCTCATCGCTTTGCTGCCTAATTTGAAGATGAAGCTGATTGGTCAATGCCGAAATCTGGAGCCAGATAGTTGATGCCGAATTCCGGATGCGAAGTGATCCAATGAGACATAGTGTTACGCTTTTATCCCTAACTTTTGCCTGGACCGCCCTTTCGGGTTTTCAGTCCACCGGGATACCCATTTTTGCCCAAGCCGCCTTTTCAGGTTTTCGACTTGCCGGGTGTACAGATTTTTATTCATTTCATCCCTTATTTTTGCCCGAACCCTTTTGGTTCGCCGGGAAGCCCTTATTTTTGCCTAGGTATGTCAACCTAGCGGGTCTTTTATTCATGCGTAGTATTTTTTCACTATGTCTGCATTGGCGGGGTGAGGAAGGTCGTCACCATCCATGGTGGTTAGGATCATGGCTCCTCCTGAGAACACACGTTTAACCACAAATGGCCCTTCGTATGTAGGGGTCCATTTGCCCCGGGGATCACTTTGAGGAAGGATGATGCGTTTGATTACCAGGTCCCCAACTTGATACTCTTGTGGTCTGACTCTCTTGTTAAATGCCCTGATCATCCGTTTTTGATACGTTTGACCATGACAGATAGCAGTGAGCCTCTTTTCGTCAATCCGATTTAATTGATCAAGTCGAGTCTGGATCCAATCATCTTCATTCAAGTCTGCATCCTTCATTATCCGGAGAGAGGGTATCTGGACTTCAATTGGCAAGACTGCCTCCATGCCATAGACCAAGGAGAAGGGAGTTGCCCCGGTTGACGTTCTGGCTGAGGTACGGTACCCATGCAGAGCGAACGGTAACATCTCGTGCCAATCTTTATAGGTCACTGTCATCTTCTGCACAATTTTCTTGATATTTTTATTAGCTGCCTCTACAGCCCCATTCATCTTTGGTCGGTAGGGAGAAGAATTGTGGTGCTGTATCTTGAATTGTTCACAGAGTTCAGTGATCATCGAATTATTGAGATTGGTACCATTGTCCGTAATGATTCTTTCCGGGACGCCGTACCGACATATCAGATTATGCCGGATGAAACGTGCCACGACACTCTTGGTTACCGTGGCATAGGAAGCTGCCTCAACCCACTTCGTGAAGTAGTCGATCGCCACCAAGATGAAGTGATGCCCATTGGATGCCGTCGGTCGGATCTCACCGATCATATCGACGCCCCACATTGCAAAAGGCCAAGGTGTCGTCAGGACATTCAAAGGAACCGGAGGGATATGCACCTTGTCAGCATAGATCTGGCATTTATGACAAGTTCGGGAGTGTTGGTAACAATCGGCTTCCATTGTGGACCAGAAATATCCTGCCCGAAGGATTTTCTTAGCCATGGTGTGTCCACTGGAATGTGTTCCAAATGTGCCTTCATGCAGTTCTATCATGATTTTCTCTGCTTCCGCCTTATCCACACAACGTAGCAGAGTTGAATCATGATTCCGTTTATAGAGAATGTCGTTGCTGAGGAAGAATTTTGCAGCAAACCTCCTCATGAACTTCTTATCATTGACAGACGCACCTTCAGGGTATTCCTGAGCTTCCAAGTACCTCTTCACCTCATGATACCAGGGTTTTTCAATCACCTTCTCAGCCTCGAGCTCGCAGCAGTATACCGGTCCATCCAACTTCCAGATAATGATTCGGGGAGCCTCATTGTCCCATTTAACTTTGAACATTGAAGACATCGTAGCTAGGGCGTCCGCTAGCTGATTCTCCTCTCTAGGGAAGTGTTCGAAAGTTATCTCTTCAAAGTGGGGAAGCAAGGTCAACACATACTCCTTGTAAGGAATAAGATTCGGGTGTTTCGTATCCCACTCGCCTTTGATCTGATTGATCACGAGAGCGGAATCTCCGAAGACACTTAGAAATTTGATCCTTAAGTCGATTGCAGCTTGTAAACCCATGATACATGCCTCATATTCTGCCATATTGTTGGTGCAGCTGAAACATAATCGAGCGGTGAGGGGAGTATGAGTTCCTTTGGGAGATATGATTACAGCGCCGACGCCGTTACCCAAAGCATTGGAGGCTCCATCAAAATGCATAGACCATCGGGATCCTTCCTCAGGTCCTTCATCCGGTCCAGGTACTTCACAGTCCGTTACCACCATGATGTCTTCATCCGGAAAATCAAAGTTCAATGATTGGTAATCGTCCACAGGTTGGTGTGCCAAATGATCTGCCAGTACACTTCCCTTAATTGCTTTCTGAGTTGTATACTGGATATCATATTCTGTTAAGATCATTTTCCATCTCGCTATTCTTCCAGACAGAGCGGGCTTTTCAAATATGTACTTGATGGGATCCATCTTTGAAATCAATAAAGTAGTGTGAGTCAGCATATACTGTCTCAGCCGGCGAGCAGCCCATACAAGAGCGCAGCAAGTTTTCTCAAGCAGTGAGTAACGAGACTCACAGTCGGTAAACTTTTTGCTCAAGTAATAAATAGCGTGCTCTTTTCGGCCAGACTCGTCATGCTGCCCCAGCACACACCCCATTGAATTGTCAAGTACTGTCAAGTATAGTATTAGAGGCCTTCCTTCCACTGGTGGCATAAGAATGGGTGGCTCTTGGAGATATTCCTTTATCTTTTCAAAGGCGGCCTGACATTCATCATTCCAGCGTACTACTTGATCTTTCTTCAGCAATTTGAAGATTGGCTCACAAGTAGCAGTCAGGTGTGAGATGAATCGGGCAATGTAATTCAGTCGTCCCAGGAAGCCTCTGACTTCTTTCTCTGTTTTTGGAGTCGGCATCTCTTGTATGGCTTTTACCTTGGCAGGGTCCACCTGAATACCTTTATCACTTACAATGAAACCTAGCAATTTTCCGGATCTTACCCCAAAGGTGCATTTGTTGGGATTCAACCTCAGCTTGTATAACTTGAGTCGGTCAAACAACTTCCTCAGATGGTCAAGGTGCTCCTCCTCAGTTTGAGACCTTGCAATCATATCATCAACGTATACCTCAATCTCATGATGGATCATATCATGAAATAAAGCAACCATGGCACGTTGATAGGTTGCCCCAGCATTTTTCAATCCGAATGGCATGACCTTATAACAGAAGGTGCCCCACTGAGTCACAAAGGTAGTCTTCTCCATATCTTCTGGAGCCATTTTGATTTGATTATACCCTGAAAAACCATCCATGAAGGAGAACACCTTGTGTTGAGCTGTATTGTCAACAAGGACATCAATGTGAGGTAGGGGGAAGTCATCCTTGGGGCTGGCCCTGTTCAGATCCCTGTAGTCAACACACATTCTGACCTTACCGTCCTTCTTTGGTACCGGCACCATGTTGGCAACCCACTGAGGGTAAGAAGTCACTGCAAGGAACCCGGCATCAAACTGTTTCATAACCTCGGCCTTGATCTTTTCAGACATCTCTGGTCGCATCTGTCAGACTTTTTGCTTTACCGGAGGGCAATCTTCCTTGGTTGGTAGGTGGTGAACTACAATGTCGGCATCCAAACCAGGCATATCTTCATAGGACCAAGAAAAAATCTCCATGTAATCCTGTAGCATCTGGATCAATCGTTGCTTCACGCTGAGCTCTAGATTGGCACCAATCTTGACCTCTTTCCTATCTGTCTCAGTACCCAGGTAAATTGTCTCCACCGGCTCTTCATGTGGCTGATAGCTCTCTCTTCCTGGAGTAGAAGTCTTGCGAGTTCACCAGGCACTTCGCAATCATCTTCACCTTCGTCTTCGGCCAAGTTGATCGGATTTTCGAAGTCATAACTGGCGGTAGCAGAGCTGTTACCAGTGAGATCCAGAGTGGATTGAAACCTGTATAAGTGAGTGTGTGTAAATATAGCTGTTTTGCAATATATATAACACAGAAAGGAAAAGAGCACAAGATTTGAAATGCAACAAACGTCCAATGTCTTGATTGATGATATATGAAAATGTCATACAAAAAAGCCCTCACAAATGGAGCTACGATGCCCCGGGTAGGACACCGAGCCAACAAAGTTTTAACATATTGTTTGTTACAAATTGGAAATCAAAAGAAATTAATTACTGCGTGACAAATGTGATAGGTGTAAAATCCTTTGCCGTCCAGTTGCTTGGTCCGTTGCTGGTAGTCGGGTAGATCCAACTGTCAAATTCTGCTTCCTCCACATCCTCCTCAATAGCATTCACCCTTGAGCTGGAGATAAACACCGGAGCCTTTCTGACCTTCTCCTTGCGCACAGCCCTCTGAGCCTCTGCAGTAAAGCCCAGCCCAAACTTGTCGTTCTTCTGAGTGAAGTCAGGAAGATGACCCCAGTTTGCACAATTGCCTTTCTGAACCACAGCCCGGGCATCCCTTAGGGAAGCCATCTTCAAGGAAACATTCTCTTCGACTGTCGTTTCTGCTGCTGCTGAAATTGGATGCACCTCCTCGAAATGCTGAAAGGGGGTTTCAATAAACTCCCCATCCATCTCAATGTATCTGAAGGAATTCAAATGGCTCACCATATACTCCTCTTCTCCTTGCACAGTGACGATCTTCCCTCTGACAGGGTACTTCAGCTTCTGGTGCAAGGTAGAGGTCACTGCCCCAGCTTTATGGATCCAAGGTCGACCTAGTAGACAAGAGTACGATGGACGTATATCCATCACATAAAAGTAGAGTCAAACACTTGAGAGCCCACACGAATAGGGATGTCAACCTCTCCATGAACCATCCTTTTTGAACCGTCAAAGGCCCTGACGATGATATTGCTGGGCTTCAGTTCTAGGCCTTCATAATCCAAACGGTCTAAAGCCTTTTTCGGTAGAACATTCAAAGAAGAACCAGTATCCACCAATACATGCACCAGAGTAGTGCCCCTGCATTCGATAGAGACATGCAGGGCATCATTGTGGTCTCTTCCCTTCGCAGTCAGGTCAGCATCTGAAAAACCCAAGCCATTGTCTGCTGTCAGATTTGCTACGCAATCAGTAAACTGGACTGCAGACGTCTCCTGTGGCACATGGGCCGTCTTGAGAAATGAGATCAAGGCCTTAGCATGGGCCTCGGAGCATAGCAATAAGGAGAGCATGGAGATTTTGGAGGGCGTATGCCCCAGCTTCTCGACAACATTGAAATCACTTTTCTTTATTATTTTCAGGATTTCCTCCATTTCTTGTTGGGAGGCCTCAGCATTTATAGGTATTGGTGCCTCCATCCGGGCAGGCTCTTCTTCAATCCCTTTGCCCCGAGCATTAGATGACTCGGCGGCAGGGGAAACAACTTGATCAGCAACAGTAACAGGTACACTTGTAGGTGTTATAAGGAGGGGTCTTCGAGTAGCGGGCGGTGCAATGTCAGGCGAGAAGAGCCTGCCACTGCGGGTGACCTTGGCTGGACCAGTGATATCGCAGATACTGGCGCCAATGTCGAATTCTTGTTTGATTCCATTTACATATACGTCTGCCCCATAATGCCAGGGGACAGCCTTATCAGATACGTAGGGGAGAGGCCCCGGAACAATAATAACCACAGGTGCAACAGTCATGATTTGAACAGGCTTCTTCGGGAGAGCCTTGATTGGATTATTGAAGATGGTAACCACAGAAACTTCTTTTACCGAAACCAACTGAACAGCAGACTTCTTAAACAGAATCTCCTTGCTATCCATTAGGCTTTTGACACCTAACCTCAGCAAGGGACAACCAGATAGGGAAACAGCACAAAACAGGCAACCTTCACTGCAACCCGGAAATAAACCGGCCCGCAGTAGGTTCTTCTTGACAGTCCTCAGAGGGGTGACAACTTCATTTACCGAAACAGCATACAGTTCTTCCTCAATGGCATTTACTCTATGCTGGGGCATAGGAGCAGTTACAACATTTGGTCTCTCCGGCGCTTCAAACTGAATTTCCTTTGCGTCGATCAGATCTTGCACTTTGTTTCTCAAGGCCCAACAATCATCAGTGGTGTGCCCGGGACTATCAGAATGATAAGCACACCGGGCATTTGGGTTATACTTAGGAGACGCAGTGTTGACGACCTTAGGAACTTTTTTGAGGGTCACCAAGTTGGTGGATAACAGTTGGGGTAAAATTTGAGATAAGGTCATACTCAGTCGGGTATACTGCCTCTTGGGCCTTTCGCTTCTTTGTTGATTGTACTGCTGAGGAGCAGCAACAGGTTTTGAGATGACCAAAGCATTGACGGCTTGGCGACTTTCGGGCTTGATTTGTCTTCTAGGACCATAGACAGCACTTGCTTCTTTCTTAAACGGCCTCTTCTCAGCACTTGTGGAGGCAGCCTTTTGTATCTTGCCTGACCTGATTCCAGCTTCAATTCTTTATCCCGTCAATATTAAATCTGTAAACCCAGCGGAGGAGTTACCAACCAAATGATTGAAAAACGGGCCAGACAACGTCCCTAGAAACATATCAACCAGCTCACGATCAGTCAATGGAGGCTGCACCCTGCCAGCCAAATCTCTCCATTTTTGTGCGTACTCTTTGAACCCTTCACCCGTTCCTATAGACATACGCTGAAGTTGGGTACGTGTAGGAGCGAGATCAGAATTGTATTGGTATTGTCTGTAGAATGCGGTTGCCAAATCTTCCCAGTGTCGGATGCTGGTTCCATCTAATTGGTAGAACCATTCAAGCTGTGACCCCGAGAGGCTATCTTGGAAGAAGTGAATCCAAAGGTTCTTATCCACCGTATAAGGTTGGATCTTCCTCACGTACGACCTTAGATGCAGCTTTGGGTAGGAGACCCCATCATACTTGGCGAAGGCAGGCGCCTTAAACTTGTGTGGAATTACTACCCCAGAAGATAACCCCAAATCTCCGAAATCCAGCTCCGGCACATTCTGAATTTCCATGGCGCTTAAGCGGTCCTCCAATTGCTTGTATCTGTCAGCAGCAGGTGGGTATTGTTCGTCGTTATAGTCCGTCTCATTGTCGGAGACTGCGGGACTAGGAGCTCCTCCCCCTTGGGGACTGTCTTTCTCAACAGAAGAAGTAGTTGGATCAGCTTCATTATGGAGTGTGTTCCCAAATCTGCGTCCGGTGTTGAACAGCGCAGTCCTCTTTTTCTTCTTCTTCTTCAGGAGTAGAGTCTTCAATTCTTGCTGACCTTGGGCTAGGCTTAGGACCATCTCTTGAAACTGTGCACTTTGGGCCTGAAGGGCCTTGATTGCTTGCTCACTGGAGGAGTCTGGATTCATGACGACTGTGCAAAATAAACAGTGAAGGAGATTAAGCAACCTGTGAAATAGGGTACCTGCTATGCATATGGTGCAATGGAATGCGTATGTTTTATGTTTTCAAAGACAAACAAGATTCAACTTTGTAGACAAAAAGAGAAACACACTTCATTAGATTAAAATTTTCAATTGTTCAACAATTTTCCCTTAGGCATTACAGGAATGAAAAATACTGGAAAGGAAATAAACTATAAAAGGAAACATCCAAAGCTCATCAATGCTCCCATGGCCTCCTCTTTTCAGTGCTGATGTAGTTGTTCAGGACCCGTTCTTCCTCCAATTGCTTAGTCAGCCTCTGGATCTTCCGTTCCTGCTCGTTGAATTTCTCCCGATAGAAATCCCGTTCCTCCTTTAGCTGCGCCCAAGATCTCTTCATGGTGTCAAAATCAGTAGGTATCTGAGGAGGGAGGACAGTTGGAGGAACCCCATCTTCAACAGGAGACTCAAGAATGAGAGGTCTAACAGCTTCGTAGGGCATACCTAACCTTTGAGCACGGATGCGGACCCATTTGCAATAGGGCTTCAATGGCAGAGAAGTCTTTGGTCCCAACTCATGTGGGTTGGCTTTGTGGATTCTGTCCCAAGCTCTAATGAATCCCTGGCGTAGTTTGTCACTGTCTGCCTGAAACTCAAAATGGAAGTGAGGAACCAGCATTTCATGAGGCCCATCTCCTCTGGCTCTTCCAAACTGACGGAGAGCTAAGCATGGATTGTAAGAGATTCCTCCTTGGATACCAATCAACGGAACGTTAGGGTATTCTCCGCAACGGTCAATAACAGCTACCTCATCCAAACCTCTGAGAGTCCAGGTGATGTCATCATCAGTGAGAGCCATTAGCCTCCTAGCCCAACCATTTCCTTCTTCATTCTTCAGCGCGAACTTAGGAAGATGCGAAATGAACCACCTTACTAGCAAAGGAGCACAACACCACGGAGTTCCCCGTTTTCGAGCAGTACGAGCATAGAGTTGTTGTAGAATATCACCCAAAAGAGTGGGTACCGGATTCCGAGACATGAAGATCCTTATGACATGGATACTGATAAAAGTGTCAGGGTTGGGAAACAATACCAGACCATAGATCAAAAGAGCCAGAATATCCTCGTACGCCTTGAAGTCCAAGTCATTCCAGAAATCATTAGCCTTGCCAACCAGAAATTTGACCAAAAAGCCCTTGATCCCATTTCTAGTTTCCCAGTTGGACAATACCTCTTCTTTGGTCAAGGGGAGAATTGCAGCAATCTCTTCAGGCCTAGGAGTCTTTTCCAAACCAGTGAATGGAGTTTGTTCCAAGACAGGGATCCCAAGCAAATAAGAGAACTCTTCCAGGGTAGGAACCAGCTGGAAGTCTTGAAAAGTAAAACAATGATACAAAGGGTCATAAAATTGGGTCAGAACACTTATCAGTTGTTGGTCCCATTTTGCAGTGATCAAGCCAAGGAGAGACCCATGTCTGTTGATGAAGGAAGAAGTGTTTGGAATCCTACCAGCCAAATCCTTGAGTAAAACTGGTGGTTGAACAAAGTTGAGCTGGACAGTATTCCTACGCACGGGCATCATGATGTCCTACAAAACAGAGCAAAGATGAAACTCTTTTGTCTTTGAAATGGGTTAGCCCTTTATACAGGATGCATGCAATGGTATGATGGCATGATGCTATGATGAATCACACCACAAGTATTCACATAGGTAAATAAGGCACACAAGTCACACAAGACACCCTCAGGTTTCAGGCCAGCATGAGTTTCAGGTATTACCCTCTTTTGGTTTTGTTGGTTAAAACCTGTCCTATCAAAAGTAACCGGGTTCTAGAGGATCTCAAATCATTGGCTACCCTCAATCGGTCATAACTCCAGCATCGCAATCTTTTCTCGCAGCCAGAACCATCTCGAGAGTTTAGCCTCAATGAGTGTAGCATACTGCTACTGTCCTAATAGCCAAGTTGGTCAATTTAGGGTTCTAAGGTTGGTTGGTGTTTAATGACCCCTTAGAAGACCTATATTCTCCCCGTTGCAACACAAGGGATATAGGTATAGACTAAGATGCCACACCAACGTAGCCACTGCTTCACCCATGTCGGTCTACGCCGGACAGGTCCCTCACAGATTATGCTACCTAAAAAGGGTATTTCCCAGATCCGGGTTAGGATCTATGAAACTCCGATGCAAAGCCCACAAATATAAAAGCAAACAAAGCAAACAATTGAAAACAAAGGTGATCTAAACCCTAAGGTTACTCCACTTTTAAGTTAGTCCCCAGCAGAGTCGCCAGTTCTGTGATACGGTGGGAGAACTGACTAGTGTTTTGCGTTTGTTTTCGTAAATGTTTCGGTTGAGCAAGAGTCGCCACCGACTTTTTATTTTATCCTAAGGAAAGGTTAAAAAGCACAGCAAAAACCTTTTGAGATGTTTTCTTGGGTTCGGGGAGTAGATTATAGAAAGGGAAGGTATTAGCACCCTTTCTATCCATGGTTATCCATGGGCTCTTAGTTACTTGCTTAGATCACTTGCCTTTTGTTTTCAATTGTTTTTAAATGGTGCTTGAGTGTGTGGGTTTGAAAATGTTTTGAAAAGAGGCCAATGTGGTGGCAACCTTTGTAATGATCCATGTGGGGATGTATACAAAGATGTATGTCTTTTGAAAAGGTTTTCATTTGTTTTTGAAAGTTGTTTTGAAAGTGTAGTGATGTGTGGTTTTTGAAATAGGCAAGTGTTTTGTTTTTGCAAGTTTGATTCAAGTAACTAAGAGGTTGTCTACTCCTAAATTTCTCAAAAGATTATTGCTATGTTTTAACCCTTTTATCAAGCTTGTTCCACCATTGTATTTGGTGGACAACCTTGTGTTAGGATGTGAAAGGGACAGGCGCGGGTCATCGTTTAGACCATAATTGCAATGGTGTCAAGTATCTTTGGGCATTTTCTTTAAGGGACTTGATCATTTGTTTTGGAAGTATTTTTTGAAAATGTTATCGAGGGACTATGATCACTCAATTGGTTGTTTTGCCCAAAGAGACTTAACATGCAATATGGCCCATTTATTTGAAGGCAACAAAGTGGAGTACCCTAGGGGTGCAAGTGTGAGATGTGTTGTTTATTTTCATGCTCATTCATCTTGTATTAGGTCCAACTATTTTTTATCGTTTTTCGCATGCAAACCCTAATTCTAACATGGCACAATTAGAAAGCGTATAAAGTGCGAAATTTAAATTCCTACGCTATTACAACATAATAATATAGGGAGGGGGGGTACAAATTTACAAATGGGGGATATTTAGACAAGAATTAAAATCTAAATTATTACATCATTTTTGAATATTTGCAAGGTAAATAAATTGTATAATTAAATGGAAATGAAGTAAATATGCAAAATGCAAAAAGAAAGTTTTTATATGTATGAAAAAAGTATGATTTATGTAAAATAAAAATGAGAAAATAAAAAGGTATTATTTTGAGTATTTTCAACTTTTAGGGCAAAAACCCTAATTTTAATCAAGATATATATTAATTAATTAATTCACATAATATTCATTATACAAAAATAAAATAAAACATGGTATATTTGTAAAAGAGGCATTTTTTTAGTATTAAATGTTAAAAAATAAAATATGTACATTTTTTGGTATTTTTACTCTAAGTATATTAATACATATATATATATATATATGTATATTTATATTATCCTAAATATGTATTATATATATAAATAATAATAATAATTAATTTTGGAAAATAGTATTTTTTACATGAAATATTTTCAGAGGGTAATATAAAATAAGAATAAAAATGAAAATATATTCACACTATTTTTTTTCTATTTATTCTAAATAATAATATGTATTTATTTATGTATAAACAAAAGAAATAACTAAATAAATGTGCAATAAATTCAAAAAATGATGGAAAAAATATTTTTAAAATTTTAATATGTTGTAAAAAAATAAATGAATCAAATAAAAAAAGAAAAAGTCAAAAATATTAAAAAATGAAGCAAATGGGCTCAGGGGGTTCATGAGTAATTATGGGGTGTGAAAAGAAAAAAAACAAGACAAGCCCAACCCAATGCCACTGTCTTCAACCTCCAGCACAAAGTTTGAAAATGCGCGCGCCCTGTTCTTCAATGTCCAACTCTCGATTCCTGGCTTTTTAGCAAAAACTCATAACACAACAAATGTTCAGCATGAAGAGACGATTCTAACCATGTATAGAACTTGACCTAACTCTCTAAGATGAGGGAGAATTTCTCCTCCCCCAAATCCTAACCTAGTTTTTCTGCCATTTTCAAACTCCAAATTCTCTCTACTCAGGCAAAAGAAATGAAATGTAAAGATATGTACATGTTCAGGGCTATGAGTAGAACCTTGTTTCTTCACAAACTTAAGACTAAAGATACATAATAAGAGAGATACGAGTTCAAAGTTTTACCTGTGCAGTTGAACTTCTATATGGAGAATGAGGAACTTCCAGTGCAAGGTGATGATTGGAAAAGCTTCCTTGAGGTCCAGGGATGCTGTTTCAATGCTTACTTTGTCTTGAGAGCTTCTGAATCAAGCTATAGAACTTCACCTGCAAGTCAAAAATGTGAAAATGGTGGAAGCTGTTAGAGGGATTACAGGTCAGGTTTTAGGTCATGGTTAGCTTGCATATATGCTAGGGAATGTGTATGAACTGATTTTAGCAAGAATGCTCGAGAGAAAATGAAGTTGGCACTCAAACTGCAGAGGCAACTCTGTTTTTGCAGTTTGAGGATGATTCTGAGATGGAGGGTGTTTTGGAGGTGCCAAGGTCGTGTCTTAGCTTGGTTATGTTCTTTTTAAGGTGTTTGATCAGTTTGTTCTTGTGTGTCTATGCTGAGATGAGAGATGTTACAAGTTATGGACTTTTCTTCACACTTAAGCAACAAAATGCAATTTTGCTTTCTAGGTCAGTAGAGGACCCCCTAATGTGCTGCATAAGCTTCTCTTGATCAGTGTGTTATGCACATAATCTTGTGCCAAGCAGATTTGCTATGTACCTTCTTGATTTGCAATTGGACATAAAGCTAATCTTTTAAAAAATGGAAAGTTCACTTTATCTAGTTTAGGGTTAGTTCATCATGTAATGTCCAAATGCTTAGAATAACAACTTGGCACATTGGTTTTGCATTTAATTCTTGAGTGTAACTTGGTTTAAGGACCTGTAATCTAGCCTAAAGCAAGCTGAGTTCAAATTGCAAGATTATGAACATGTTTTGGTTAAGAACAAAAAGTGAATTTTTGCCAACTTGTGAAATTCGAATCTCCCAAGTTATGAGGTTGTTTGATGAGTTCTTGGATATTTTGGAAAGCTTGGAGTGTGTACTACAATCCATCTTTGAAATGCAAATTGAAATTCCAAGTGGAAGGGTATGAAAAATGGCCTTGAAGTGGGGTAGAAAACCTTGTCAAAATAGGTTAAAATTTCACTAAGTTAAAAATGGTTTAGTGCCCTTATTCAAAAAATTGTAACTTGAGATACAAGCTTCAAATGAGAAAACTTTGTGAATAAAAGTTGTAGATTATGTAACAAGCTACAACTTTCATGTTTTTACTTTTGTTTGAATCCAAATGGATCTTGGTGAAAAAATGGGGCAAAGTTGGGGAAAAATTAGGGTTTTTCATAACTTAGAAAAATTCTAAGTTATGAAAAATTCCATTTTCTAACCTTAATTTGCATTTTGTGATTTCTTGGTGAACAAGTTTCATGATTTGGCATGTTTTGATGAAAAATGAATCTTGACTCTTGATTTTGACCAAAAAGTCAAAGTTTGACTTTTCAGTGTACAGTCAAAATTGATCAATTGACTGGGAAATTCAACTGTCAATCTTGTGTACTTGGGATCTTTTGAGCTTGATGAATGTGTCAAGACCATTTCATGGGGTCCTTGAGTCCATATGTGAGTTTGGTTTGCCATTGGCTAGGTCAAACAGTCAAAAATTGCCTTTGTGCAGTCAAAACCCTAAAAATGACCATTTTGCCATTTTGGTGATCTGTTCAAATGTTTTGTGGAATTGTGATCCAAAATTGATCAAATGGTTCATGTGAGTTCATAATGTTGATGTGGGTCAGAAATCATGAGTTTTGACTGTCAATTGACCACAATTGACTTTTTCCCCAATACAGCTGATTTATAGGTCAACTGTCCAATTGACTGGGCAAAACTTGGAATAAAGATTTGAAACTTGGTATGGATAATCTTGTGAGTCAAACATGAAACATGAAAGTCATCTTAGGCATTTTAGGTCAAAACATCCTTGGGCAAACACAAACCCTAATTTGGGTTAACAGTGCAAGGAGAAGTCTTGAGCAGAGGAAACCCTAACTGGATCTTGATCTTCAAAGGTCTTGTGATGAGAAAATGTTGAGGAAATGGGAGGGAAAATTTTGGGGTACAACACACCCCAATCCTCTTTTTCTTCTTCTTCACTGGGTCCTTATTCCCCAATTGAGTCTTGATATCCTCCTGACTTTTAACCAAAGTCATCAGGAGTTGTTGGAACTGTGCATTCTGAGCTTGTAGGTCTTTGACTGTTTGCTCAAGATCCATCCTACTGAAATAAACAGCAGACAGATAAGGAAACCTGGAGTGAGACCTTCTTATGCACATGATGAATGGTATGCTGATGTATGCAATGCATTCAAGGATTTAGAACATTCAAAATTGTTTCAGACAAAGAAGAACGCACGTCATATTAAGAAGAAATTTGTTAGTACATAAATGCCCCATGGGCCAAATATTACAAAATAAACTTCTTAAGGCAGAAAGACATTGCACATCCTCTTTGGTGCGATGTAGGTGTTGAGGGCCTCTTGTTCGTGGAGTCGGCGGGTAAGCTCTAGAACCTTCTTTTCACTGGCGTAGTAGCTAGCTTCAAAAGTGTTCCGTTCCTCCTTGAGCTGAATCCAACTTTTCTGCATTTCCTCCCACGATGTAGGCATGTCTGGATGTAGGATGGCGTAGGGAACCTCTCCTTCATTGACGGGCTCTTTAATCACTGGGAGTACCTGAGGATAAGGCATCATTAGACTTTGGGCTCGGGCTCGTACTCACTTGAGATAGGGCTCAAGAGGGATGGAGTTCTTGTGTCCCAGAGTCTTGCTATCAACCTTGTTGAGTTTTCCCCAAGCTCTGATGAATCTTTGGCGAAGTCCTTGCGTATCGTTGTGAAAGTTAAAAACCAGGCTAGGAATCAACATATCATGAGGGCCATCCCTCCGTGCATATCCAAATTGCCTCAAAGCTAGGAAAGGGTTGTAGGTGATACCTCCCCTAATTCCAAGTAAAGGAACGTTAGGAAACTCTCCGCAACGATCGACAATGATGACATTTTCTCTGGACCGAGAACACCAATGCACATCAGAATGAGTAAGAGTCATCAACCGTTGGGACCACCTTGAGCCTTGGTCATTCTTCAAGACAGATTGTGGAAGGTTCGAAATAAACCACCTTGCAAGGATAGGAGTACAGCACATGAGAACACCCCTCTTTCTCATTGTTCGTGTGTGAAATGAGTGAAGGATGTCCCCAAGCAATGTTGGTATTGGATTTCTGGACAAGAAGATTTTGACGGCGTTGACATCTACCAATTGGTCAGGATTTGGGAACAAGACCAACCCATAGATAAGGAGTGCCACAATCTCTTCAAAGGCTTGTAGGTCCAATGAGTTCCAACATTCTTGTGCCTTCTCAAACAAGAACTTTGCTAAGAATCCTTTGACGCCGCTTCTGATTTCCCAATGCCCCTTGATGTCGGATGGTTGTAGATGTAATGCTCGAGCAACATCTTCCGGCTTTGGTTCCTTTTCCGTACCGTTGAAGGGTAGTTGATTAAGGATAGGAATTCTTAGGAGTTGAGAAAACTCCTCCAAAGTGGGTACCAACTGATAATCAGGGAAGGTGAAACAGTGGTGAAGAGGGTCAAAGAACTGGAATAGTACTTTCATCATGTCTTCTTCAATGTTGGTGTTGACTAGGCTGAGCAGTCTACCATGCCTTTCACTGAAGGATGAATTTTCCGGAATTCTTGAGGTGAGCTCCTTGAGTTGAGGAGAGATTCTCACAAGGTTGACTTGAATGGTATTTCTGCGAGGAATTTCCATGTCCTACAAAACAAGAACAAAGATGAAGATCCAAAACCCTTGAAATGGTTAGTGAATGCATATGATGCTTCATGATGTTTATGATGTATGCACAAAAACATATGTACAAGCAAATCACACCAAACCCTAGTTTCAGGCTTGCATGGGGTTTCATAGGTAAGTACCCTCTCGAGTGTAGTTGGCTTAAAAACCTGTCCTATCAGTAGTAACCGGGTTCTAAGGAGCTCAATATCACTGGATTGTTTTCATCGTTCATTGTTTTGGTTTAGCCACTTAACTAGCGACCAAAATATCCCAAGAAAACAACCCTCAATGAGTGTAGTATCGAGTATCTACAAACTTCGGACTGCACCAAAGCCGGTCATCTCACTACCCCTAATAAAAGGCTGAGATGGTCAAGTAAGGTTCTAGGTCATTAGTGCTTAGTGACATCACTCAGCGGCCCCGTACTCTCCTTGATTGAACTCAAGGGTTACCGGTACTCACAAATATGTCGCACTAATATAGCTATTGCTTCGACCGTGTCGGTATACCCCGCACAGTTTCCACAACGTATTGCTATCTATGAATGTTTCCCAAAATCCGGGTGTAGGATTGCAAACCCAAACAATAGAGCCAAAGTATAAAGCAAACAAATCAAACAATTAGTCATGCAAGAGGGTGATCTAAGCCCTAAGGTTACTCCACTTTTAAAAATTTCCCCAGCAGAGTCGCCAGTTCTGTGATACGGTGGGAGAACTGAGTAGTGTTTTGCGTTTGTTTTCGCAAATGTTTCGGTTGAGCAAGAGTCGCCACCGACTTTTTATTTTATCCTAAGGAAAGGTTTAAAAAGCACAGCAAAAACCTTTGAGATTTTTCTTGGGTTCGGGGAGTAGATTATAGAAAGGGAAGGTATTAGCACCCTTTCTATCCATGGTTATCCATGGGCTCTTAGGTACTTGCTTAGATCAACTTGCCTTGGTTAATTATTTGAAATGGTGCTTGATGTGTGGTTTTGAAAATGTTTTGAAAAGATGCCTTGTGTAGGCTACCCTTGTAACAATTCTTTACTCGAATGTTTTACAAAAGGTGTTTTGTCTTTTAAAAAGATGTTTCAAGGTTTTTTGAAAGTTGGTTTTGAAAGTGTTTGTGAAGTGGGTTTTGAAAATAGGCAAGTGTTTTCTTTGCAAACTGGCAAGTACTTAAGAGTTATCTACCCTAAAGTTTTCTCAAAGATTTTTGTTATGTTTTAAACCTTTTGACAATTTTGTTCCACCATTGCATTTGGTGGACAATCTTGTCTTAGGAGGTTGAAGGGACGGGCGTGGGTCATCGTTTTAGACCATAATTGCAATAGTGTTAAATGTCTTTGGGAAATTTCCTTTTAAAAGGGACTTGATCATTCATTTAGGCAACTTTTGAGGGGCTATGATCATTTGATTATTTGTTTTTACCCAAAGAAGTTCAACATACAATATGGCCCAATTCATTTGAAGGAAACAAAGTGGAATACCCTAGGGGTGCAAGTGTGAAATGTGTTGTCCATTTTTCATGCTTTCTTGTCTTGTATTAGGTTAAACTACTTTGTTCGTTTTATTCGCATACAAACCCTAATTCTAGCATGGTAGGTTTAGAAAGCATTAAAGTGCGAAATTTTAAATTCCTACGCTATTACAACACAATAATATGGGGAGGGGGGGTACAATGTTTCAAATGGGGTATATTTAGACAAGAATTTAAATCTAAACTATTACATCATTTTGCTTTGAATATTTACAATATGAATAATTGCATAATTAAATGGAAATGAAATAAATATGCAAAAATGTAAAAAGAATTTTTATGTGTATGAAAAAAAGTATTATTTATGTAAAAAAAATGAAAAGAAAATAATAAAAAAAAAGGTGTTATTTTTGGAGTTTTTCATATTTAGGGCAAAAACCCTAATTCTATTAAATAAACTACATTATTTATTTATTATGTACAAATATTTATTTATATATACAAAACTAAAATAAAATGAGGTATTTGTCAAAAATGTATTTTTATATTAAATATTAATAGGAAAAATAAAAGGGTATATATTTTGCATTTATACTAAATATATTAATAAATATATGCATATATGTATTATTTTAAATATGTATAATATATATAAATAAAAATAATATTTAATATTTGTAAAAAAAAAGTATTTTTTATATAAAGTATTTTCATAAGGTAAAATAAAATAAAAAAATGAAAATAAAAGTATTTTTACATATTTCTCAATAATATTAATGAAATGTATATATTTGTGTATAAATCAAAAGAAAATCACATAAATACCTAATAAATTGAAAAATGGTGAGAAAAAAGATTTTTATATTTTTAATGACATGAGAAAAAATAAATGAATCAATCAAAAAAAGAAAAAGTCAGAAATCATTAAAAATAAATGAAATGGGCTCAGGGGGTGTAAAACAAGAAAAGTGGTGTGAAAAGTAGAACCAAAGCTGGCCCAGCCCATGAGACATCTTCTTCAACCTCTGAACAAAAACTTGTTCAAAAACGCGCGCAAGAAGCTCCATTTGAATATCCTGATTCTTTGATTTTTTGAACAAACTTCCAACACAAACATTGTTAAGCATGAAACCACGATTCCAAATATATAAAGAACATCTCCTAACTCTCAGAAATGAGAGAGAATTTTAAGAATCCCAAATCCTGACCTAAGTTTTCTGCCATTTTTAAACCTCAAATTCTCACAGCTCAAGCAAAAGAAATGAAAAGTAAAAACATGTACATGTTCAGTGGCATGAGTAGAACATTGTCTATTCACAAACTTAAAGCTAATGATGCATGATAAGAGAGATACGAGTTCACCAAGATACCTGTTCAGCTGAAGTTCTATCTGGCAATGAAGGAGCTTTCAGTGCAAGGTGATGATTGGAAAAGCTTCCTTGAGGTCCAGGGATGCTATTCCAATGTTTACTTTGTCTTGAGAGCCTCTTAATCGTGCTAGAGCACTTCACCTGCAAAACAAGAAACTGAAAATGGTGGAAGTGGTTAGAGGGATTACATGTCGTGTTTCTGCTTTTGGTTAGCTTGCATAGATGGTATGGAAGGTATGTGAACTGGTTTGGGCAAGAGAGCTTGAGGGATGTGACCATTTTGCCCTTTGGGTGATCTGATCAAATTTCTTGTGGAATTGTGATCCAAACTTGATCAAATGGTTCATATGAGTTCATAATGTTGACGTGGGTCAATTTTCATGAGGTTTGACTGTCAATTGGCCACAGTTGACTTTTTCCCCAATACAGTTGACTTCTAGGTCAACTGTCCAATTGACTGGGCAAAACTTGGAATCAAGGCTTGAAACTTGGTATGAATAAACTTGGGAGTCCAATATGAAGCATGAAAGTCATATTAGGCATTTTAGGTCAAAACATCTTTGTGCAAACACAAACCCTAATTTGGGTCAGCAGTGCAAGGAGAGGTCTTGAGCAGATGAAACCCTAATTGGATCTTGATCTTCAGAGGCTTTGTGATGGGAAATCAATGAGAAATGGGAGGGCAAATTTTGGGGTACAACAAGATGGATTCCAACTTTCCTTGGGAACTAGATTGGACTCTCTTGGGGAAGTTTTGAGCTGTATCAGGGAAGTGACTCCAATGAATGTTTGATATACCGCCGGGGAACAATCTTTAGGTCAAGATTGTCGGGGATGCTTGTTAAGAATATCCGTATGATGTGCTGGGGAATGTTGAGATCTGCTGGAGGATACCCAACTTCTTTAAGATTGATAATAACTTTGCTTGAGGAGAGTGTATTGACTTGCTGACTCACTCTCTAGGGAATTGAGATGTACTGGTTATGTTCTTTAGCTGAACTCACCTTGGTACCTTGGAGGATAGAACAATTAGATTGCTTAGACAACTCTTTATTGCCCCTGCTTCTAATGTTACTTGTAATTAATCCTTTGTTTCGTATGCAAATATTCATGAGTTAGCAAATTATTGTCAATGCATATATCACAAATTGAACCTTGGACGTTCTTCGCAAAACAAAACAGAAAAGGAAAAACAATTGGAAATTTTAACTGAAAAGTGTATTTGTATTGATTTTGAATTTGCCAGAAAAATAGGCGTTTATGTACAAGAGGCTGACGTCCTAGTAAGACAACGTCGCCGAACAAAAGAGTTTATACAAATTTTGTACAAGAGAAAATAAAACAGCTGTGTGAAATGAATGATCCCACTGGGTTTCAACTCTGCTATTTCCTTTATATCTCCGAGCGTCTCATCACTTGATGACCTTAGTTGAAGATGAAGCTAACTGATCGATGCCGTCTGAACTTGATGTAGATACCGGATTCTGGATGCAAAGTGATCCAATGAGACATAGTATTACGCTTTATCCCTAACTTTTGCCTGGACCTCCCTTTCGGGTTTTCAGTCCACCGGGATACCCATTTTTGCCCAAGCCGCCTTTTCAGGTTTTCGACTTGCCGGGTGTACAAATTTTTCATTTCATCCCTTCATTTTGCCCGAACCCTTTTGGTTCGACGGGAAGCCCTAATTTTTGCCTAGGCATGTCAGCCTAGCGGGTCTTTTTCATGCGTAGTATCTTTTTACTATGTCTGCATTAGCGGGGTGAGGAAGGTCGTCACCATCCATGTTGGTTAAAATCATGGCTCCTCCTGAGAACACATGTTTAACCACAAATGGCCCTTCATATGTAGGGGTCCATTTTCCCCTTGGATCACTCTGAGGAAGGATGATTCGTTTGATTACCAGATCCCCAACTTGATATTCTTGCGGTCGGACCTTCTTGTTAAATGCCCTGATCATCCGTTTCTGATACGTCTGACCGTGATAGATAGCAGCAAGTCTTTTTTCGTCAATAAGGTTTAGCTGATCAAGTCGTGTCTGGATCCAATCATCTTCGTTCAGATTTGCATCCTTCATTATCCGGAGAGAAGGTATTTGCACTTCGATCGGTAAGACTGCCTCCATGCCGTAGACCAAGGAGAAAGGAGTTGCCCCGGTTGACGTCCTGGTTGAGGTACGGTACCCATGTAGAGCGAACGGTAACATCTCGTGCCAATCTTTATAGGTCACTGTCATCTTCTGCACGATTTTCTTAATATTCTTATTTGCTGCTTCTACAGCCCCATTCATCTTCGGTCTGTAAGGAGAAGAGTTGTGGTGCTGTATCTTAAACTGCTCGCAGAGCTCAGTGATCATCTTATTATTCGGATTGGTACCATTATCTGTAATAATCCTTTCAGGGACGCCGTACCGACAGATCAGATTATGCCGAATGAACCGTGCCACAACAGTCTTGGTTACCGTAGCGTAGGAAGCTGCTTCGACCCACTTCGTGAAGTAATCAATCGCTACCAGGATGAAGCGATGCCCGTTAGATGCCGTAGGTTTAATATCACCGATCATGTCTATGCCCCACATTGCAAACGGCCAAGGCGCAGTCAGAACATTCAACGGAACTGGAGGAACATGCACCTTGTCTGCATATATCTGGCATTTATGGCATGTCCGGGAATGTTGGTAGCAGTCAGCTTCCATGGTGGACCAGAAATACCCTGCCCGAAGGATTTTCTTCGCCATAGTGTGTCCACTGGAATGTGTTCCGAAGGTCCCTTCATGTAATTCTTCCATGATCCTTTCTGCTTCTGTCTTGTCCACACAACGCAGTAAGGTCGAATCATGGTTTCGCTTATACAAGATGTCGTTGCTAAGGAAGAACTTTGTTGCGAACCTTCTCAAGAACTTTTTATCGTTGACAGAGGCACCTTCAGGATATTCCTGAGCTTCCAGATATCTCTTCACTTCATGGTACCAAGGCTTCTCAGTCACCAATTCAGTCTCGAGATCACAACAGTATGCCGGTTCGTCCAGTTTCCAGATGATGATCCGGGGAGCCTCATTGTCCCATTTGAACTTGAACATAGAAGAAATTGTAGCTAACGCGTCCGCCAACTGATTCTCCTCTCTTGGAAAGTGTTCAAAGGTTATCTTCGTGAAGTGAGGGATCAATGTCAACACACATTCTCTGTAAGGAATAAGATTCAGATGTTTCGTATCCCACTCTCCTTTGATCTGATTGATCACAAGAGTGGAATCTCCGAAGACACTCAGATACTTGATCCTTAGGTCGATCGCAGCTTGAAGACCCATGATGCATGCCTCATACTCCGCCATGTTGTTGGTGCAGTTGAAACATAGTCGGGCAGTAAGTGGAGTATGAGTGCCTTGAGGGGATATGATCACAGCGCCGATACCGTTTCCCAAAGCATTGGAGGCTCCGTCAAAGTGCATAGACCATCGGGATCCTTCCTCAGGTCCTTCATCCGGTCCAGGTACTTCACAATCAGTCACTATCATGATGCTTTCGTCAGGAAATTCAAAATTCATTGACTGATAGTCGTCTACTGCCTGATGTGCCAAGTGGTCTGCCAATACACTTCCTTTGATGGCTTTCTGGGTTGTGTACTGAATGTCGTATTCTGTCAAGATCATTTGCCATCTTGCTATTCTCCCAGACAGAGCAGGCTTTTCGAATATGTATTTTATAGGATCCATTTTTGAGATCAATAAGGTAGTGTGAGTCAGCATATACTGTCTCAGCCGGCGAGCAGCCCATACCAAAGCGCAACAAGTTTTCTCAAGCAGTGAGTATCGGGTCTCACAGTCGGTAAACTTTTTGCTAAGGTAATAAATGGCATTCTCTTTTCGGCCAGACTCGTCATGCTGCCCTAGCACACACCCCATTGAGTTGTCAAGTACTGTCAGGTATAGTATCAGAGGTCTCCCTTCAACCGGTGGCATAAGGATGGGTGGTTCTTGGAGATACTCTTTGATTCTGTCAAAAGCATCCTGACATTCATCATTCCAACGTACTACCTGATCTTTCTTCAGCAGCTTGAAGATTGGCTCACAGGTAGCAGTTAGGTGCGAGATGAATCGAGCAATGTAATTCAGGCGTCCTAAAAAGCCTCTGACCTCTTTTTCTGTCTTAGGAACTGGCATCTCTTGAATAGCTTTAACTTTGGCAGGGTCCACTTGAATACCCTTATCACTTACAACAAAGCCTAGCAACTTCCCAGATCTTACCCCGAAGGTGCACTTGTTCGGGTTCAACCTTAGCTTGTACAACTTCAGACGGTCAAACAATTTTTACAGATGATCTAGGTGTTCTTCCTCAGTTTGAGACCTTGCAATCATGTCGTCGACATACACTTCTATCTCATGATGGATCATGTCGTGAAATAAAGCAACCATGGCACGTTGGTAGGTTGCCCCAGCGTTCTTCAGTCCAAAAGGCATGACCTTGTAGCAGAAAGTGCCCCACTGAGTAACAAAGGTAGTCTTTTCCATGTCTTCAGGTGCCATCTTGATCTGATTGTAACCTGAAAAGCCATCCATGAAAGAAAACACCTTGTGTTGAGCAGTATTGTCAACAAGAACATCAATGTGAGGTAGGGGAAGTCATCCTTGGGGCTGGCCCTATTCAGATCCCTGTAATCAACACACATTCTGACCTTACCATCCTTCTTCGATACAGGCACCACATTAGCAACCCACTGAGGGTAAGAAGTCACTGCAAGAAAGCCGACATCAAACTGTTTCATGACCTCGGCTTTGATCTTCTCAGACATCTCTGGACGCATACGACGGACCCTTTGCTTAACCGGAGGGCAGTCTTCCTTAGTAGGAAAGTGATGGACCACAATATCGGTATCCAACCCAGGCATGTCTTCATAGGACCAGGCAAAGATCTCCATATAATCATGTAGCATCTGAGTCAACCGTTGCTTCACGCTGAGCTCTAGGTTGGCACCAATCTTTACCTCTTTCCTGTCTGCCTCAGTACCCAGATTTATTATTTCCACTGGCTCTTCATGTGGTTGAATTTCCCTTTCTTCCTGGAGTAACAGTCTTGCAAGCTCGCCAGGCACTTCGCAATCATCTTCACCTTCTTCTTTGGCTAAGTTGATCGGATTTTCAAAGTCATAACTGGCAGTAGCAGAGTCGTTACCAGTGAGATCCAGAGTGGATTGAAACCTGTATGAGTGAGTGTGTGTAAATACAACTGTTTTGAAATATATAAAGGAAAGAACGAGAGAAAAGGAGCATAAGATTTGAAATGCGAGAAAACGTCCAAGATCTTTATTCATGATATATGCAATGACAATTTATATGCCCTCACAAATGAAGCCACAGTGCCCCGGGTAAGACACCGGGCCATAGAGTTTTAATTGTTTATTACAGATAACAAAACAAAGAAGTTTATTACTGCGTAACAAAAGTAACAGGAGTATGATCCCTAGCAATCCAGTTGGTCAATCCGCCATCAGTTGTCGGGTAGATCTAGCTATTGAACTCAGCTTCATCCACTTCATTATCCTCCCCAACAGCATTCACTCCTGGATTGGTAATGAGCACAGGAGGTCTTCTGGTCTTTGCCTTCCGCATAGCTTTCTGTCCCTCTGTAGTAAAACCCAGTCCGAACTTGTCAGTTTTCTGTGTAAAATCAGGGAGCCTGCCCCAGTTAGCACATTCACCTTTCTGAATCACAACCCGGGCATCCTTCAAGGAAGCCATCTTCAAAGGAACATCCTCTTCGACCACTGTTTCCACTGCTGCCAAAGTCGGAGGTACCTCTTCGAAATGCTGAAAGGGGGTTTCAATGAATTCCCCGTCCATCTCAATATACCTGAATGAATTCAAATGGCACACCATATACTCCTCCTCTCCCTGCACAGTGACGATCTTCCCTCTGACAGGGTATTTTAGCTTCTGGTGCAAGGTAGAGGTCACTGCCCCAGCTTTGTGGATCCAAGGTCGACCCAGTAGACAAGAATACGATGGACGGATATCCATCACGTAAAAAGTAGAGTCGAATACTTGAGAGCCCACACGAATAGGAAGGTTAACCTCTCCATGAACCATCCTCTTAGAACCGTCAAAGGCTCTGACAATGATATTGCTAGGTTTCAACTCCAGGCCTTCACAATCCAAACGGTCTAAGGCTTTCTTGGGTAGCACATTTAAGGAAGAACCAGTATCCACCAACACGTGCGCAAGAGTAGTGCCCCTGCATTCGATAGAGACATGCAGGGCGTCATTGTGGTCCCTTCCCTTGGCAGTAAGGTCAGCATCTGAGAAACCCAAACCATTGTCCGCTGTCAGATTTGCTACGCAATCAGTAAATTGAACCGCAGATGTCTCCTGTGGCACATGGGCCGTCTTGAGAAATGAAATTAAGTCCTTAGCATGGGCCTCTGAACACAGTAGCAAGGAGAGCATGGAGATTTTGGAGGGCGTATGCCCCAGCTGCTCGACAACATTAAAGTCACTCTTCTTGATTATTTTTAGAATTTCCTCCATCTCTTGTTGGGAGGCCTCAGCGTTTACAGGTCTTGGTGCCTCCATCCGGGCAGGCTCATCTTCAATCCCTTTGCCCCGAGCATTAGATGACTCGGCAACAGGGGAAACAACTTGATCAGAAACAGGAACAGGTACATTTGTAGGTGTTATAGTGAGGGGTCTTCGAATAGCGGGCGGTGCAATGTTAGGCGAGAAGAGCCTTCCACTACGGGTAACCTTTGCTGGACCAGTGATATTGCTGATACTGGTGCTAGTGTTGAATTCTTGCTTGATTCCATTCACATACACGTCTGCCCCATAGTGCCAGGGGACAGCCTTATCAGATTCGTAGGGGAGAGGCCCCGGAACAGTAATAACAACAGGTGCGACAGTCATGATTTGAACAGGCTTCCTTGGGAGAGCCTTGATTGGATTATTAAAGATTGTAACAACATAAACTTCTTCTACCAGAACCAACTGAACAACGGACTTTTTGAATAGAATCTCTTTGCTGTCCATTAGGCTTTAGATGCCCAACTTCAGCAAAGGACAACCAGAAAGGGAAACAGCACAGAAGAGGCAACCTTCACTACAACCCGGAAATAAACCGGCCAACAGCAGATTCCTCTTGACAGTCATTAAGGGAGTAGCCACATCATCCACAGAAACGGCGTATACATCTTCATCAACAGCATTTACTCCATGTTGGGGCATATGAGCGGTCACCACATTTGGCCTCTCAGGCGCTTCAAACTGTATCTCTTTTGCATCGATAAGGTCTTGCACCTTATTCCTCAAGGCCCAACAGTCATCAGTGGAATGCCCCGGGCTATCGGAGTGATAAGCACAGCGGGCATTTGGATTGTATTTGGGGGAAGCAGTATTCACCACTTTTGGGGCCTCTCTAACAGTCACTAAGTTGGTGGACAGCAACTGCGGCAAGATCTGCGATAGGGTCATACTTAAACGGGTAAACTCTCTCCGGGGTCTTTCAGCCCTTTGAGGATTGGTTTGCTGAGGAGCGGCAGCAGGTTTAGCAATCATCACCGCGTTGACAGATTGGTGGCGCTCAGGTTTCTCTTGTCTTCTGGACCCGTATACAGCACTAGCCTCCTTTTTGAAGGGTTTCTTCTCAGAACTTGAAGATGCCCCTTTCTGAATTTTGCCAGACTTCATCCCAGCCTCTATTCTCTCTCCAGTCAGAATAAGATCAGTAAACCCTGCCGATGAGTTACCAATAAGATGGTTGAAAAATGGCCCAGATAGGGTCCCCAAGAACATGTCTACCAACTCCCGGTCAGTCAACGGAGGCTGCACCCTACCAGCCAGATCCCTCCATTTCTGTGCGTACTCTTTAAAACCTTCACTTGATCCCAACGACATACCCTGGAGTTGGGTACGTGTAGGGGCAAGGTCGGCATTATATTGATACTGCTTGTAAAAAGCAGTAGCCAACTCCTCCCAGTTATGAACCTTGGTCCCATCCAGCTGATAGAACCATTCGAGATGAGTCCCTGAAAGACTCTCCTGGAAGAAGTGGATCCACAAGTTTTTGTCCACTGAGTACGGTTGAATCTTCCGCACGTAGGATCTGAGATGTAGCTTGGGACAAGACGCCCCGTCATACTTGGTAAAGGATGGTGCTTTGAACTTATGAGGAATGATCACACCAGTAGACAAACCCAAGTCTCCGAAATCCAGCCCAGGCACTTGTTGGATCTCCATAGCATTCAGTCTGTCCTCCAGCTGCTTGTATCTGTCTTCTGCAGGAGGATACTGTTCCTCATCAAAATCAGTCTCGTTGTCAGAGACTACCGGACTAGGACCTTTTCCCCCTTGGGGACTGCTCTTGCCTATAGAAGAACCAGCCTCTTCATTCTGCAGAGTGTTGCCAAACCTTCGGCCCGAGTTAAAAAGAACAGTTCTCCTCTTCTTCTTCTTCTCTTTCTTCAGGAGCAGAGCCTTCAACTCTTCTTGGCCCTGAGCCAAACCCATGATTAGTTCCTGAAATTGCGCATTCTGCGCCTGAAGAGCCTTGATGGACATCTCGGTTGATGATGAGTCAGGATTCATGATGCTGAAATAAACAGCGAAGAACAGTAAGCAACCTGAAAAGAAGAAAACCTGCTATGCACATGATGAATGGAATGCGTATGATTTATGTTTTCAAAGACAATCGGGAATCAACTTTGTAAATAAAAAGGAACACACTTCATTAGATTCAACTTTGAAACTTAAATTGTTCAACAGGTTGCCCTTAGGGGTTACATGAAAGGGAAATACTGAAAAGGGAAATGAAACTGTAAAAGAACATCCAGAGCTCCTTATTGATCCCATGGTCTCCTCTTCTCAGTACGGATGTAAGCATTCAGAGCTCGCTCATTCTCCAACTGCTTTGTCAGCTTCTGGATCTTCAATTCCTGCTCGTTGAACTTTTCCCGGTAAGAATCCCGCTCTTCTCGCAGTTGCGACCAAGACCTCTTTAATGTCTCATAATCAGTAGGTATCTGATGAGGAAGGATAGTTGGAGGAACGCCATCTTTGTCAGGATACTCAAGAATGATAGGTCTGACGGCTTCGTATGGCATACCTAACTTCTGAGCACGGATGCGAACCCATTTGTAGTAGGCTTCCATAGGTAAAGAAGTCTTTGGCCCCAACTCTTGTGGGTCAACTTTATGAACTTTGTCCCAAGCCTTGATGAACCTACGACGCAGCTCGTCACTATCCACCTGAAACTTAAAACTGATGTGAGGCACCAACATCTCATGGGGGCCTGCTCTTCTAGCTCTTCCAAACTGACGGAGTGCTAGACATGGATTGTAAGAGATTCCTCCTTGGGTACCAATCAGAGGAACATTAGGGTATTCCCCGCATCGATCAATAATAGCTATCTCATCCAAACCTCTGCAAGTCCAAATGATGTCTTTATCAGTGAGAGACATTAACCTATGAGCCCAACCTCTTCCTTCTTGGTTCTTCAGTACGAACTTAGGGAGGTGCGAAATAAACCACCTCACCAACAAAGGGATACAACACCACAGGGTTCCTCGTCTTCGGGCAGTACGAGCATGAAGTTGTTGCAGGATGTCACCCAAGAGAGTGGGTACAGGATTCTGAGACATAAAGATCCTTATGGCAGTGACATTGATGAAGTTGTCAGGATTAGTAAACAAAACTAAACCATAGATCAAGAGAGCCAAGATGTCTTCATATGCCCTAAAGTCCAGGTCGTTCCAGAAGCTGTTAGCTTTACCAATCAGAAACTTGGCCAAGAAACCCTTAACTCCGCTTCTAGTTACCCAGTTGTCTATTACCTCTTGATGTGTCAAAGGAAGAGCTGCAGCAACCTCCTCAAGCCTGAGGGTCTTTTCCCAACCAGTAAAGGGAGTCTGATCCAAGATAGGGATACCAAGCAAATCAGAGAACTCTTCCAGGGTAGGGACCAGCTGGAAGTCTTGAAAGGTGAAGCACTGGTACAGAGGGTCATAGAACTGGGTCAGAACACTCATCAGCTGTTGATCCGGCTTTGCAGTGACTAAACTGAGAAGAGAACCATGCCTCTGAATGAAGGAAGTGGTATTTGGAATTCTGCTAACCAACTCTTCAAGCAACTCAGGTGAGTGAACAAAGTTGAACCAGATAGTATTCCTTCGCACGGGCATCATGGTGTCCTACAAAACAGAGCAAAGTTGAAACCCTTTTGTCTTTGAAATGGTCAGTCCTTATGCAGGATGCATGCAATGCTCATGATGTATTGATGTTATGATAAAGCACACCACAAATAGATACAAAGGCAAACATGGTAAGGCACACAAGTCACACAAGACAAGCCCTTAAAGTTTAGGCCAACATGAGGTCTAGGTATTACCCTCTTTTAGTTTGTTGGTTCATACCTTTCCTATCAAAGTAACCGGGTTCTTAGAGGATCCCAATATCATTGACTACCCTCAATCGGTCATAACTCCAGCATCGCAATCTTTTCTTGCGGCCAGAACCATCACGAGAGTTTAGCCTCAATGGGCGTAGAATACTGCTACTGTTCTAATGGCCAAGTTGTGTCATTTAAGGTTCTAAGGTTGTTGGTGCTTAATGACTCCTCAGAAGACCCATATTCTCCTCGTTGCAACACAAGGGATATCGGTACAGACCAAGGTGCCACACCAATGTAGCCAATGCTTCACCCGTGTCGGTCTACGCCGGACAGGTCCCTCACAGCTTATGCTACCTAAACAGGGTATCCCCAGATCCGGGTTAGGATTTATGTAACTCCCATGCAACCCACAAATTTAAAGCAGACAAGTCAATACAATTGAAAACACAGTTATGAACTAACCCTAAGGTACACCTCACTTTAAGTTTAATGTCCCCAGCAGAGTCGCCAGTTCTGTGATCGGTGGATCTGGAACTGACTGTTTAACGCTGGTTCGCGAAATGTCGCGGAAGCAAGAGTCGCCACCGTCTTTTATTTTCTCCAAATGGAAAGGCCAAAAGCACAGAAAAATTCCTTATAGAGATTGCTCTCGGTTCGGGAGGTAGATTATAGAAAGGGAAGGTGTTAGCACCCTTTCTATCCGTGGTTATCCACGGGCTCTTAGATATTTGCTCACTTGTGTTTTCAAAAATGGTTTGTTTGCTTTTCAACCGTGGGTTTTAAAAAGTTTCTTTGAAAATTCCAGTTCGACTCTTGTATCGGTCCTCAAGAGTGTTTGAAAAATTGCTTTCGAAAGCTTTTTGAAAAGGTGTCGATGTGAAAAGTATTTTTTTGAATTTGTTTTGAAATTAGAGCAAGTATCTAGAGTCTTCTACCTACCCTACGGAATTCGTCTGTGTAAATGTCCTTTAAAGTAGTGCCATCCCACCATTGAGAGGTAGGTAGCACCATCATTGGAGGTGTTCGGGTCAATTCGAGGTTCGGGACATGGTGATCACCAGAGAAATAGGAAGACACCTTAGAAGCTACCCTCATGCCAGGTTCCCGGATCATGAGGACTTACTAAAACATCCTCTACTCGACGATCACCTTTCGAAAGGCAAGGCAACAGTGAGGCGTACCCTAGGGGTGGTATGTGATTTGTGTGTCGTTTTCAGATATTTTGTCTTGTTCATGTCATGGGTGATCTACGCTTTTGTTTTTATTTTAATCATTCATTCTTGCATGCAATTATTAACACTTAAAAAAGTTGCGAAAAATATATAATTCCTAAACTATTACAAAGGCACGGGTCCACATCGCCAAATTTAATCCAGGACCCATTTGACAAAAAATAAAGATGCGAGAAATATAAATGTTTAATTTACACGGCTTTGGGAGAGTTACATAAATAATTACAAGAAAGGAAATAAAATGTGCGAAACAAATTAATAATCGAAAGCGAGGGCGTTGGACCCTTTTTAATGAAATTAAATTATATTAACAAATTAATTAAATTAAAGAAAAAAAAGAAAAGATTTTTGAGGTTTTTTGTATTTATGAATTTTTAATAAGAGACTTAAATGAAATTAAGAAATTAATTAATTAACCCTAATTCTACAATTTTTATTTATTAAGAAAGAATATTAAAATTGAACCTAAAATTAAACCTAATTAATTAATGCAATTTTATTTACAAAATATAATATTTAATAATTAATCATGGTGAGAGAAAAAAGAAAAAGAATGAAAAATACTCAAAACCCTAATTCTACACTTTTTTTAATTTATTAAGAAAAATATTTGAATTAAACCTAAATTTTAACCTAATTAATTAGTGAGATTTATTTACAAAATATTACAATAAAATATATTTGTTTTTTTTTTGTCTTTTCTGATTTTTATTATTTTTTATGTTGAGAAAAATATTAATTTAAAGAATTAAAAAAAAAGGAAACAATTGAAACAAATAAAATAAAAAGGAAAAGAATTGCAAAACCTTGGGGGGTTCTGTCCCCAATTGGAGGTCACATGGTGGCAATTAGGCCCATTGATTTAAGGCCCTTTCTGACTTTTCATGGGAGTATGTGTATGCGTTGACTGCAGCGTTCCATAGACCTCAGATCTTGGCCATTGGATGGAGGTTGTGGGACAAGTGGCAGGGCAGATCATGAGACTACATGGTGGTCTTCAGGGAATGAGCTACATGGAAACGTGTTTAGAAGAAAAATATAGAAATAAGAAGGGGGACCTGGGGATCGAACCCAGGTCCCAGAGGTTACCAATTCACGTTCCTTGCCAGCTGCGCTGTTGTATCACTTTGTTAATATAATGGGTAACAATTAATACATAAAAAACAAACACGCTAATGCTGTAATTCAAAAAAACGCGCTAAAACTGGAATTGTCCTCTCACGTCAAGACACATAAGCATCTTCTTCCTCTCCTTTCTTTTTCGCCTGAAACATAAAACAAGATTGCGGGGGTTTTAAACCCCCACTATATGCACAGTGTAAAAATAACGATTAGCTTATGAGCAAAAAGAAAAAGGGCGCGAGGTGATCAAAAGCTTCGTCTGAATGTCCTGAGTTTAATGGTCTAAGTCTCACGTCCTAATTTTTCCATAACTGAGAAACCCCAATTCAAGGTCTCTGAAAACCTAGAATGCTTCAATGGTGGATCCTCCAATTTTGCGCGAAAACTCAATTAAATTATACAGTTAGCTTTAGAATCAATCAATTAGTGTAAATCCACAAACAAATTGCAATGAGAATGCTTGAAAACTGAAATACGAATATGCATATAATATGAAAAAGTTTGAGTTCTGTATACCAATTATGGGCGTTAGGGATGTGGAAAACGATTCAGGAAGCTTCCTTGACACTTTTGCAAGCTATTGGGATTGTTATTTTTCTCTGAATCGTGCTAGAATAGGGTTTTCAGTTTTCAATTTTTTTGACAAAAACTCAAACTTTTTTCTCTTTTCTGGCGCAGCTTCGAGGTTATTAACACTAGGGTTTGCATTAGGTTTATGTATGGAATGATTAGGGTTGAAAATTGGATCCAAAAAACCTTTGCATTGATGTACAAGATATTTGATTTTCATGCATATATTTTTCAATCTTTTTCATGCATATTTGGTATCAATCATGTCCAATCTATTTGATTCTTTCCATATCAGATCATGCACGAGATCTTGAGGCTATTTCATGTATAAAAAGATTTGATTGCATTGGTTTGGTATTTTTTCCATATTTTAATTAATTAAATGAATTATTAGCAATTTAAAATTCAAATAAATAAATAAAAATGATGAATAACTTCCCTTTGGGCCAAATGGTCGTGCACATGCTTTGGATGATCAATCTTGGAAGAAAAAGAGGCCCATTAGCAATTTTAAGGCATTTGAAGCAAAGTTGACTTTTCAAAATACCCAAACATTTCCCAACTTCCACAAGGCATATCTTGCTCAATTTTTAAGCTTTGCTCATGTTCTTGGACATTTTGGAAAGGTCTTGAAGTCCTCTAACCAATGCCTTTGGTCCCATGTCATTTTGATTTACCAAGCTCAAGTTATGGCCTTTGACTTAAAGTCCCTTTTTGTTGACTTTTAAAAATGACCTATAATGTTGAAATTGATAACTTTTTGTGAGAGAATTTCTTGGACTTGAAGTGTGAAGAGGAGTTGTAGGAAATGTCTTCATCTTCAAAATGAGCTTTGGATGGAATTTTTCTGATAATCCATGTGAAAGTTATGCCTTGGTCAAGTTACAGTTGATTCTTTCAACTGTCCAAATATGGAAACTTTTGCATCTTGAGACCTTTTGAGCCAAGATTTGAGAATCATGATCAAGCATTGATCAAATGATGTTTGTGGCTTCAAAATGAGATGTTGACCAAAAAATTTGAACTTTTGACTGTCAAATGACCATTTTGCCCCTGTAGTTGACTGTAGTGCAATTAGGGTTTTTGACTGTGCAATTTTGTGCTGTAAGTCTTGAAACTTGGTATGAGGATGCTTGACCATGTTTATAAGCTTGTGGGACTTGATTGGACCCTTGAAAACTTCATTTTCTTTGTCAGAACCAAAACCCTAATCTTTGACTGTTAGGAGGCCCTTGAACTGTGCAACCCTTGGGGAGATTTTGAAGCTTTGACTTTGCAAATCTTGAAGAATATGGGAGGGAAAATTTTGGGGTACAACACATACCTACTTAACCAAGCAAGTATCAAAGCAACAAACACACATGGTATTAGGTGACCACCTAAGCACAAAGCAATGAGCTAACAAAACAAGAATCTAAGGCAGATTTCAGCGTGGGAGTCGAAAGACTTTTCTTCCACTAGAATAGCTCAAGAATAAATCGAGTAACAACTCGAAGCATTAACTTTTAGAATGTGATCTAAGTATCATAGAAATGAAGAAAAATTGTGGGGACCGATTGCAAGCCCTCCTTCCACTTTATTGACTCAATAACAATAGAAGCACGATTCAAAGCATCAACGTGAAACGCGAGCTAAGAATGGACAAAGGACTTGAAAAGTGGGGGCCTATTGCGAGCCCTTCTTCTACTTTTATTGACTCGATAGCAAGCACAAAGTAAAAGGACTACACAAACAAACAAGCACAAAAACATGGCGTACAAAGTAAGGCCTGGCTTCCAGACAAGCATTGCCTACAACAGTAGGGCTTGAGTTCCATATATGCATATCTATTCCTACTACTCATGGCAAGGAAATTGAAAAGACAATGCGGAAATAAGATAAATGAGAAAAATACCAAAATAAAACAAAATCTGTTAATTTTGCCTTAAAAAGCGTAAGAAACCCGAAGACCTTCACGTAAGCTTCATCAACAAGAAAAATAATCAGAAATCGAATGCACAAGATAAGTGTTGAAGCGTCGACAATGTGAAAATAAATCACAAGCGGAAAGTGCGTCAAGCATATCTAAATATAAGTAATGATCCTGCATAAAATACAAGTCTAGACGAACAACAAAAATATATGTGTCTCATGAAATGAGAATCCAAGTACAAACGTGTTAGAAACAAATTGCACGAAAGGAAGTGGGTTAAAGGATTTAATCGAATAACCAAGAATTAATTAATAGATTAAATGCTCTGTTGAACTGCCTGGGGAAGCTTGCACAAATCAATAAATAAGTTAGTAATAATAAGGAAAAGTTAAGAATTCAGACCATTACTCAATTCAAGCTTAATTCATGAAGAAACAAGTTCCAAACAAGTGTTGGAGCACAAAATCAATTACCGGACAACACCGTTTTGGTTCATAAAATGCTCGAAAAGTCAATTTAAAACCACCAAAAATCAACACCGACATTAAACAATTATCAAGTTGGAACTAATCATGAATTATGCAAGAATTAAATCACAATTTGCATGCAAAAACAATTACCGAAAGGCATCATCTCGACTCATGAAAATGCTCCAAAAGTCACTCCTTCTTCTCTGGAGAGTTGTAACTCCGATCTGTAAAAATACGAAAGATTAAGTGGAAAAATATCATAGTCCCCGTAATTTTGGGGATGCGAATTCAATGGTGCATTGGTGTTCTTCGTTCCCTAACAATGGTGTTCTTGGATCCCTACGTCAAAACTTAAAAGCAATGGGTCTAAAACATTCCAAGCATTAGTATGAACATGTATGTATGCTTATGAACGATTTATAACATGAGATTTAAAAGTTTGCGATTGAGAGATTTTACCCAATCAGAGCGATTTGGTCTGCGTGTTCTAGGGTGCTTCAAGCTTTGGGAAGGACTGGAATGAGTTCCTGGGAGTCTCAAGGACACATTTTGATGCTTGGTTTTTATTGAGGATGGCTATAAAGTTGATTTTATAAGTTTTTAACTTTGAGACTTTTTTGAGAATTTGGAGCTTTTGTGATGCAATCTATGCGTGGTCCATTGATCTGAGTTATTGTGCATTATATAGAGGGAGGAGAGGACTAGACCAATATGGAAAGGAATTACACCTTTAACCATGGTCTTAAAACAAAAAATCAAGATTTGAAATGTTCCCAAACTCATGATATCCTTTCCATTTTTGTTTGCTGCATGAACCTGGACATCTTGTATTGGTCTTGCACAAATTTGTGATGGGCTTGAGGAGAGAAAACCTAAAGGCCCAAGTCTCCATACTCTATTTTCATTTTTATCAATTTTTATTAAAAGAAATTAAAATAAAAACAATAAAAAACATGAGCAAGTGTGAATGTTTTTTTAGAGGTCCTATCACATCTTATAATCATGTTTGAATATCAAAAACTAGGCTCATTGGTTCAAAATTGCAATTTTGCACTTCATGAATTTCTTCAAAATTACACAACTTGTGCAACTCATAACTTTCTCAATTTGCATATTTTGAAGATGATCTTGGATATTTTGAAAATACCAAAATATCCTCTACAATCTCTATGTTGATCATTTTTTCTTTTGTAGATATTATCTTGATGTAAGTTGCCTTGATAAAAAGTGTCTTTTGTTGACTTCTGAAAAGACCTATAATGTTTTAACTCATATGTTTCAAATGATGCATTTTTTGGACTTGAGCATAAAAACAAAATTGTAGGAACTTGAACTTTATTCAAAATGAGCCTTGGTTGGGGAAAAGTTGACGAAGTATGTGAAAGTTATGCCTGGTCAAAGTTCAGTTGACTTCTCCTAAGGAAACCCTAATTTGACAATTCTTGACTTTTGATGATCTGAGGAGTTTCCTTGTGGAATCATGACCAACCCTTGATCAAATGTTGAATATCACTTCAGAATGTTGATGTTGAGCAAAAATCTTGAAGTTTGACTGTATGTTGACCATAGTTGACTTTTTGACCAATATAGTTGATTTTCAAACATTTGAACCATTGACTGAGAAAATCTGTGATGTAGGGCTTGAAACTTGACATGAACCTTGTTGAGGACCCATGAAGAGCCATGGAAGCCACTTGAGACCTTTTCAAACCAAATTTCCTTGAAGAACTCCAAACCATAGTTGTAAGCTTTTGGCTTAGGAGGAGCATCTTAACTAGTCAACCCTTGAGTGTCTTGAGTATTTGAGAAGTCTTGAAAGAATGTCTTGAAGAAAATGGGAGGGAAAATTTTAGGGTACAACAGCTTCCCCTTTTAAATCTTCTTAAACCTGGAGAGTTAGATTGACATGTTCGCCATTCGTGATTTGAAGGTAGAAGATGATTGAACACTTAAGTGCCCATAAATTTGAACTCGCCTGTGCAAGAAGTGACATTGTTGGTTGATTATATTGGGAATGGGCTTATAGATGCCATTTGGAAAGGTTACAGAGAGTCATCGGAGATGGGATTATAGATGCCATCCAAAGTAATTATCTACTTCGACTGGAAGAAGTATCCGAATAAATCTTTGGTCGATTTAACTGGATAAGAATCAGAATAAATCTTTGAGCGATTTAAGATGAACTAGAGAAAGATCTACTGGAAATGAATCAGGATAAATCATTGGTCAATTTAAATTGAATCAACAGAAGTCTTGAATTTTCTTTAACTTGATAAGAGTCAGAGTAAATCATTGAGTCAATTTAAACTGAACCAGAGAAAGGTCTACTGGAAAATCATCAGGATAAATCATTGGCCGGTTTAAACTGAACCAGCAGAGGTCTTGAATTGTCTTTAACTGGATAAGAATCAAAATAAATCTTCGGTCGATTTAAACTGAACTAGAAAAAGTGTCTACTGTAAAAGAATCAGGATAAATCATTGGTCGATTTAAACTAAACCAGCAGAGGTCTTGAGTGCCTTTAAATGGATAAGAATCAGAATAAACCTTTGGGTAATTTAAACTAAACCAGAGAAAGCGTCTACCGAAAAAGAATCAGGATAAATCACTGGTCGATTTAAACTAAACCAACAGAGGTCTTTACTTAACTTTAACTGGATAAGAATCATATTAAATCTTTGAGCGATTTAAACTCAACCAGGGAAAGTTCTTGATTGTCTTTAACTGGATAAGAATCAGAATAAATTCGGACCATTTAAAATGAACCAGAAAAAATGTCTACTCAAAAATAATCAGGATAAATCATTGGTCGATTTAAATTGAACCATCAAAGGTCTGTACTTGAGAATAACCTTATGAGGATAATGTTGAAATAGCCCTTCATCAGATGTAGCCTTTGAAAAGACTGTCAGAACATATAAGTAGTTGATGATGTTTGTTGATTGATCTTTCCTGAAAGGGTAACGAGTTAACTGTATGCAATGTCATGACTTATGAAATGCATTGCATAACAATATTCTCAAAATAAATGAGACTATGCTATATGCGTTTCGTATGCATATGCTATGATATTTGTAAATGATGTATGAATGTGACATGTTATTGAAATGTATTTGTAAACTTTGATTTTTGCTTTTTGCTTGAGGAAACTCTGTTGGAGCATGTTAATTCCTGCTCGGGGAGAAAAGTTCAAGAACATTGGTTGGTCATTACTCTATTGGGGAATTTATACCCTGACCAGGGATGGAAGAGGTGGATAACCTTTCGACTTATCTGGGGAAGACAAGGTTGACTGGTATTTGATTTGATTCCAGATTTCACAGAAACCCTCTAGGGATAGTGGCAACTTCATTGGGGAGAGGATTTTAGCCGATGATTTACGGTAAAAGCATACTCAAGCTAGGGAGTGTCAGAATAAATCTATGCCTTGATTGTATATAAAGATGTATTGAATGGGTATCAGAATGATATCCATATCAGACTGTATCTTAACCGTTTCTGAAATATGTACTGAATGGGTATCATAATGAATCTGTATTGTGATCTTATCTGAACTGTATCTGGAAGATGTACTGAATGAGTATCAGAATGAATCTATATCTTGATCGTATCTGAACTGTATCTAGAAGAAAAATATGGAATGAGTTCCAGAATGAATATGTATCTTGATTGTATTTGCACTGTATCTAGAAGTGAACCTGAAATGAGTGTCAAAATGAATCTATATCTTGATTGTATCTTCACTGTATCTAGAAGATGATAAACTATTGGAGAAATAAACCCTGTTGGGGAAATACTCTTGTTAATGAAACACCCTTGTTAAGGAAATGAACTCTGCTGGAGAACAAAAGTCTGAAAGGGGGTTCTACAACCTTGGAGGAACAAGCTCAGTTGGGGAAGAGAAACTCGATGAGCTGTAATGATTGGAATTCCATAGGTTGGTGATGTTTATGGGGGGAAAATAATACTCCTTTATCAGCCAGAGTGATCTTCCGTGGCAATTGCGGGGAATGCATGAACTTGTGAGAATTACTCTGTGGGGATTTATGGATGGCTCAAACATTATCCCAACTCCTAGAGTCTTGAGTAAACGCTTATTCCTGTTTTTATGCATTTGTTAATAGTCAATTATGTTCATATATGTTGTACCCCAAAATTTTCCCTCTCATTTCTCAAGGCATTTCTCACAAGGATTCTCAAGATTCAAGCTTGCACAAGTACAATTGGATTTTCCAGTATCAAATTAAAGAGGAAGCTGTTAAAAAGGGGAAAATAGATAAAAATAATATTTTTTGACAAATTGGAGAAAAACAAGTCTTTTTCGATTCAGCTCTTTCGATTGAGCCATAACTTCTTTCTTGCACGCAAGAGGCTCCCACAAGGCCAGTAGGTACAAGGCAAGAGCCTCATGTATCCTCCTCCGATTACAAGGAAAAAAGCCTCCTCTTGGAATCCTTCGATTGCATCCTTGCCTTCTGCGTGCACCCTTCGTTTAGGCATATGGCCCCTTTTGCTGCAAACTTCATTTGTGCCATTTACCTCCTATTTACATTCTTCGTTTGAGCGTATACAAGCTTGGGTTTACATTCTTTATTTGGGCATGTGGCCCCCTTTGTTGCAAGCTTCGTTTGGGCGTTTAGATCTCCTGCATGTAGGCTTCGACATTGCATTGGCTATTTTTATACTAGCTTCGATTAGACAACATTTTTGTTTAGTATGCTGCAGTTCCACCATTGAAAACCTTCAACACACTAGGTTGGTGCCCCACTTAAAAGGACATGTATTGTTAGATGTGAAGGGCATACATAGGAGCCCTTGTCAAAGGATATATTACACTATCCCATTCGAAGAATAGCATAGTCCATTCGAAAGACACATTTGGCCCTTTTCAAAGAAACATACATGACCTATTCAAGGGACATGTCTGGGTGTCCCATTCGAAGGATATGCTTGATGGCCCATTCGAAGGATTTACAAATCCCACCTTAAGGCATGTTTTGGTGACCCATCCAAGGGGCATACATTTGGCTCCTTTGAAGGATGCAAAAAAGTGACCCATTCGAAGGACACTTGTTGGAGGAAAATCAAATAACATTGTTGGAAGAAGAATCTGGTCGAAGGAGGGTCAAAATGAAAGGATGAAATATTCAAAGATGCTTGCTGCCAAGTTTAGGCCTGGTACACTGGCCAAAACTGCTGCACAATAGTCCTGAAACACTACCCCATTCTTGCACCAAAATGGCATATAAACATTGTCCCTTGAAAGCTACAAAAAGCAGTTCACTCAAATTTTCAAATGGTTTTGTTTTCCCTCCAAAACCTCAGCCAAGATTTTCCTATAAATAAGAAGCTTCACAACATGTATAAGGGGATGGACAACACATCCAAGGGCTGTGGGGAAGAAAACTTCAACACTCTCAAAAACTTAAACACTCATCAAACACAAACCCAGAATCTAAACATTTACCTCTTTCGAATTTGAAACATCCCCACACTCTACTATCCTTCGAATCCAGTAGAAAGAACATCACCTTTGTTCTTCTCCTTTGAATCTAGCATTAGAAACATCACCTTCGTTTCTTCCCTTCGAATCCAGGAGCATCCAGGGCAGCAGTTAAAGCTCCAGCTCACACACCCCAACTTCAAGCAAGGTAAGTCACTCTTAACCTTGAACCTTTCGTTTCTAGAAAAACATGTGAATAAACTTTCTTTTCGTTTCAAACATGTACATACCATTGTTCTTATTTTCGTTTCCACCCTTTTAATTTGTTTTCATGGCTAATCCTTTTGGTTTTGTTTCTTGAGTTATTAAATATGTTTTAAGAATTAACTTGGCCATAAGACAATGCTAGCATGGCCTTGGGCCGTGTTTCTATTCAAAATATAAAATGAAAGAAACAGGAGGAATGAGGTAGGAAATGAAGCCTCAGGCTTCCACACTGACTCCCAAGCCCCAATCGAAGGAGGCGGCAAGGGACTTAGGGTGAAGAGGGTACTCCATGTAGAACGAAAGAGGCAGCCAAAAGGACGGCCATGCTGATTCCAGACCCCAGTCGAAGGAGCCAGAAAGGCAGAATTGAAGGCTGCATCTCCTGCCTTAGGCCAGGCCCCAGTCGAAAGGCACGCCCACACTGACTTCCAGGCCCTATCGAAAGCCACACCTTCACTACTTCCAAGCCAAATCAAAGGGAGCCAGAGAAGCAGAATCGAAGGATGCTTCTTCCTAAATCAAAATACCCCTTTTTCTTTCCTTTATTTTATTTTTGCCTTTACATTTTCATGCTATTGAATATGGTTGTAATAGTGTAGGATTTATTTTTCTGCATTTTTATTGCTTTTGTACAAATTTAAGTAATTAGGATGGATGGAAAGATAAAAACAACAAGTAGAAACCCAAAAAATCAAAGATAAAATGCATGCAATCAAACACACTATTCACACATGCACCCTTAGGGTAATCTCACTTGTTGCCTCAGAGAAATAGTCATGTCCCTTGAATATGGGCGTTTTAGCAAAGACCCTTGATAAAAGATCGTAGTCCCTCGATGACCCTCAATGTTGCCTTTGGTAAACGATCTAGTCCCTAAATGAAATTGCTTAAACGTCCCATAGATTTCCTTCTATGACTATACAAACGTCCCACGCCCGTCCCTTCACATCCAATGATGGGGCTTCTTACCAAATCAATAGTAAGATAGCAATATCTAAAGGAGGAGTAAAAGAAAATGAAGACCTTTTGAGTAGGTAGGATGCTCCAAGTTGCTCGCTTTCCCATAATAGAAACATTTTATAACCAACGCTTTCATTTTGAAACATTTTCAAAAGACAAAGCTTTTTGTACGCGTTCTTATAGAAACGAGAACCATTACAAAGACACTTTTCAAAATCACTTTCAAAAACACATCCCACAAACACCTCTTTGAACTATTTTCAAAACAACACTTTGTACGAGTTCTTATAGAAACGAGGACCATTACAAAGACGCTTTTTAAAATACTTTCAAAACCCACACCACAAGCACATTTTCAAACAAAAGCAACAGATCTAGCAAGCAACTAAGAGCCCATAGATAACTACGGATGAAATGGTGCTAATACCTTCCCTTTTTATAACCTACCCCCCGAACTCAAGAAAATAATCTCAAAAAGTCTTTCATGTTATTTTCAACCTTTCCTTAATGGATATAAGAAAAGTCTGTGGCGACTCTTATTATTCGCAACAATTGCGATCAAATGCAAAACACCCAAGTCATTTCTCCCACTGTGTTATAGAACTGGCGACTCTGTTGGGGAATCTCTTAAAAGTGGGGTTACCTTAGGGATATATCACCTTTACTTGCTTTTCATTGTTTGACTTGCTTGTTTTACATTATGGTTCCTTGTTTGGGCTTGTTTGGATCCTCTACCCAGATCTGGGGCACCTTTTAGGTAAGTAGCAATAGATTTTGGAAACTGTATGGTGTAGACCAATACGATTGAAGCAATGGCTACATTAGTGTGGCGCATTTTTTGGTACCAAAATCCCTTGTGTTGAATCGAGGAGAATACCGGGCCGCTGAGCAGCGTCATGAAACACTAACTGACCTTAGAACCTTAATTGAACAACTTGGCCATTAGGAAGTAGTGAGATTTCCGGCTTTGGTTCCGACCTAAGATTGGTTGATACTCGATGCTACCCTCATTGAGATTGGACTTTTAGGATATTTTGGTCGCTATTAAAGAGGCTTGCGCTGAAACAATGCCCGATGAAGAAAGATCAGTGATATTGAGAACCCCTAGAACCCGATTACTATTACTAGGACAAGTTGAGCCAACTAAACTTTAAGAGGGTACTTACCTACAAACTCCATGCAAGCCTAAACCTAATGACTTGTCTGCTTTATGTGTACATAACAACTTTCTTGCTTTGCATACTTGTACATAACATCATAAACATCATAACATCATAAGCATTCTCACTAACCATTTCAAGGATTTAGGAATTTATCTTTGTATTTTTTTGTAGGCCATGACTCCCATCCGAAGGAATACCATCCGAATCAGCTTCGTGAAAGCATACCCTCAACTCCAAGAGTTAGCATCAAGGGTGCCTGGAGATTCTCCCTTCACCGAGAAAGATGGTCGACTTCTCAGCTTGGCTACCTCCAATTTCCAAGAAGAAATGATGTGTGTACTCTTCCAATTCTTTGATCCCATGCATCATTGCTTCACCTTTCCTGACTATCAGTTGGTGCCTACACTAGAAGAGTTCTCTCAGCTGTTTGGAGTGCCCGTGCTGGATAAAACCCCTCAACGGTTTAGAGGAGACTCCAAATCCTAAAGTAATTGCCAAAGCCTTCCATCTGAAGAGATATGATATTATAGCAAATTGGGAGACACGAAGCAGAGTTAAGGGTTTCCTAGCCAAGTTTCTATTGGAAATGGCTCGTTCATTATAGGAAGATATGGATTTTCAAGCTTTTGAAAATGTCTTAGCCCTTCTAATATATGGTTTGGTTCTATTTCCCAATCCGTACCAATTCATAGATGTGAATTCCATCAAGGTTTTCCTCTCTCGTAATCCTATACCTACTTTTCTTGGAGACATTTTATATTGTTTCCACACTCGCACCTTGAAGAAAAGAGGTACTCTCTTGTGTTGCATTCCCCTACTCACCAAGTGGTTTACTTTGCACCTATCTCGATCAACATTGAAGAACGTGCAAGGATTGACATAGTCTCAAAGGATGATGTCCCTCACACACTCTGACATTTATCAGTGTTCTCGATCCTTGGAAGATACCACTATCATAAACCGTTGTGGGGAATTCCTTAATGTCCCACTCTTCGACATTAGGGGAGGTATCACCTATAACCTTTATCTTGCATTACGACAATTTGGGTATGCACGAAGAGATGGTCCTCATGATGCCCTCATCCAAGGTTTGGTGTTCGACTATGAGGGCGACAACCAAGGCTATCGTCAAAGGTTCATACGAGCTTGGAGAATGATAAACAAAGTGGATAGCATGACATTGGGGCGTAAGAACTCCATTCCTTTTGAGCCTTATCTTAAGTGGGTATGAACTCATGCTCAAAGACTTGGTATGCCATACCCTGCCACTTTTCCTATCATCATGGAGCCATTAGTTGAAGGAGATGTTCCTTATGCTATCTCTCACCCTACCATGCCTACTTCTCTTGAAGACTTACAAAGAGCTTGGATCCAGCTAAAGGAAGAACGAGACACCTTCGAAGCCCAGTTCTACGCGAGTGAAAAGAAGGTTCTGGAGCTTACAAAACAGCTTCATGAGGAGCGAAATCGGAACACCTACATTGCTCCAAAGAGGATGTGTTCATCCTTTTTGTCTTAGGAGTTTATTTTGCTTTATTTCCTCCATTGTAAGCCTAAGGGGCATGGTTGAAATCAATTTAAACTTATTAATACAATTGATGTTTGCTCCTTTCTTGTCTAAAAGCAAATTTAAATTTTCTAAGTTCTTGAAAACATTGCATCCACATATCATGCATCATATCATGACAGGCTTTTCCCACACAAGTCTCTCATCTACTTATTTTTTATTTCAGTAGAGATGGCTCTAGAGCATACTATCAAGGACATTTAGACTCAAAATGATCAACTTCAAGAAATGTTCTCGAACCTATCCAAGGGGCAAGAAGAAGTGAAAGCATTTATCACTAGGGCCATGACCATGGAGAATCCCTAGGACGACAGAGATGACCAGTTGGAGCGGCTACAAATTGAGATAGCCATAATGAAAGTCTAGATGATGGGACAACTGGTGGGCCAGATGGCTCTTATCCAAAACTTAGCTCTGGGACAAGAAGAGTTAAGGACCCTCGTCAACAAACTTCGTCAAGACGGTTGCAACCGTATGAAACAAACAGTCAAGATTGGGGATCAAGTCATTACTCAGCCCCCCATGAGACAAGAAGTCGGTTCGAGGGAGAGCAGATCTTCCCAAATTGATGCCACGTCACGTGCCCAACAACGACCTCGTCAACATCAACGAGAAAATCAACACAGTAAAAACAAACCCGAGAGACAGTTTACTAACATCAACATGCCACTATCTTAAGCATTGAAAAACATGTTAAGGATGAATCTGATTACGTTGATAGGACCTCATCCAAACCCCAAAACTTCTTCTCCTAACTACAATCCTGATGCCAGGTGTGCCTATCATTCTGGAAGTCCTGGGCGTGATACAAACGATTGTTGGGCGTTGAAGTATAAGATTCAAAACCTGATCAATGGAGGAGTGTTGGAGTTCACACAAGACGGTCAACTAGATCTCTTCTTCCACCCTTCAAGTGCATCCAATTGAATTGACGGTCTGTGCAAGGAAATTTTTTGTTTATTCGAATTTTCAGTTGTAATTTCTTTGTTTACTTACACACTTATCTTTATGTCAGACTTTGGTTACTCTCATTAATGCATTAAATATGTTTGTCTTGAATTAATCCATTCATTTTCACTCTATTTAAACTATGCTTTTTACTCCCTTTATGATATTCAACTCTTGTTTTAAGAAGTTGCAAACCTTTAGAGGGAGGATGACGAAAACAATGCCATAATCTCATACAATATGCTTTTGGACAGACCTTGTTGACGATGTACAATCGTTTCTTTCAAATCCTAAACACTGGAGTTATAAGGAAGATAATCCCTAGTTAACCCCTTCAAGCCAAATAAGTAGGAGTTTCTTTTTTACACAAATTGAAACCTTTAATAAAAACTTGGGGCAGGGTAACTTCTCAGTTAATTCAAATGCGCGTTCATTCGCAAACTTTCACTTCGTATACAACGAATGAAATCAGAAACGTTCCTCTGGAATCAAAAGATGGTGATGGTTCCCTACCAAATAGGAAGTCATTATCTCTTAAAAGAAAATCCCACTAGGTCAAAACCTACGAAGGAGACTTAAGAAAAACTTGGGCATCCCGCTGGCCATAATCTCAAAACAAGATCAGTCAGGTAGAAAATCAGGGATAGTAAATAAAAAAGAGAGGACGCTACCAAGCCTCAACAACATGGAAAATATGGCAAAAACAACTGCCTTCCAACAAATAAACTTCCAAATTTATGAACCATCACCAAAACATCATTCAGACTCAATAGGAGTACAAGCGCATAATAAACTGAGTTTAGGACTGGAGAACATCACAAAGAACGGGCAAGTACAAATATACTTTGAGCCTTATCCTTTGTTTCTTAAACCGTGAACCAGACCATGCTACAACCCTTTCAAAGTCCTAATTGAAGCATGAGTTAGTTCGAAAGCATAATGTTACAAAAGGTATCCTGACTCCTGTAAGGCTTTACTCCAAATCCTGAGTTGAATTTTTTTACAAAAAATCTTTTATCTGCTAAAACGCATTTTCAAAACTTCAAGAAAAACATAAACTTTTCATTATTTGGAATACCGTTGTTTGTATATAGCTATTTGTTTGATAACAGAGAAATTCACATGATGAATATCCAGTGAACAAAAAGTCTCTCAAGAAACAGAATCACTTCAAATAGGAAGGAACTTCCAATGACAAATCTCCTATAAATAAGGGGGCATGGCGTGTCATTGTCCAAACTCACCTAGGGAAGTCAAGTCAAGATTCCAAGAAATCTCTTGAGAGGTGTTGAATAACCAGGGGCAAGTGTGCAACTCAATAACTTGGGGCATTGAGCTTAAATTCCTATAAAGGGTTACGTAGGTCAAGAAAACATTTTCCGGCGATGTTACAAACACTCACTACTAGGGGCAGTAACAAATCTCCCACAAATTCCCTTTCATAGGATAACCCCCAGCCAAGTCCCCACAAAGTTGGATCCAGGAAATTCCCAGCCAGAGTCTCAATCTCTGGAAAACCTTCTTCCTAGCTGAGTTGGTTTCAAGAAGAATCTTGGAGGAATTCTTCCAAAGGAAAACACCTCTCCAGCATATTGGCAACATGGTTTATTTCCCCAACAAACTACAGATTCTCCAGCTTGAGTTTGCTTCTCCGACTACTACAAATCAAGGGACCGTTACCCCTCTTACCCAGTAGACTTTTCTACAATCCCCTGTAGGTTATTGAAAAGCCCGGGAGACAACCAGATAATAGTTAACTTCTTTATCCCAAACAAGTTTTTAACTTCCTTTCTCTTCCATCAAGAGATAATTATCCAGTAGAGAAACATACAACTAAGACTCCTAAGCTCTTTTCCCCAAGCGAAAATCAACACTCTCCATAGAGTTTTATTCTCAAGCAGAGTCAACATCCCCCAATAGATTTCTCCTCAGAACAACAAAAACATGAGCCCTAGCGGAAACATCCTAAAATAAGGTCTAGAGAGGTGCATACTCTTCATCCCCAATGGCAGTCCGGGATTTAACTTCCTAAAGCTCCCTAACACTTGTCAAGGATTTATTTTCCAAGACAAAATTACATTCCAACAACATTTCATGCATCATATATACATACATGATAAATGCATATAACACAAATGCATACGACATAATCTCATTTACTTTGAGAACCTCATTACGCCATGCATTTCATACAACATGACATTGCATACAACTAACTCTTTACCTTTTCAGGAAAAATCAATCATTAAAAAACTATCATCAACAAATTTTCGACAAGATAAGACAATTATCTGTGAACAAATCAATTGTAGATCAATTCCCGAAACAAGACAGGATAACTATTACAAACACTTATTTTCCAGACCTCTACTGGTTCAGTTTAAATCTATCAATGGTTTATCCTGATTCCTTTCTGGTATACATTTTCTCCGGTTCAGATAAATTACTCCAAGATTTATTCTGATTCATTCCAGTTAAAGAATATTCAAGAGCTCTGCTGGTTTAGTTTAAATCTATCAATGGTTTATCCTGATTCCTTTCTGGTAGACATTTTCTCTACTTCAGATAAATCGCTCCAAGATTTATTCTGATTCTTTCCAGTTAAAGAATATTCAAGACCTCTACTGGTTCAGTTTAAATCTATCAATGGTTAATCCTGATTCCTTTCTGGTATACATTTTCTCTGGTTCAGATAAATCACTCCAAGATTTGTTCTGATTCATTCCAGTTAAAGAATATTCAAGACCTTTGCTGGTTTAGTTTAAATCTATCAATGGTTTATCCTGATTCCTTTCCGGTAGACATTTTCTCTGGTTCAGATAAATCGCTCCAATATTTATTCTGATTCTTTCCAGTTAAAGAATATTCAAGACCTCTGCTAGTTCAGTTTAAATCTATCAATAGTTTATCCTGATTCCTTTCCGGTAGAGATTTTCTCTGGTTCAGATACATCGCTCCAAGATTTATTCTGATTCTTTCCAGTTAAAGAATATTCAAGACCTCTGCTGGTTCAATTTAAATCTATCAATGGTTTATCCTGATTCTTTCCCGTAGACATTTTCTCTGGTTCAGATAAATTTCTCCAAGATTTATTCTGATTCTTTCAAGTTAAAGAATATTCAAGACCTCTGCTAGTTCAATTTAAATCTATCAATGGTTTATCCCGATTCCTTTCTGGTAGAAATTTTCTCTGGTTCAGATAAATCACTCCAAGATTTATTTTGATTCTTTCCAGTTAAAGAATATTCAAGACCTCTGTTGATTCAGTTTAAATCTATCAATGGTTTGTCCTGATTCTTTCTCGTAGACATTTTCTCTAGTTAAGATAAATTTCTCCAAGATTTCTTCTGATTCTTTCCAATTAAAGAATATCCAATAACTCTGCTGGTTCAGTTTAAATCTATTAATGGTTTATCCTGATTCTTTCCCGTAGACATTTTCTCTGGTTCAGATAAATTGCTCCAAGATTTATTCTGATTCTTTCCAGTTAAAGAATATTCAAGACCTCTGCTGGTTCAGTTTAAATCTATCAATGGTTTATCCTGATTCTTTCCCGTAGATAATTTCTCTGTTTCAGACAAATCGCTCCAAGATTTATTCTGATTCTTTCCAGTTAAATAATATTCAAGACTTCTGCTGGTTCAATTTAAATATATCAATGGTTTATCCTGATTCCTTTTCGGTACACATTTTCTATGGTTCAGATAAATTGCTCCATGATTTGTTCTCATTATTTCCAGTTAAAGAATATTCAAGACTTCTGCTGGTTCAATTTAAATCTATCAATGGTTTATCCTGATTCTTTCCCGTAGACATTTTCTATGGTTAAGATAAATCACTCTAATATTTATTCTGATTTTTTCAGTTAATGAATATTTAAGACCTCTGCTGGTTCAGTTTAAATCTATCAAGGGTTTATCCTGATTCCTTTCCAGTAGGCATTTTCTCTAGTTCAGATAAATCTCTCTAAGATTTATTCTAATTTTTTCCAATTAAATAATATTCAAGACTTTTGCTGGTTCAGTTTAAATCTATCATGGGTTTATCATGATTCCTTTCTGGTAGACATTTTCTCTGGTTCAGATAAATCCTTCCAAGATTTATTCTGATTCTTTCCAGTTAAAGAATATTCAAGACCTCTGCTAGTTCAGTTTAAATCTATCAATGGTTTATCCTGATTCCTATTTGGTAGACACTTTCTCTAGTTCAGATAAATAGCTCCACGATTTATTCTGGTTCTTTCTAGATAAAGAATATTCAAGACCTCTATGTGTTCAGTTTTTATCGATCAATGGTTTATCCTGATTCCTTTCCGGTAGACATCTTCTCTAGTTCAGATAAATTGCTCCAAGATTTATTCTGATTCTTTCCAATTAATAAATATTCAAGACCTCTGCTAGTTCAGTTTAAATTGATCAGTGGTTTATCTTGATTCCTCTTTTGGTGACACCTTGTTTGGTTCATATAAATCGCTCTCAAGATTTATTCTGATTCTTTTCCAGTTGAAGTCAAGTTTATACTTAGTCTAATTTCTATCAACAATCACGTTTGGATGGCATCTATAAGCCCATCTCCGACAACTCTCTATCATGTCCCCAAATGGCATCTTTAAGCCCATTCCCTACAAAATCAACCACCAAATCATCAAGTGCAAATTTAAGGGCACTGTAGTGTTCAATCATCTTCCAACTTCAAGTCACGAATGGCAGACTCGCTAGACTCGCCCATTCCCTCTCATTTCTCAAGGCATTTCTCACAAGGATTCTCAAGATTCAACCTTGCACAAATACAATTGAGTTTTCCAATATCAAATTAAAGAGGAAGTTGTTAAAAAGGGTGATGATAGATAAAAATAATATTTTTTGAGAAATTGGAGAAAAACAAGTCTTTTCCGATTCAGCTCTTTCAATTGAGCCATAACTTCTTTCTTGTTTGCAAGAGGCTCCCACAAGGCCAGTAGGCACAAGGCAAGAGCCTCCTATAGCCTCCTTCGATTACAAGGCAAAAAGCCTCCTCTTGGCATCCTTCGATTGCATCCTTGTCTCCTGCATACACCCTTCGTTTAGGCATATGGCCCCTTTTGCTGCAAGCTTCGTTTGTGACCTTTACCTCCTATTTACATTCTTCATTTGAGCGTATACAAGCTTAGGTTTACATTCTTCATTTGGGCATGTGGCTCTCTTTGTTGTAAGCTTCGTTTGGGCATTTAGATCTCCTGCATGTAGGCTTCGACTGGGCATTGGCTGTGTTTATACTAGCTTCAATTGGACAACATTTCCTTTAGTATGCTGCAGTGCCACCATTGACAACCTTCAACACACATGGTTGGTGCCCCCATTCAAAGGAAATGTATTGTTGGATTTGAAGGGCATACATAGGAGTCCTTGTCGAAGGATATATTACACTAGCCCATTCGAAGAATAGCATAGTCCATTCGAAAGACACATTTGACCCTTTTCAAAGAAACATACATGACCCATTCAAGGGACATGTTTGGGTGTCCCATTCGAAGGACATGCTTGATGGCCCATTCGACGGATTTACAAAGCCCACCTTAAGGCATGCTTTGGTGACCCATCCAAGGGGCATACATTTGGCTTCTTCGAAGGATGCACAAAAGTGACCCATTAGAAGGACACTTGTTGAAGGAAAATTAAAAAACAATGTTGGAAGAAGAATCTGGTCGAAGGAGGGTCAAAATGAAAGGATGAAATATTCAAAGATGCTCACTGCCAAGTTTAGGCATGGTACACTAGACAAAACTACTGCACAACAGTCCTGAAACAATGTCTCATTCTTGCACCAAAATGGCATACAAACATTGTCCCTCGAAAGCTACAAAAATCAGTTTACTCAAATTTTCAAATGGTTTTGTTTTCCCTCCAAAACCTCAGCCAAGCTTTGCCTATAAATAAGAGGCTCCATAACATGTATAAGGGGCTTGACAACACACCCAAGGGCTATAGGGAACAAAACTTTAACACTCTCAAAAACTCAAAAACTCAAACACTCATCAAACACAAACACAAAATTTAAACATTTGCCTCTTTCGAATCTAAAATATCCCCACACTCTACTTTCCTCCGAATCCAGTAGAAAGAACATCACCCTTGTTCTTTTCCTTCGAATCCAGCATTAGAAACGTCACCTTCGTTTCTTCCCTTCGAACCCAGGAGCATCGAGGGAAGCAGCTAAAGGTCCAGTTCACACACCCCAACTTCAACAAGGTAAGTCACTCTTAACCTTGAACCTTTCATTTCTAGAAAAACATATGAATAAACTTTATTTTCGTTTCAAACATGTACATACCATTGCTCTTCTTTTCGTTTCCACCCTTTTAATTAGTTTTCATGGCTAATCCTTTTGGTTTTGTTTCTTGAGTTATTAAATATGTTTTAAGAATTAACCTGGCCATAAGACAATGCTAGCATGGCCTTGGGCCATGTTGCTATTCAAAATCTCAAACGAAAGAAATAGGAGAAAGGAGGTATGTTGTACCCCAAAATTTTCCCTCCCATATTCTTCAAGATTTGCCAAGGATCATCTTCAAATGGTTCAAGATTCCTCAAGGGTTGCACAGTTCAAATGCCTCCTAAGCCAGTCAAAATTAGGGTTTTGTTTCTTTTAAGGAAGTTGAGGTTTTCAATGGCTCAATCAAGTCCCATAGGCCTATACACATTGTCAAGCTTCTACATGCCAAGTCTCAAGACTCACAGAGGCAAATTGCACAGTCAAAAGCCCTATTTGGTTCACAGTCAACTGTAGGGGTAAAATGGTCACTTGGCAGTCAAAAGTCAAAAATTTTGGTCAACATCTTATTTTGAGCTCACAATCATCATTTGATCAAGTCTTGATCATGATTCCACAAGCATGAGTCAAAAATCATCAAAGATGCAAAAGTTGCTATTTTTGGATAGTAGAAAAGTCAACTGTACCTTGACCAAGGCATAACTTTTTCATGGTTCATTAGAAAAATCACATCCAATGCTAATTTTGAAGGGGATGACATTTCCTACAACTCATATTCACATTCCAAGTCCAAGAAATGCTCTCACAAAAAGTTATCAATTTCTACATTATAGGTCAATTTCAAAAGTCAACAAAAAGGCATTTTAAGTCAAAGACCATAACTTGTGATTGGTAAATCCAAATAACATGGGACCAAAGGAATTGGTTAGAGGACTTCAAGACCTTTCAAAAATGTCCAAGAACATGTTCATATGATCAAAATTGAGGAAGATATGCATTGGAGAAGTTGGGAAATTTTCATGAATTTGCAAAAGTCAACTTTGCCCAAAACACTTCATTTTTTCTAATGGGCCTCAAATTTCTTCTTGAAACTTTATCCAAGGCTTATGCACGACCCATTGAGATTAAATTGAATTATTTTCTTATTTTTAATTAATTAATTGAATTTTTAATCAATATTAATTCATTTAATTCATTTAATTGTAGGAAAATATCAAGATATGGTTTTGCAATCTTTTCATGAAGCAAATATGACCTACATGTGCTGGAGATTTCGTGTACACATCAAGGGCACAAAGATCTCTCAATTTGGAAAGATTTTTCAATCAAAAAGATGCAAAAAGATATGACTTTCAATCAAATATTGAAACCATAATGCCATGGATTTCTTGTCAAGAATTTAACCTAATTCCATTCTACTATATGTACACGACCTAAACCTAATGCCTTACACGTGAAAACTCTGCAAGAAAGCCATATGCAATATTGAAAAAAATCAAAGAAAACTCAAAACTGAATTCCACATTCCAAAGTGATTCAAAGCGTTTTCTTGATCCTAATACATTGCTGGGAGTTTCCTGGACGATTTGCAATCAAAACCAAGCTTCATAGCTCAAGAAATCATTCCAAACAGTTTCACGGTTTGAACAATTTTTTCAGAATCGCATCTCATTATTCATGTGCATTTAACACGATTTGTTGTTTGTTTTGTATTGTATGAATCCATAGGAAGCTAATGGTGTAGGTTAATTGGACTGAAACGCCCTGAATCACAAATCACCATTGACTAATTTCCAAGCTTCCAAATTGGGGCTTTTCAGTATAGGAAAAATCAAGCTTCATAAGACCTATGGTTGAACTCAGGAGATTTAGACAAATTTAACCCAACCATCGCACCATATTTATATAGAGCATAGACCTATTCGCTATTTTTCCTTTTTGCAGGTTGTGGGGGTTAAAAACCCCGGCTATTTAACTTTGTTTTTACAGGGAATCTGGGGAAGACAATGACGTGCTGATCTCTGAGTGGATAGTTTAAATAACGCGTGCGATTTGATTTGTTTCCAGCATTGTTTGTTTTTTACATATTATATTCTTTGTTCATTATAATAACAAAGGCGTTCAGTTGGCTTAGTGGTTAGTGAGTTGGCATGCAACCATTGGGACCTGGGTTCGATTCCCAGGTCCCCCAAATAATTGTTTTATATTTTGTTTAACGTGATTGCATGCAAGATTCCCAATGATGTCCACCATGTATCCCCACTCATCCAAACGCCAAGTGTCTCAAAAGACAGATCCAAAGGCCAAATGATGATGAACACCATACTCCCAGTCAAAGCAACGTGCAGACAATCCCAGAAGTCAAACAGGCCTGGAAGCTTAATGGGCCAGACTTGCAACTTTCACCTCCTATGGGTCCAACACCCCCCTGGTTAAATATTTTTTTTATTTTTTTATTTTTCTTTTACTAATCTCTAACTATTATTATTATTATTTATTTAACTAACATAATTAGTATTATTTTCATAATAAATTCAGATAATAAAAAATGTGAATATTTATATTATCATTATTATTTTCACCTTTAATTATTATTTTGTAAATAAATACTAACTAAATTGATTTAGTTTAATTAGGTTAAATTGGACTTTTTTTTTCTCACAAATATAAAGTAAATTGAGAATTAGGGTTTTCTTGACTTTTAATTTATTTTTATTTTCATTAAAACATAAAAAACCAAAAATACTCTTTTTCTTGTAGTTAATTAATTAATTAAGTAAATTAGGTTTAATTTGAATTAATTGCAAAAAAGGACAAAATGCCATTCTTTTCTCAAAAAGGGTCAAAACCCTAAGGACGTCCCCGATTCAATTTCTTTCGCGCACTATTATTATTTTGATCATATTTATGTATCTGCTCAGAGAATGTAATAGTTAATTAGGGCTTTATCGCTTTATTTAATTTTCCGCATTTTTATTTTCCAAAGGGTTATGTTTTTGGCGATGCATATACCCGCGCCTTGTAATAGCGTAGATTCATTTTCCGCACTTTATTTCCCGCAAATTATTAAACTGTTAATGATGCATGCAAGACTTACCTGAAAAAATAAAAGCAAAACATAGCTCACAATGATGCATGTTCAAAGATAATATGAATTGAAACAACACACATGCACATGCCACTCCTAGGGTACGCCTCACTGGTTGCCTCGACGTGGTCATTAAGTATAGGGTGTTTTAGAGGTCGCCCTCCTGTCTAAAGATCCAAGTTGCCTCAAAAAGGTTGCCTCGGATAAAAAAGGATCTAGGACACAAGGGTTACCGCTAAGGCGTCCTACTATTGCTTTGGTGACCATATGTCCCTATAATCGAATTGACCCGAAAAACTTCAACGACGGTGCTACCTACTTCTCAATAGTGGGATAGCACTGTCTAAAGGACTCTTACACAGCTTAATTCCTTAGAGTAGGTAGATTTCTCCTGGGTACTTGCTCTTTCGAAAAAAAACAAAAACAACTTTTCGCACCTACACTTTCAAAAAGTTTTCAAACAAATACTTCATACACTCTTGAGGACTGATACAAGAGTTACCTAGAAGTTTTCAAAACGAAACTTTTTCAAAACCCACATACGCAAGAAAAGCAAACAATTTTTGAAAACATAGTGAGCAAGTACCTAAGAGCCCGTGGATAACCACGGATAGAAAGGGTGTTGACACCTTCCCTTTCTATAATCTACCTCCCGAACCGAGAAACATCTCGAAAAGGAATTTTGCTGTGCTTTTGTCCTTTCCTTGTTGGAGAAAATAAAAGACGGTGGCGACTCTTGCTTACCGCGACATTTCACGAACCAGCATTTCAAAACAGTCAGTTTTATTTCCACCGATCACAAGGTAGGATACGAAGCCTCAGGCTTCCACATTGACTCCCAAGCCCCAATCGAAGGAGGCAGCAAGGGACTTACGGTGAAGAGGGTACTCCATGCTGAACAAAAGAGGCAACCAGAAGGATGGCCATGCTGATTCCAGACCCCAGTCGAAGGAGGCAGTAAGGCATAATCGAAGGCTGCATCTCCTGCCTTAGGCCAGGCCCCAGTCGAAAGGCACGCCCACACTGGCTTCCAAGCCCTATCGAAAGGCACGCCTTCACTACTTCCAGGCCAAATATAAGGGAGCCAGAGAAGCAGAATCGAAGGATGCTTCTGCCTAAATCAAAAGACCCCTTTTCTTTCCTTTATTTTGTTTTTGCCTTTACATTTTCATGTTATTCAATAAAGTTGTAATAGTGTAGGATTTATTTTTCTGCATTTTTATTTCTTTTTTACAAATGTTAGTAATTAGGATGGATGGCAAGATAAAAACAACAAGTAGACAACCCAAAAAATCAAATCTAAAATGAATTCAATCAAACACACTATTCACACATGCACCCTTAGGGTAATCTTACTTGTTACCTCGGAGAAATAGTCATGTCCCTCGAATATGGGAATTTTAGAAAAGACCCTTTAAAAAAGACCCTTTAAAAAAGATCGTAGTCCCTCGATGACCCTCAATGTTGCCTTCAGCAAACGATCTAGTCCCTAAAAGACATTGCTAAAACATTCCACAGGTTTCCTTCTATGATTATACAAACGTCCCACACCCGTCCCTTCACATCCAATGATGGGGCTTCTTACCAAATCAATGGTAAAATAGCAATATCTAAAGGAGGAGGAAAAGAACATTAAGACCTTTTGAGTAGGTAGGATGCTCCTAGTTGCTCGCTTGCTCACAACAAAAACATTTTATACACCAACACTTTCATTTTGAAACATTTTCAAAAGACAAAGCTTTTTTGTACGCGTTCTTATAGAAACGAGAACCATTACAAAGACACTTTTCAAAATCACTTTCAAAAACACATCCCACAAACATCTCTTTGAACTATTTTCAAAATAATACTTTGTACGCGTTCTTATAGAAACGATGACCATTACAAAGATGTTTTTTAAAATACTTTTAAAACCCACACAACAAGCACATTTTCAAACAAAAGAAAGTGATCTAGCAAGCAACTAAGATTCGGTAGATAACTACGGATGGAAAGGGTGCTAATACCTTCCCTTTTCATAACCTACCCCCCGAACTCAAGAAAATAATCTCGAAAGGTCTTCCCTGTTCTTTTCAACCTTTCTTTATTGAATAAAAGAAAAGTTAGTGGCGACTCTTGCTATCCACAACAATTGCGATCAAACGCAAAACACCTAAGTCAGTTCTCCCAGTGTTAAAATATACATAGGCTCATTCAATTTTAGTAATTGGACATTTTGCAAACAAAACCGAAAAAAACAAAACAGAATTTGGCTTTGAAATTGTATTTCATTGATAGTTTTGCCTATAAACAGGCGATTTTTATACAAAGAGACGAAAATTTTAACGCCCGTTAACTTAATTAACTATTTAATTAAATTAATTACGGATTAATGGTTGAATATGTTATTGAAACTGTTGAAGTTGCAAAATGTCGAGAAATGTTGATTTAAGTTGCTAAGTTGTTATTTGGTTGATATTTAATTAATTGGTTGATTAATATTAGTAATAATATTAATATAGATATTAGAATATTATAAGGTTTATTAGTTGGGCTCATTATTTGGTTGTATGGAGTAATAGGTAGGGTGTGAAAGTTAGGCCCAATAAGAATAGTAATAATTATAAGGTTAAGCTAATTATAAGGAGAATTAGGTTAATTGAACAGATTTTTTTTTATTAATAACCATGTATTAAAAAAATATTTCGCAAATAACCGGGTTTCGGAAAAAATTACGCAAATAACCATGTTTCAGATGGCTCCACAAAGGAGGAGCCATCTCAATTGGCGCATGCACCTAGGGTTTTGCCCTAGGCGCCATCTCACTTGGCGCCTCCCTTGTCTTTTAGCCAAGTGAGATGGCGCATGCTCCTTAAAAATGAGAGGAGGCGCCATCTCACTTGGCGCCTAGGGCAAAACTAGGGTTTTTTGCTGTTTTATAAATAATTCGTCCGTTTCTTTGAAATTTCTCACACTTTCTCACACTGTATTTTTATTTTGTACTCCGTTATTTACGTAATTACGTCGCCTATGATTTTTTGCAGAGATGGTTACGTTATATTCTCCGCCACGAAACCTGCGATGAAAATGAAATTCTGGCACATTCACTCCATGGAGCGTCTGAAGCGGAAGTTGATGCGGTGGCTAGATGGAGACATCGCGGAGGGGGAAAAAATTCGAAGGATCCAGCGAAAACGAACAACAACCTCGCATGCGACAGGAAGACCTAATGTGTGGTTGGAGGAAGTCAAAACAGACAGTGATGTAATGCTGATGATGCATGGGTCAGATGAAATGGTGTTAACAGTTGTAATTTCCTAGATTGAATATCGTTAATCATTGTTGTACGCGAAAACCCTAATGTAATTTCCTATATTGAATTTCTTAAATTGTGTTAACAGTTTTATTAACGGAAAACCCTAATGTTTACAACACAAATATTGAAAAGATTTATTGTATTACAAAATTTATGTGGTCGAGCCAGACGCCCGATTCGGACAATTTTTGCGATTGTGTCCGACCTGACGGCATAAACCACACTTTCTTTCCAACCTGTCAAGATCGTCCATTTCTGTTGTGATGCGCCTGCTTTTGGGACGACCCTTCTTGTTCCTTCGCATTTGGTCATTGTGCCAAACTATATCGCCGTTGTATTCAGGCCAATAGTCCGGTTTTTCCACCAAAGGAAAGTTGTTGTTGTAAATAGTGAGCAACGTTTCAGATTTATAAATGTTTGTGAGCAGTTGAAGCGTGTCTTGATGGGTATGAGCACAAGCGGCAATGACATGAGAGCAAGGCATACGAAATGCTTGAAACCTGCCACAATCGCACCATTGAGAAGGTAAAATGACCCTGTATTCTTGTCTTGCCAGGCCTTCATTGTGGTCGATTGTCTCTTTCACAATAAAGTTGTGGCTGTGGCGGTCAAACCATGTAACCATGTGAGTGTTGGCTTTAGCACTTTCACCCTTAATGTATTTCATACAGCTTTCACTCCATAGTTGTCCTGATTGCAAGACCGCATACCACATTTCACCTCTTTTGGCAAATAACGCAGCCATCCTAAAATACGTGGATTTCACCAAGGCAGTGATTGAGAGGTTTCGTATGCCCTTGAATACCCCATTCATTGATTCAATAAGATTTGTTGTCATATGCCCCCATCTTTGGCCATTGTCGTATGACCTAGTCCACTTTTCGACCGGTATATTGTCGATCCACGTACCGGCTTCTGGGTTAGACAAACGGATCTCGTTGCGGTAATATTTGAATGTGGGCTGTGTCAGTGCGTATCCCGCATTCATCACCGCTTTCCTCAATGTTTTGTCCTTGACCTCCCTCGAGAAATTCTGGACGATATGCCTGACGCAATAGACATGCGTAGAAGGAGGGTCATGCCAACCATTTGCTGGATTATTATAGCCACTTTCAATGGAGGCATGTCTGTCCGAGATCAAACAGATATCTGGTTGAGGAGCCACGTGTGTACGAAGATTTTTCAGGAAAAAGCTCCAAGCACCACCGGTCTCCCCCTCGACAAGGGAAAACGCAACGGGGAAAATGTTATTGTTGCCATCTTGTGCAACAACCATCAAAAGCGTGCCTTTGTACTTCCCATACAACCAAGTCCCGTCAACTTGTAGAATTGGTTTGCATGATGCAAACCCTGTGATGCATGGTTGAAATGCCCAAAACACGCGACTGAATATTCCGTTGTCATGCAGTAGACTACCATCTTGGGCGTACGCTGGCAATGTTTCCAGAACATAAACACTACCTAGAGAATATATATTGAGTGCATTTAGGTAGCGGGGAAGTTCTCAGTATGACTCCTCCCAGTTTCCGTACACCCTTTCAATCGCCTTAGTCTTAGCTAACCACGCCTTACGGTAAGACGGAGTGTAGTTAAAAATCGTGGTGATGTGGGAGATGATTGTTTTCACCTTCAAAGAAGGGTCGTTGCTGACCAGGGGTAGGATTTCTTGACAGATTAGATCATGGTTGAGTTTTCGGTGGTCTTGTGATTGAGTGGAACTTACACAAGTATGGGTAGTCATGGAACCTATGACCCAACAATCACCCCTTAGTCTGTATGATGCGGTCAGCTTGAACATACAGTCAGGGTGGACACACTTGATCTTGTACCTTTCCGGGTTTACACGATCCACCTTATAATCAACCGAGTTGAGCATGTGAAATTTTTTGATGGCCCTTATGCATTCCTCTCTGTTACGAAACTTGTCCTTCTCTTTTAAATTTTCACCCGACTGCATATACGGTTGGAAAAACAAGTCCGTAGAAGGTTCATCTCCGCCCATGTTGAAGTTTGTCATGTGCGTAGGTGGTGTGTAGATTTTGTCAGTAGGAATACTTGGGATGCCATCATCGTCAGAATCGTCGTTCACCATTTCATCAAACTCTAACTCGTTATCTTCTTCTTCATCATCAACTGCATCCACCTCATCTTGTTCATTCTCCAAAGGATCAACCTCATGTGTCACCGGAGGCTCTACCTCCTGTGTCACCGGAGGCTCTTGAAGCAAAACGTACAACTCAATAGAGTCGTTTCCAGAATAGACATGGCTGGAAATCATGTTCTGGAAATCCTCGTCATCTTGAACTTCAACCTTATAAAAAATAACTTGGTTGTTTCCAAAAAAGACTGGACTCTGATAAAATATCTGGGATACCGGGCCTCGTTCAAGTTTGGCCTCCAATCTTTTCTTAAAGTACGAGAAATTTGCTTTCCCGTTTAAGAGAAATCGAACGTTGTCGGTGTTTCTAAACAAAAACCCAACTGTGGGACACATGTATGTCTCACCGTTGAAATGTGCTTTGACAACAAATTGTGGTGAAGAGGCCATTGTGTAGAATTGTTTTAAGGTTTGAAGGTTGGAATGTTTTAGGTTTATTGATTGTATGAAGGTATGAATGCTGGAATGTTTGAAGGTTTGATGACTGATTCGAAGGTTGGAAAATTTTACAGATTATGTGAATGAATGATATGTTCAACGTAAGGCAAAAAATTTCAATTAAGTAAGGGATGCAACCCCCCAAGGCTGCCAATAATATTACATGCAATAATGAAACCCCATAGCCTGCCACCTATCCTGGCCCTATTCTGCATGCAACAAAGAAAGGAATCCCAAAGGCTGTCACGTAGCCTGAGCCAATGCTGTAAGAAGTGACACCTCTTATTCGCCAAACGGGGTGGCGACACCATTCATTTTTGTAGTCTTTCGCCAAGTGAGATGGCGCCTCCCTTACTGTCCAATCGTGATACATGCATGGGCTTATGAAGCCATCTAGCCTGCCACCTATCCTGGCCCTATTTCGCACACATAAATGTTTTGTGTAAGACTCCACCCATCAACTCCAATGGCCTTGCATGCAACAAAGAAAGGAATCCCAAAGGCTGTCACGTAGCCTGAGCCAATGCTGTAAGAAGTGACACCTCTTATTCGCCAAATGGGGTGACGACACCATTCTTTTTTGTACTCTTTCGCCAAGTGAGATGGCGCCTCCCTTACTGTCCAATCGTGATACATGCATGGGCTTATGAAGCCACCTAGCCTGCCACCTATCCTGGCCCTATTCTGCACACATAAATGTTTTGTGTATGACTCCACCCATCAACTCCAATGGCCTTGCATGCAACAAAGAAAGGAATCCCAAAGGCTGTCACGTAGCCTGAGCCAATGCTGTAAGAAGTGACACCTCTTATTCGCCAAATGGGGTGGCGACACCATTCTTTTTTGTACTCTTTCGCCAAGTGAGATGGCGCCTCCCTTACTGTCCAATCGTGATACATGCATGGGCTTATGAAGCCACCTAGCCTACTACCTATCCTGGCCCTATTCTGCACACATAAATGTTTTGTGTAAGACTCCACCCATCAACTCCAATGGCCTTGCATGCAACAAAGAAAGGAATCCAAAAGGTTGTCACGTAGCCTGAGCCAATGTTGTAAGAAGTGACACCTCTTATTCGCCAAATGGGGTGGCGACACCATTATTTTTTGTACTCTTTCGCCAAGTGAGATGGCGCCTCCCTTACTGCCCAATCGTGATACATGCATGGGCTTATGAAGCCACCTAGCCTGCCACCTATCCTGGCCCTATTCTGCACACATAAATGTTTTGTGTAAGACTCCACCCATCAACTCCAATGGCCTTGCATGCAACAAAGAAAGGAATCCCAAAGGCTGTCACGTAGCTTGAGCCAATGCTGTAAGAAGTGACACCTCTTATTTGCCAAATGGGGTGGCGACACCATTCTTTTTTGTACTCTTTCGCCAAGTGAGATGGCGCCTCCCTTACTGTCCAATCGTGATACATGCATGGGCTGCCACCTAGCCTGCAAGAGTGACACCTTACATTTTTTGTAAATGCATGCATGCATATGTGTAACACCCTAAGCATGCAAATGTGACACTTCGCAGGCATGCAAGCACAAGCAACCACTACATCAAACTTATTTGCCTATAAATACATACCTTATGAAACATCTCTCACACCCACATAACTCTCACTCTCTGCTACGAAATATTTCTTAAGTCTATCATACTCTCTATTTCTTCCTAAGTCTTTCATACTCACAAGCATTCTGAACAATGGCTCTTCTAACAATGGGCGATACTCACAGAGGCACAAGGGAAAACATTGCTGCATTTGTAAGTCTCTTCTTTGGTTATACATTTTTCATACTTCAAATAACGTGTTGTTCATCTTAATTAATCTTACACTTCTTTAATTATGATCTCAGGATACAAAAAGATTCAGAATCCGTTCGCACAACTACCTGGCTCCTGACCCATTTATCGTCCCTTATCTGGAATATGCAGGTTTTGGACATGTAATAAAGATCTCCAACTGCACCATTGACTCAAAATTCATTCTTGCAATGTTGGAGAGGTGGAGATCGGAGACCCATACATTTCACCTACCAATAGGTGAATGTACCATCACTCTCGAGGATGTGTACATGCTACTGGGCCTCCCTATCGACGGTAAAGCGGTGAACGGGTCGGTTCAACAACCCAACTCACAGTGTGAAGAACTGTTGGGTAGGGATATGGTAGAAGGTGGTGGAGCAAGAGGGCAGGGAATACTACTCACTGACCTGAAACGGCATTATGCAAGTATGGAATTAAATGAAAATTCCTCAGAGAATGACCGAGTAGTAAAAGCCAGAACGTATCTTATGATACTTTTTGGTACATTTTTATTTCCCGAAAGTACGGGAAATAGTGTAAATTTCATGTACTTACATTTACTAACAAATTTTGAAAAAACTAGAAAATATAGTTGGGGTTCTGCAGTATTAGCCCACCTGTACAGTTCCTTGTGCAAAAACGCAGTCAAGGAAAAATGTACATTTTATGGGTGCGCATTTTTACTACAAGCCTGGGGTTGGTGGAGGATGGAGTCCTTAAACCCCATCAACAACAACACTTTTGGTTTCCCGTACGCAACAAAGAAAGTCATTAAGTTATAGCATTTATAAATATTCTGCTCTTTCCAAAATATATGCTAAAAATAACATGTTTCTCATTTCCTTTAGGTACTGCGTGAGGGGTATGGATTACGGCAAGAATCCAAGATTCAATGTCTCACTCTACCGGAATCTGTTGGATCACTTAGGCCCAGATGACGTACGTCGTAGCTTTTCACTTTTGTTCATTTTAATTATTTATACATTACTTTTGCGCTAACCTGATTTAAATTTTATCGCAGTTCGTCTGGAGACCATATTTGGGTTTGGGCCATTCTCCAAACCCAGAGGATGCAGCAACTTGGACTGCAAAGACTACACTCATTCGGTTCAACATTGTGGAGATACACCACAACGACCGTGTGAAGATGCAGTTCGGAATGCATCAAGAGATACCAAGTGATCCAACAGATTTGTCCCCCTGGCATCTAAAAAGGGTCGACGCCCAGTGGGGTCTTACCAACTGGAAAGACTTTGCTCCGGAATGGTGTAAAATGTGGCAAAGGCGTCACCGCTACATCTTGCAATCCCCGGTTTTCCTTACTCAAGGTAACATGCGACACACTGATCAATATATGTCGTGGTACAGGTCGATTAGTAACCCAGAAATGCACGTGTCTCATCCGAGGTACTTGGTTGAACCATGCACACAATGGGCACAACCCTCGATTCCCCATCAACAAACCCAAAATCCATCAACCTCAAACCAACCCCCAAGAAGAAACAGACCAACAAACACACAACCACATTCCCCACCACAACACAACTACAATCAAATGCCGTACTACCAACCACAATCACCACCAAACTACCAATACCCGGATATGCCTCAAACCCAACCACAATACCAACCCTAATACCAGCACACCCACATACCCCAGACACAATTTCAGTCTTCCACATATCCCAATATGGCGCCCTCAACATCCAGCCTTAGCCCTGATATGAGAATGTCAGAAGATTATGACCAAGCCGACCAAACCTACCATCCACCACCATATCACCAAACAACCAAACATCCACAATACCAAACACCCCAAGATCCATTTCCTTTCTACCCCCATACTCAGACGACCAATGCTACCGACCAACCATGGAACCCCACCCACCGCCAACACGACCAAACTTTGAGGGTATGGGTAACCGACTGTACCAGAGCGGATCTTCGAGATATGGAGATCTTACTGATTTTATGGATTCGGATCGCATTGACTTCGATGGGCCATCGACCTTGCCGCAGCAGGAAACGCGAGGGCACCCAGCAAGAGAAAGGCGAGGACGGGGATGCGGAACCGGGGGTCATTACCGGGTTCCGGGGGATCACTGATGTATCTTTTTTTTTCCCAGTATTTGTTGTATCCATTTTTTTTACTGTTCTTTTAATGTAAAACAGTTGAATGTAATTATTTTTTTTTAAATAAAAAATCCATTTTGTTGATCTCTGTCCAATAGGCAACACACAGGAAAGAAAATAAAAAAAAACAATTTTTGCCCTAATTTTGTACATAGGCGCCATCTCACTTGGCTTAGGGCATGCCCTAAGCACTTAGGCGCCAAGTGAGATGGCGCCTCCCTTAAAAAAGGAGGTGCATGCGCCAATTGAGATGGCTCCTCCTTTGTGGAGCCATCTCAAACATGGTTATTTGCATAATTTTTTCCGAAACCCGGTTATTTACGAAATATTTTTTTAATACATGGTTATTAATAAAAAAAATTCTAATTGAACAAGTCTTGTAGAATTTTGTGGGAACGTGAGAAGTTGCAAAGTTATAGAGAAGAGGCAAAGGTTGGAAGCTATGGCGAGAGACTTTAACCGATATAATAGAGCAATCTCCAATCCAAGGTAAAGGTTGGGTTCTGACTATCTAATGGGTTGTATGACAAATTTTATGTGGGATTGGGTTTGTAAAATTGCCTCTGTTCGTGTTTAATTATTGTAATTGATATTTAGATGTGGTTGCTGTCAACGAATTGGTTGTGGAAAATTACTCTATGTTGATTGGGTATAATTTTATGTTGATTTGATATTGTGTTGTGTTGTTGAATTTGATACTGTATTGGTTTTGTAGCAGAGACAAATTTAATAAGTTGCAGAATTAGCTTAATTAATTATAGTAGTACCCCGTTAGATTAATATAAACCAAGTAGTAGATTTGTTGGTATCTAGCAGAGGTAACTGTTAGATTGACACTTAGTTGGTATCTAGAGTAGCAGTAGCAGCATAGTTAATAATAATGGTGTCCCAGAAATTAGATTTTCACAAGATGCTAAGTAGCATAGGATGGTTCAATTAATTTAGCGGAGTGGTATATTAATAACAAATGCAATAATTTAGCAGATAATTATCGGTAGAAGTAATTAGTAGAATAAATTGGCAGAAGATCAATGTAGTAATTAATAATAATTTATTAAGTGGATAATAGGTAGTGTATATTGGTAATTTAGCGAAGGATTAATTAACCGGAAACAGTTGTTTACTTTTCTTAAAAAATATGAATTTCAGAAGTTATTGGATTGTTAGGCTTATGGTCAATGTTGTTTTCTTGTTGATATGGTTTCCAAATTACTATTATTGATATGATAGTGTTGTTGTGACGTACTAATTTGTAGGTTTATGCCAACGTTGTGTTAATTGTTGTTGTTGAAATATCAAGTTGTAGGCCTATGGCCACAGTTGAATTATGTTGAGTTGTTGTGTTGTTGTGATTGTCGTTGTGAAGTCTTGTTGGTAATGCAAAGTGGTAGGGAATTTTAGATGATGATGAATTACCTCTATTTACTGGTAATAATAGTGATGTGGGCTTATGCCTTACGATGGATGATGATTGTTGCGAGTATGTTATAGTGCATTAATTGAGTCACATACATTTTGCATACTATGTGATGGCCTGGATTTTCAAACTACGAAGAAGGCTTATGCCTTGTTGGTGCCTCTATTTATTGGAAGATTTTTAAGATGAGAGTTCTGCTCCAATGGTACCACATGCATGTGCATTGTAATTGAGTCGCAGTTAATGTTGCATTTTGAGTTGTGGTGATGATATATTTGTTGTTGCTTTATGTTGTTGACTTGTTGTGACAAGTATTATCTAAAATCTATGAATTCGTAGTTATGTCGTGTTAATGTTTTGTTGTGATTAAAGTTGTTTGAAGTTGTGAAGTGGTGATTTTATATGAGTTGATCTAATATATTATTTATCATGCGACTTATTATATTGTCTGGTATCTCACCCCTTCTGTTTGAATGGTGCCCTCTGTTGGTAACGTGCAGGTAATCAAGAAGGATAGTTGTTACCTTTGATAGTTTGAGTCGGTGTTGTCGCTCTGATACGAAGCACTCGGGGGGATGAACGTTTGATGTTTAGTTGTTGATATTTATTTCAGTTGCTGAATTTTTAAGTTGATTACATGAAATAATTGTTTTCTTGAAGTTGATTTAGTTGAATAAAAGATATTAAGTGAATTGAAGTTGAGTATGTATATTCTGCTGCTTATCAATAAAAACTTGTTTGATTTTAAAGAATAAATCATGTTGTTATCGGTTCATCTGAATTAAGTGTTATGTATTTATTTTATATGCGATTAAATGAAGTTGATTTTAAGTTGTAAATGTAGCATCCTATTTATGTTGAACATTGATTTTATTATTATCCACCGGGTAGAAATGGGGTGTTACATTAGTGGTATCAGAGAAGGTTGGTCCGTCCGACCAAGTTGTCTAATGTTATTTGTTCCTTAGTGCGCGACAAGTGTGTGAAACATGTTCGATGCTTATTGTTTTTTCTAATCGAGTTATATGCAGGAGTTGGGTTGGAGATAAGTGGGGGAGAAGATTTTCTTCTCGGATGTGTTTCGGTTGTAATATGTTGGTTCAGTATGCTGTTGTTGGCGACAATGCAAATATTGTTGAAGTTTTGTTATTTCCCGAATCCGAATGTGACATGGATCTAAGATTTTGTTGTTAATCAAGTTGGAGCTTCTTGAGGGAGGATGATCAGAAAATGTTGTTGTATACTTCTCGAAGGATGAGGAGCCATATAAAGATTAATGATATTTGAGTAGAGTGTGAATCCCTGATGTTTCTGAAGGTGATCGTTAAGTAACAAGGATAATTTTTAGAAGATGTGATTTAGAAAGTTGTGATGTTTCAGCGCTGCTGGTGGCTGTGAAGTTGTCGGTTTCAGTAGCCCTTGCGTAAGATGTCGACATTGGAACGGTGATAGAGTGACAAATTATTGTAGACCTTGTTGTGGGATCCTTGTGTTGTGACTGGTTTTTAATCAGAGCCGCCACTATTAATTTTTATCCTAGGGAAGGGAATCTAATAGAAAACCCTAATTCACAGACAGAGATTCTAGGTTTCGGACATCTTTAGACAAAAGGAAGGTGTTAGGAACCTTTCATATACCTTGTTCACAAGGATACTAGGTTTTAGGTTTGAGTTATGGAAACAGGATTTAAATTTTATTAGGGGAAGGGTTTAAATTTTTTATAGGGGAACTCACTATGATTTTTGATCGTATGCCCACGTGTCCTCTTAAGAGTAATCAGAGTCCCAATTCATAGTTCGTATGGGGTTGGTGTTTTTTAGGGGTCGCAAACGTACTTTGAATCACCTCGCATTTTGGCCAGGAGTAGTGATTGCGGAGATTTTGACTTAATGCGCAGTAAGTCAAAATCTGCATGAAATCCTTTTGCAAAAATAGTTGTTTAGATTAATTTGTTGCGAAAAAAAGTTTGAGACTTGTTGAGTGTTTTTTATAAATATTAATTGCAAAAATTCTTATTAATGCATGACATAAAAAATATTTAATGAAAATAATATAAGAAAATAATATGCAATTTTTGATGTAAAAAATAATTTAAGTGATATAATAAATAATATTCATATTTACGATAAAAATCAATAATCATAATAATAGAAAAATAATTTCAAAAATAGAAAAGTAAAAGAAGAAAAAAACAATTTATGAACAGGGGGGTTGCATCTTCTGGTTGTTAAACCCTAGCGAAAAGTTTGGAAAAAGGGATGTTCTGAAAGGGGAAGAAGTTCTACAGGGGATGCAGGGAAATTGATTGGGTTTTTGCCCAAGTCGTAGAACTTCTGAAAAGGCACACTGAAAGCTAGTTAGCAACGTCAGAAAATAGGGACGTCAATTTCTGGGCTAAGCCCACTACTCATAATATCTGGAAAAGGGCAGACAGAAAGTATATAAGTCTAATGCTGATTCTGGACAAGGAAAAAATCTGAAACCTGGGTTAAGCCTAGTCAGAACTACTAAAAAGGGAACTACATCTGAATGTAAGAAATTAGCGTGAACTTATGCAATCAGATTATAAGACTATATACAGATCTGTTCTCAGCCTTGATATGTTCTTCTGACCCTATTCATCTAACACCCAGCATGTAGACAATAAAGAAACATATTAAAATTTGTTACCCCTTTGGCGCCTTTACTTTTGATTCTGGTGTGTGTTTTGTTGTCCTTTCCTTCTTCTTCTGCAGATTCTGGTGACAGCAGCGACGAAAGGTGGAGCGATGATGATTGAAACTAGGGTTCCAGATATTGGAACCTCAGTTACTCTTCTGCGTATTCTTCTTCTGGGTTTTCCAGAAACTCTTGTGTTCTTCCTATTCTTGCCCCTACTGCGTTTTTATTGTTTGGAAAACTTTTATGAAAATTCGTCTCTCTCTCTCTCTCTCCATAAACGTTTCTCCTTTTTTTCTCCACCTGTTTGCTAATTTGCTCTTCTATTTATAGTGTTCAATTTTTGGTCTTGGACTATGGCTAGAGCAAAGATTGAGGATAAAATTAAAAATATTTGATTGGAATTGATACTCTGTGGAAGATTCGATTGAAATTGATACTCTATGGAAGATTTGATTGAAATTGATACATTGAGCGTCCAATAGATTTGGGCTTGGGTTGCTTAGCCTCTGAAACCATGAGCTTGGGTTGTGGAAGATAATATGATTCTGCCCTTGCTTACAATCTGCCTCTGCTAGAAGATCTGATATTCTAGTTCTGTACCAGTACTAACTTGTGTGTGATTCTGGCTCTGATATGCACAACTTTTTGCGTTTGTTTCTATAAAGAAGAACTTCTGGGATTTGTTTCAGAAGTTCTATTGGGTCAGGGCTTGATCCATTCAGCCCAGCATTTCTTCTTTTGCAGTCAGAACTTCTCCTTTAATTTAATTGGGCCTAGCGTTAATTCTTCCCCTTTCTTTTGCATACTCCCGGATTTAATTTTTACCCCTCCTTTTTTAATAACAACTAAATCTTCTTGATTTAAAATACACTCCTCCCTGATCTTGAATAAAGATAGTCCATCATATATTGTTGTACCATCTTTAATTAAATAATTCTAAAAGAATGATCGTTGAGGTAGGACAAGTTTGGGGTATGACAGTTACCCCTATTCAATTATCTTCCAATTGAATAGCGCGAGAAAACACAAGTCTAGCGCATTTTGATTGGGATCTTATTGAATACTCGGAATATCCACTCATAAGGTTATGTTGATATAGTACACCCTCACGAGTCTTGAGAAAATAAGCAAATCAAATGATATATCGCTCACTAGGTTTTGAACTAGTGGGTTGGATGAGGAAAGTACATTGAGGCTCAGAGGCAATGTACAGAGATTTGGGAATACGTTGAGGCTTAGATGCAACTAGTGAGCTGAGAGAGTACATTGAGGCTTAGAGGCAATGTACGGAGATTTGCGAATACGTTGAGGCTAAGAGGTAACATAGTGAGCTAGGAGGGTACATTAAGGCTTAGAGGAAATGTACGGAGATTTGCGAATATCTTGAGGCTTAGTGGAAACGTAGTGATTTTTTTTTAAAGTACATTGAGGCTTAGAGGCAATGTACGGAGATTTACAAATATGTTGAGGCTTAGAGGCAACGTAGTGAGTGGTAAGAGTACATTTAGGCTTAGAGGAAATGTATGGAGATTTGCGAATACGTTGAGGCTTAGAGGCAACATAGTGAGCGATGAGAGTACATTGAGGCTTAGAGGCAATGTACGGAATTTGCAAATACGTTGAGGTTTAGAGAAAACGTAGTGAGTTTTTTTTTAAAGTACATTGAGGCTTAGAGGCAATGTACAGAGGTTTGCAAATACGTTGAGGCTTAGAGGCAAAGTTATGATTTGTGAGAGTACATTGAGGCTTAGAGGCAATGTACGAAGATTTACGAGTACATTGAGGCTTAGAGGCAATGTAGTGAGCTGAGAGAGTACATTGAGGCTTAGAGGCAATATACGTAATTTGCGAATACGTTGAGGCTTAGAGGCAACATAGTGACTTTTTTGAAAGTACATTGAGGCTTAGAGGCAATGTATGGAATTTCGTTCATTATTGCATGGAGACTTAGGTAATGGACTACTTTGTTAGGACCTCATCACTACATGGAGACTTATGTGACAAGATGAATCGCAGGAGAAGTGTTTTGTTTATTGACCCTTAGATGATTGAATCGAGGGTTATATTGCTTATGTGTTGTGCGATACAGGCGTATGCATGTGCATTTGAATGTTTAGATGCATATATAGTGTATGTATGTTTTAGATATGCAAAATGTATGTATGAAGACGTATGCAAAATGTGTGTATGTTTTGTATGTGTGCCTTGAAATGTAATGCAGATTGTTTCCAACATTCTCTCTTTTAAACCATTGGCTCAGAGTTACCAATCCCTTGGCGTTGCATGTTGTATTATCGTAGCTTTGTCGAAGTTGATTTGAATGCGATGAAAAACTGTTAGAAAAATTTTGAACAATGATTTTTTATTGTAAGCGCGAATGCAAACGTAGACGCGTGTATTGGAATATGTATAGACTTTTGTGCTGTAAGAGTAGACATGGGCGTGGACGTAGACGTGGGTTTTCTTTTGATATTTTTCTAACCCAAAATGCTTTTTCGATGTTTTATCAAAAGCGTTTATTTGTTAATCCCCGCAATGATTTCAAGACAATATTCACACATAATAATCATAGTATTTAGTAAACAAGTCAGAGAAAAGAAAATGCAATTTGAAAGATGCAAAGAAAGTAGATATTTTATTGATATGCCTCTGAATAGGCGAGGATACAAGATGTAATTCCTAGAAAGAGGTAAATACAGAAAGTTTTAAAACTGTAAATGGAAATGAAAAATGATAATTGCTACTGTTGTTTCCCAAATATCCTTTTGATGGCCCTTATCTCCTATGCTTCCAAGTAGTATGATTCAAATCCATTTTTCCCTTCATGGTTCGTAGTCACAGTTCTTAGATTGCAGTCTTTTTGTTCTTTATTTCTTTTTGAATGATCCCTTATTTTTTCCTGGATCGCCCTTTCGGGTTTTCAATCCATCAGGATAAAATTATTTTGTTAATATGCCCCTAATTTTTGCCTGGATCTCCCTTTAGGGTTTTCGATCCACAGGGACACTCCTTGTTTCCTAAGTCACCCGTTTAGGGTTCGAGCTTAGCGAGCTTCTTATACATAGTATTTTTTGACTGCGTCTGAATTTGTTGGATGCGGTAGTTCTTCCCCATCCATTGTTGTGAGGATAAGACCACCTCCGGAGAATGATGTTTTGACTATGTATGGACCTTCGTAGTTGGGTGTCCATTTACGACGTGAATCGAGGCAAGGTAGCGGAATATTCTTGAGCACTAGATCCCCATATTTGAATATTCGAGGACGGGCTTTCTTATTAAAGGCTCTCTTTATCCGTTTTTGATGTAACTAACTGTGGCACAAAGCTATCAATCGTTTTTCTTCAATAAGGTTGAGGTGATCAAGCCGTGTTTGCACCTACTCTGATTCTTCCAGCTTTGTTTCCATTAGAACCCGAAGTAATGGTATCTCGATTTCAACTGGAAGTAATGGCTCCATGCCATATACCAGTGAGAAAGGAGCCGCGCCTGTTGATGTACGTATCGAAGTGTGATAGCCATGTAGAGCAAAGGGAAGCATTTCGTGTCAATCTTTGTATGTCTTCAGCATTTTCTGGATGATTTTTTTGATATTTTTGTTGGTTGCTTCAACGGCCCCATTCATCTTTGGTCTGTATGGTGAAGAATTATGATGCTCGATTTTGAAGTCATTGCACAGTTCCTTCATCATTTTGTTGTATAAATTGGACCCATTATCGGTAATTATCCGACTTGGGACCCCGTATCTGCATATGATATTATTCTTGATGAAGCGTGTAACCACTTGGCTTGTCACGTTGGTGTAGGATGCCGCTTCTACCCATTTGGTAAAGTAGTGGATGGTTACCAGTATAAAACAGTGTCCGTAGGATGCTTTCGGCTCGATCATGCCAATCATATCAATTCCCTAATTGAGAATGGCCAAGAGGAGCTCATGACGTTCAGAGGAGTTGGTGGCAAATTTATCTTATCGACATAGATATGACACTTATGACACGCTGTGATACGGTGGGAGAACTGACTTGAAGGTTTTGCGTTTGATCACAAATGTTGCGGTTTAGCAAGCGCCGTCATCGACTTTTCTTTTATCCAAAAGGAAAGGTGAAAAAGCACAGGTAAGACCTTTGAGATTATTTCTTGAGTTAGGGGGGTATATTATGAAAAGTGAAGGTATTAGCACCCTTTTCATCCATGGTTTTTCATGGGCTCTTAGTTACTTGCTAGATCACTTGCTTTTGTTTGAAATTGTGCTTTGTGTGGTTTTTTAAAAGTATTTTGTAAAGAGGACATTGTTTAGGCAATGTTTGTAATGATTCTCGTTCGTAAGAATGTATACAAAGATGTTTGATCTTTTGAAAATGTTTTCAAATTTGTAAGAGGTTTTGAAAGTGTAGGTGTTTGTTTTGAAAATAGCAAGGATGTTTTGAAATTGAGAAAGTAATTAGGATCATTCTACCTACTCAAAAGTCTTTCTTGTTCATTTTCTTTTCCTTTGACATTGTTATCTTACCATTGAATTGGTAAGTAACCCTATCTTTGGATGTAAACGGGACGGGCGTGGGTCATCGTACAACCATGATTAGCAATGTTGCAAGGTATCTTAGCATTCTCTTTTAGGGACTAAGATCATTTGAAAGGCAACTTAGATAGCGTCATCGAGGGACTATGATGTTATATTTTGCTTTTGTTTTTGCTAAGATACCTCACATGCATAATATGGCCATTTTGTAGAGGAAACCAAGTGGATTTACCCTAGGGGGCTCTTGTGTGCAAGTGTATTGTTTTCATGCTTGATTTTGTCTTGAATTAGGGTTTTCTAAATATTGGTTTTAGTCTTTCCATACAAACCCTAATTACTAGCATTTGTATATAAAGCGATAAATTGCGGAATTTAAAGTTACTACGCTATTACAATACTTATGGGAGGGGGTGTACAAATTGTAAATTGGTATTTCAAGAAAATAAACCTAATTAATCTATTACAACCACATTGAATTGGTACAAGAGTTGAATAAATAAAATGTACAAAAATAGATAAATATGCAAAAATGTAAATGCAAAGAAAATTGATGTTTGTTTGAATTTTCATGAGAGAAGGGGTTTTGACTTTTAACCTAATTAGCTAGAAGAAAATAATTAATTAAAATTAAAACCTAAATTTACTAAGAATTTTTTTTAAATAAAACCTTAAATCTATTAATTGATTAAAAAGAAATTAAGTTTAAGAAAAGTATTTTTGGTTTTTTTGTCTTGAAAATAAATTATAGTATTATAAAATATTTTTTGGCCTTTTTTACATTAAAATAATATATTTAAATGGCGTAAAAGAAAATAACTAAAAACCTATTTTTTTAATTAAATTTACAAAGATAATTATTAAAATAAATAAAGTATTGATTAAATAAAAATAATTTTTATGAGAAACAATAAATAAACTATGTCAAAATATAAATATACCATTTTTATATTTTTTATAATTTTTTTTTAATATTAGAAAAAATAATTAAGAAAATAAATAAAATGAAAATAAGAAAAAGAAAATAAAATTGGGCCAGGGGTGTGTAAATGAAATAGGGGGGTTAGCAAGCAAAAACAAAAAAAAAACATAGCCTAATGAGGCCCAGCTCCTTTCTAAGAAACAAAGTCAGAAAGCAAAAAAATGTGAAAAAATCAAAAGGGTACCACTGGGGCTCGAACCCAGGTCCCTCAGGTTACAGGCGCGCGCTTCTACCACTGGGGTGGCTATACATCCGTTTATATAAATCAAACAATAAATACATAAGGCAAACATGTTCCTGAGGCCAACTTCATCTTCAACTTCACGCCCAGCCAGAAGCTCTGTAACTTATTCAAATCTCAACAAAAATGAAAACTATAAACATGAAACTTGTAGCAAATTTCCTCACGGTTTCAGAAATGTAAAGCATTAAAACTAAAGATCAAAGATAAGCATGAATTTTATTGTCCCTAATCTGAACCCTAAAAATCTCAGAAACTTCAATCCTAAAATTCTCTAAGCTCAAACAAAATTAATGGAAACTATGAACATGGTTAGCTTTAGGACAATGATATTTATATGTTTCATTCACAAATAAATCATTGATGATGCCAGTATGAAAAGTTCCAAAGTTAGAAAACTTACCTTGCAAGAGGGTATCCAGTTTGAAGTTTGAGCAGCTTTCAAGGAGTTCCAATGATTGGGTTAGCTTCCTCAAGTTCCTAGGAAGATAATGGGATGCTTAGCTTGAGCTGAAAGTACTTGAGGAGTTATGGATAAGTCCAAGTGTAAAGCTTTGTTTTTGAAAATGGAGGATGGTGTTAATGGTGTTACAGTTCTGTAACAGGGTGTGAGATCAGTTCTAAATTATGTTTAGAAGATTTAGGAACCAAAAGGCTTGAAAACGCACGAGGGAGTTATGATTTTCAAGTTTTTGGTAAGTTTATGTGAAAATGGAGGTATGAGATGTGATTCTGAGCTCTAGGTGTTTTCATGGGTCAAGCCTTCGTTTCCTTTGTGGCAAATGGTTTGTATATCTATAAGCAAAAGGATTGGAGTGGTTTGGACAATCAGAAGTACAAGTTTTTAGCTAATTGCTAGGTTACTTGATTTTGAAGAAAAGTGTGAAACCAAGTTTCAAAGGGAGGTACAAGCATGGGCTGAGTAATTGTAAGTGTCTAACAAGTTTCTTATGAGTTATAGGACTTGTATAATCAGAAGAGAACAAGTGGAAGGCTCAAGAATAAGTTTTTTGTAAAAAAGCACTTTATCAAAATGGCAATGTACACTTTCTTCCAAAAATGGATATAAAGCATGGCCTTGCATTGAATTCTTGAAATGAGACCTCTAATAGCTGTGCAATCAATTAGTTATGAAGTGCCTAACAAGTTTGAGGCCTGCAAAGTAGAGTTTATGCAACACAACTTTGAATTTGAATTTTGTTCATCACAAAATGACTTGTAATTCAAGTGATAAAACCCTAACTTCATCTCTTCGATTCTCCCTACTCAAAAATGATATCAAGGAGTTCTTAGAAATTTTGGAAAGCTTGAAATGTTCTCTACAACCCATCTTTGAATTTCTTTTTAAGATTCCCATTGGAACTATATGAAAAAGTGCCATGAAGTTGGGTCAAAATCCTGACCAAATTAGGGCAAAATTTCACTAAGTGTTTTGTTTCATGACCACATGTTCTTAAAATTATAACTTGAGATCCAAGAAATTTTGGAATAAGTTGTGTGAAGTAAAGTTGTAGATTTCATGTTGGAAGTTTCTCTTGAATCACTATGCATCATGGTGAAAATGTACCTCAAAGTTATGAAAAAATAAGAAATTTCTAACACTTAGAATAATGAAATCTTGAATTTTTGATTTCTTGATGAATAAGTTTCATATTTTGACATTCTTTGATGAATTGTGATCTTTGACTTTGAATTTTGACCAAAAAATCAAAGTTTAACTTTTCAGTGTACAGTTGACTTTTGATTAGTTGACTGAAAATTCATCTGTCAATCTATTGGACTTGAGCAATGTTTTGAGCTATGTAATTAGGTCAAAATGATGAAATTGGACTCTTGAGATCATGCCTTAAAAAAATTGATCATTTGCTAGGTCAAAAATCAGAAATTGCCCTTTCCCAATCAAAACCCTAATTTTGACCATTTTGCCCTTTTGGAGATTTGATCAAATTTCCTGAGGAGTTGTGGTCCAAACTTTATAAAATGATACATATGAGTTTAAATTTTTGATGTGGATCAAAATTATTATGTTTGAATGTAAATTGGCCACAGTTGACTTTTTCCCCAATACAGTTGATTTTTAGGTCAACTGCTCAATTGATTGAGCAAAAGTGTGATCCAAGGCTTGAAACATGACATGAGGGATCTTGGGGGTCCATAATGATACATGAAAGACATATGGGGCATTGGAAGTTCAAGAATCCTTGTGCAAACTCAAACCCTAATTTTGGTCATCAGTGCTTAAGGAGGTGTCTTGAACTGATCAACCCTAGTGCAGTCTTGAGCCCAAGGAGATCTTGTGAGAAAATTCTTGATAAGTGAGATGGCAAATTTTGGGGTACAAAAGCTGCCCCTGTTCAATCTTCTTAAACTTGAAGAGTTAGATTGGCGAGTTTTTCTATTCGTGACTCGAAGGTGGAAGATGATTGGACACTAGAGTGCCCAAAAATTTGCACTCGGTGATGTGAAGGTTGATGGTATATGGAATGGGCTTAAAAATGCCATTTGGAGAGATGATGGAAATTTGTTGGATATGGGCTTGTAGATGCCATCCAGAAATGATTTTTGAACAATATTTGTAAGCTGAAATCGAATGAGTGTCAGAATGGCGTCCGTGTATGAAGCGTGTCTGAGCTGAGTCTGAAAGTTGAATCTGAATGAGTATTAGAATGGAATCCGTGTCTGGAGCGTATTTGAATTGTATCTTAAAGTTGAATCTAAATGAGTATCAGGATGACATCCGTGTCTGGAGCGTATCTGAGTTGTATAAAAAAGTTGAGTCTGAATGAGTATCATAATGGAATTCGTGTCTGGAGCGTATCTGAATTGTATTTGATAGTTGAATCTGAATGAGTATCAGGATGGCATCCATGTCTGGAGCATATCTGAACTGTATCTGATAGCTGAATCTAAATGAGTATCAGGATGGCATCCGTGTCTGGAGCGTATATGAACTGTATCGAAAGTTGAATCTGAAGAACACGTACTAGATTGCTTTAGTTGGTCGTGTAGATAATTGTCCTGGCTTGTCTTAGGTATCAATTTATGACCTTTGTAATTTGTTGATGATAGTCATTTGATTAATCTTATCCTGAAAAGGGTAAAAACATTAGCTGTATGCAATGTCATGACCTATGAAATGCATGGTATATGCATTCGTGTTATCAATGTTCATCATATTTGGATGCGATGTATGCATATGTGAGCTAATCTGCTGAACTGTTGTTGGATTGGGGAAAACAAATCCCTGACTGTTGTTGAGGATATGGTGTGTAAGTCTTCATGTTGTGAAGTTGAAGTGTTGATGAATTTCCATTTAGAGAAATAAACTCTGTTGTAAGGGAAACGTCGTGTACTGCTTGTAACATCCTGTTGGGGAATCCTGAGAAATTTGTCGACTTCTACCGGGGATTGATAACTGGAAGCTTTGTTCCACTGGGGATTAAACGGAACACTGCGGGAGATTTTATGGAAATAATTTAGAGATATTTCCATATCTTTTAAACCATCAGTGATTGTGTTTCTATTTTGTTCATTTATAAATTGTAATTACGTTCAAATGCATATGTTCAACAATAAATCATTTGACGTTTTTTGTAAACAAAACATAAGAGTAAAGAAAAACATATAGTTTTGCACTTTCAAAGGGATATCTTTGTATTGACTTTGAGTAAGTATTTTTGTGCAATGACACAATCATTCTAGTAAGAGAATTTCGTCCTAAAAAATGAGAATTTTGATACAAAGAAAAGATAGCTATGTGCAATAGTCCCATGGGGTTCCCATTCTACTATAGCCTTCGTGTCTCTGAGCATCTTGTCTATTTGTTGCATTGTACGAACCTGATTGAATTTATCAGAACCGTCGAGTTTGCAGGTTGTCCGTAAGGTGATCCAACGGGACACATTCATGCGCTTTAAATCCCTAACTTTTTCCTGGACCGCCATTTCGGGTTTTCAGTCCACCGTGATACCCTTTTTTGCCCAAGCTTCCCTTTCGGGTTTTCAGCTTGCAGGGTGTACAGATTTTTTGTTTTATCCCTAATTTTTGCCCGAACCTCTTTGGTTCGCCGGGATGCCCTTGTTTTTCCTAGGTGTGTAAACCTAGCGGGTCTCTTTATGCGTAATATCTTTTTACTATATCTGCATTCACAGGGTGCGGTAGGTCCTCGCCATCAATGGTGGTCAAGATTATTGCTCCACCAGAGAATATTCTTTTGATTACAAATGGTCCTTCGTAGGTAGGAGTCCATTTTCCCCTGGGATCATCTTGCGGCAATATGATGCGTTTGATCACCAAATTCCTGACTTTATACACTTGGCGTCTGACCTTTTTGTTGAAAGCCTTGATCATCCATTTTTGATACATTTGACCATGACAGACAGCAGTAAGTCTTTTCTCATCAATCAAGTTTAGTTGATCAAGTCGAGTCTGGATCCAATCTTCTTCACTCAGATCTGCATCCTTCATAATTCTCAGAGAGAGGATCTGGACCTCAATAGGCAAGACAACCTCCATGTCGTAAACCAGAGAGTAGGGTGTTTCCCCGGTTGATGTGCGTGCTGTGGTACGATACCCGTGGAGAGCGAATGGTAGCATCTCATGCCAGTCTTTGTATGTGACTGTCATTTTTGTATGATCTTTTTAATGTTCTTATTTGCAGCTTCGACATCACCATTCATCTTTGGCCGGTAAGGGGAAGAATTGTGATGCTGGATCTTGAATTGCTTGCACAAGGCAGTGATCATAGTATTGTTTAGATTCGTACCATTGTCTGTGATGATCCTCTCTAGGATACCATAACTACAGATGAGATTCTGTTTAATGAACCGGGCTACAACATTTTTGGTCACGGAAGTAAAAGAAGCTGCCTCAACCTACTTTGTAAAATAGTCAATGGCCACCAAGATGAAGTGGTGTCCATTAGAGGCTGTTGGTTTGATTTCCCCAATCACATCGATGCCCCACATAGCAAAGTGCCAAGGAGCCGTCAAGACATTCACAGGAACCGGAGGTACGTGCACCTTGTCAGCATAGATCTGACACTTGTGGCAAGTTTGAGAGTGTTGATAGCAATCTGCTTCCATGGTAGACCAGTAATAGCCTGCCCGTAGGATCTTCTTTGCCATCGTATGCCCACTGGAACGGGTGCCAAAAGTGCCGTCATGTAACTCAGCCATGATCTTTTCCGCTTCAACCTTATCTACACACCGAAGTAACACAGAATCATGGTTGCATTTGTAGAGAATGCCATTACTAAGGAATAATTTAGCAGAGAATCTCCTTAAGAACTTCTTATCATTGACTAAAGCTCCTTCTGGATATTCATGAGCCTCGAGATACCTCTTGACTTCGTGAAACCAAGGCTAGTCCACTACTTCTTCAGTATTAATCTCGTGACAGTGAGCTGGTTCATCCATTCGTTCAATGGTGATCTGGGGAGCTTCGTTATCCCATTTAAGTTTAAACATGGGTGACATTGTGGCTAGTGCGTCTGCTAGCTGATTTTCTTCTCGCATGAAATGCTCGAAGGTAATCTTCTTAAAATGTGGGAGCAATGTCAACACATGTTCTTTGTAGGGGATAAGGTTAGGGTGTTTGGTGTCCCACTCCCCTTTGATCTAGATGATGACCAAAGCTGAATCTCCGAATACATTTAAAGATTTAATCCCCAAATCTATGACAACTTTGAGACCAAAAATGAATGCTTCGTATTCCGCCATGTTGTTTGTACAATTGAAGCAGAGTCTTGCCGTAAAGGGAGTATGACATCCTTTGGGAGATATGAGTACAACACCAATACCGTTGCTGAGTGCGTTGGATGCCCCCATCAAAAACCAGGGTCCATCAGGATCCTTGTTCAGGTCCGTCATATGGTCTGAATTCTTCGCAGTTGTTTACCAGCATGATGTCTTCATCTGGGAATTCAAACTTCATGGACTAGTAGTCTTCTACAGTTTGGTGAGCAAGGTGATCAGCTAGTACACTGCCCTTTATTGCTTTCTGGGTAGTATATTGTATGTCATATTCTGTCAGGATCATCTGTTATCTCGCTATTCTCCCAGAGAGAGCAGGTTTCTCAAAGATGTATTTTATTGGATCCATTTTAGATATCAATAAGGTAGTATGAGTCAGCATATACTGTCTTAGCCGGCGAGTAGCCCATGCCAGAGCGCAAAAAGTTTTCTCGAGCAGTGAATATCTTGTTTTGTAGTCGGTAAACCTTTTGCTCAGGTAATAAATAGCATGTTGTTTTCGGCCAGACTCGTCATGCTGCCCCGACACACACCCCATTAAATTTTCCAAAACAGTTAGATACATGATCAACGGTCTTCCCTCAACTGGTGGCATCAAAATAGGAGGCTATTGTAGGTAATATTTGATCTTCTCGAAAGAAGTTTGGCACTCATCATTCCATTTGACTACTTAATCTTTCTTCAGTAATTTGAAGATTGGTTCACAAGTAGCTGTCAAGTGAGAAATGAATTTGGAAATGTAGTTTAAATGTCCCAAGAATCCTCTGACTCCCTACTCAGTACGAGGAGCAGGCATTTGTTGTATCTCTTTCACCTTGGCAGGATCTACTTCAATACCTTTATTGCTGATGACAAAGCCTATAAGCTTATCAGTCCTTACCCCAAATGTGCATTTATTTGGGTTCAACCTTAGCTTGTACTTCTTTAGCCTCTCAAAGAGTTTTTGTAAATGATCAAGATGCTCTTCCTCTGTTTGAGATCTAGCTATCATGTCGTCCACATAGACCTCTATTTAGTGATGTATCATGTCATGAAATAGAGCTACCACGACACGCTGATAGGTTTCCCCAACATTCTTCAGTCTGAATGGCATAACCTTGTAGCAGAATGTGCCCCACTGTGTGACAAAGGTTGTTTTCTCCATGTCCTCAGGCGCCATTTTGATTTGGTTATAGCCTGAGAAACCGTCCATGAAGGAAAACACTTTATGTTGTGTTATATTATCAACTAGAACATCAATGTGGGGTAGTGGGAAATCATCCTTAGGGATTGCCCTATTCAAATCTCTGTAGTCCATGCATATTCGCACTTTGCCGTCCTTTTTAGGCACGGGAACAACATTGGCAACCCATTGTGGATAGGAAGTGACAGCAAAGAATTCAACATTGAATTGTTTCATGACATCTGCTTTGATCTTCTCTGACATGTTTGGTCGCATGCGACAGACCTTTTTTTTTTACCGGTGGGCAGTCTTCTTTTGTTGGTAGACGATGTACCACAATATCTGCATCAAGTCCTGGCATGTATTCATACGACCATGCAAAGACCTCAACATACTCGTGTAGCAACTGAATCAGACGCTCCTTGACATTGGGTTCCAGATTGGCACCCACCTTGACCTCTCTCTTGTCTTCTTCGGTACCTAGGTTGATTGTGTCCATTGTTTCCTCATGGGGCTGAATGGTCCTCTCTTCTTGTTGTAGTAACCTAGCGAGTTCTCCTGGTACTTCGCAATCTTCCTCACCTTCGTCTTCGGCTCGGTAGATTAGATTTTCAGAATCATAGAAAGCCATAGCAGAATCGTTACCCATGGGATCCCGAATAGATGTAGACCTGCATTGTGAGTGTGAGTGTTGTTGTACCCCAATTTTTCCCCCTAATATTTCTGCATCATACCATATTGTTTCAATCACAACAAAATCATTTTAGGGTTTTTGGTTCTTCTCCCTATCTTTAGCCTTGCTCTTTTGAGGAGTTACCAAGCACCTTGACTTGTTTTCTTTTGTGATCATGGATATTTTGCTTTGGTTTTCTCTCGAATTAACAAAATTCAATATTGGTTTGTCTTACTTATTAATAATGTAGGTAAAGTCAATAAGGTTTAGCAAGTTGCTTCATGGGTTCATGAGTTTATTTCCATGCCCTAGTCAATAGCTTGAGAAATTCAAACCTCACCATTGAAGTTGTTTTGTAAGAATTGGTATGGAAGTGGTTTTGGTGGCCATGAGTCCTCATCATCATCCTCAAAAATTTCTATTCACAAAGGAAGAATATTGGCACAAAAAGTTTGTTCAAACATGGCAAAGTTCCTCAAAGCATTCTCTAAATCTAGAGGCTAGGGTTTTACACTTCAAAGGAGAATATCTTGCTCATCTTTTGGTATTTTTGAGTGATTCCAAAAACATCCTTCTCTTTAAAAAGTTACCAACAAATCACTTCAAAAGTTCCAAGGAGTTTTCATGTGGAAGGAACTTGGTGAAGAAGAAAGATTACAAGTCACCCAGATGAATCCCAAATTTTCCATATGTGACTTCAAATGGTCATAACTTGGTAAATTTGTATCACCCTGAGCCCATTTTTGTTTCATGATGATCCTAAGGATGTGTGCTTCATGCCTTCTTTTATGTGCAAAGCAAGAAAATGGATGGAAGTTGCCTTAAGAATGCAAGAGATTATATGTCATTTCATGATTTTTGGCCAACTTCAACAAGTCATAACTTGCTCAATTTTTGGAGATTTTGAGTGGTTCAAATTTCAAAATGTCATTCAAGAGGTCTACTTCATTCCATCGTTTTTGGTCAAGATAAAATTCTAAGTGGAAGGCCATGTTTGAATGCAAAAGATTATAGGTCATTTTTAAAGAAGAATTTGAAATATTTCTAAGTATGGAAAGTCAACTCTTTTTCTTCAACTTTGACTCCATGTAACTTTCAGCTCAAGCGTCCATTTGATTCCATTATTTTTCCATTGCAAATCTTGTAACCTCATATTTCCAAAGCATCAAGAATTATGCCCTAAGACCCCTTGAGGTGGAAATGCCATAGATTTGAATTTGGTAGTTTGAAACTGAATTTTGCACAAAGTCAGACTTTTGAAATCTTTGTTTTGGCTTCTAATCACAGGATTTCCACGTATTTTTGTTTCTAATCATGTTTAGCAACTTTCCATATGTGATTAGCATCATGAAACACACGATTTGGCTGAGTTTTGATCAAGTTTGAGTCACACTTTCTTCTTGATGCAAACCCACGTGAATTCCCTCCAAAACGCATCATTTGCTATTCCTTTTGATCCCATTTGCTTCCCTATAAATAGAGGGTCATCCCCCATTCAATTTCCCAAGCTTAGATAGCTAGAATCACCCTGCCAAACTTGCTTCACAACCCAGAATTCAGCAAATTCGAAGTCTATTCTCAAGCCTTTTTCAATCCATTTTTTCTCTCAATTCACCTTCCTTGATCTTCCCTGAAGCTAACTATATAATTACATTCAAGAATCGTGCCCTATATTGTTCCATAGAAGTCCAGTTTCAGAGCTCTGCAACTAAACTTCAATAGGTAGATTCCTTCATCAATTCTTCAAAACTCTGATATCATTGTGTTGCTCTCATTTCCCTGGTTCTACTCGCAACACTTACATTTCACTGGAAGCATGTTTTGACCAAGAATTTTCAAATCCCTTTTCAAAACTTTCTTTCCAAATTGCTTGAGCTACAATTTATATAAATTTGGCACGAGGGTGTGATTGTTTTGGTCTTGAAGAGACGAAATGATTGGCATAGGTCTGAGCTTCTGATTTTACAGTTTGAGAGACCTGCAAATCACGTTGGCTGGAGGTTGAAGATGACCTACATGTCATCTTTCAACCAATCATGGCGTGCCATTTGTGTTTTTCAAAAATCTGATTTATTATTGATTATGTACATTATTCATTAATGACCATGATATGCACAGTGCGCCAGATCCCTTGGATTTGATTACTAACGTGTTTTGACTCTCATCCAATGGTCCACATATTTTACTTTTATTTTCTTTTTCTGATTTTTATATTTTAATTGTTTTAAATTTCAAAAAATCATAGAAAATTCATTTTTAATCCAAAAAATCTGAAAAAATCATGAAAAATATTTTTGATTATTCTCTTTCTGAATTTTATTTTTTCACAATTTAATTGTGTTTTGGTATTTTTTATAAATTTTACACTTATTTGATTTGTTTTAAAATGTTTAAAAATACTTTTATACATTTTTAAATTATGAAAAAATTATGGAATGATCCAATGATATTGTGACAAATATTGGTGACCTTATTTTATTTTTGTTTCTAACTTTACTATTTTTTTTATTATTTTCGTTTATTTTACCCATTTATTTTAAATTTTAAAAACAGTTTCTGACTTTTAAAAATTATCAAAAATTTTATAAAATTACTTGACCTCTTTTCTGATTTTTCTATGGTCTTATTTTTCATTTCTTGATTAATTTGAATATAATTGATACTTTCCTCATTATTTTTCTCATTTTTTTAAATATTTTTAAACCTTTTAATGTATATATTAATTATATTATTATTTTTGTGATTATTTTCTGGCTGTCTTGGGTTGATTTTTTTATCATGGCTTTATTAACATCATTGGATCCATGGTGTTGAGTTTAACTCCACAAAAATGGATGAATGATTTTAATAATAGTTTGATTAAATATTAATTCAAATGTGGTTTCTCTTTTTAGCCTAATTCTTATTCATCTCATCCCCTTCTCAATGCACTAAATGTTGTTGGAGCATGATCTCTATATCATGTCTCAAAATAAATGGTGCATAGATTGCTATTGACCAGCCTCAAAATAGGTGCGACTTCTATATAAGTCCACTTACGATTGCTTTACATAGCGCTAAATTTGGTCTCGATTCGAGTAAATGATCATTCATGGCCCAAAATTATGATTGCAAGCCCAAGTATGTTAATTTGATCTCTTTGATCTAATAACCTTGAGATTAATTGTGTGGAGGCTTTGGTTCTACCAATCCTCTAATGGATCTACAACACTTTTGGTCAACGCAGATCACTTAAACATCGTTGATCATTAATTGGTACTTATGAGAATTCCGAATGGATGATATACTTGACAAAAAGCAAATGCAACTTGTTGTGTGGAGGCTTTGGTTCTACCAATCCTCTAATGAGTTCCAAATGCAAGTCTCAAGATGGTTATCCAACTAACCACTAATTATTGACTTGTTTATTTTATGCTTTTATTCTTTTATGCTTTATGTACTATTTATTTTTTAGCATTTTTTCATTTCATGTCATTTTCATTTTTGCTCATTTGAGAATTTATCTTCTTGCCATTTTTATTTTTGCTCACTTGAGCCTTTTTCTTTTTCTTTTCCTAAGATACTTAATAATCAACATAAAACCTAAAAAACTCTTAATGGTACTTGGACTATTTGGTTACTATCCTTGGAAATTTGGAGCATGGGACCTTTTCTTGGACTTAGGATTAGAAACCTTGGCCCATCTTGGAGACCTTGTGATCTTATTATTTTGTCTGGAGCTCTTGAGGTTTACCTCAAGACATTGGGTTGTTTTTCTTGTTTTTGTGTGTAGGTTTTTTGTGATTACATCATTTGTTTGTAATCTGGAGTTCACCCGTATACAGCTGTTACCCTGCCCAATTTTTGACGACTTAATACATTTGAAGAGGTCTAGTATCTTTGCTTGCTTGGTTTCAATCAAAAGAATGGGAATTTTATCTTGGCTCATAATGTCAAGTTTTGGCTTCTTGTTGGTTAGATGGTTCTTATCCTTAGATTTAACTTATGCTTTAGGATAGTCTCTTCTTCTCCTCCCATCTTCTTTAATTTAAAAAATCTTCTCCCTCCTTTGAAAACCTTTCTTGTTTTGAAACTTAAACACTTTCATAATAAACTTGGACTTATGTCCATGCATTTTCAAAATATTTTCATAAATAAACTCCAATCAATTTAATAATACCTTGACCTTTTTTGTGAGAAGACTAAAAGTCAACCAATCTCATTTCAAACCATTTTGCCACCTTGACTTTTATCTTTTAAACTTTTCCCAAAAAGATTAGACTCTTGTCAATCCTTGTAGTGATGCAAAGAACTATACTTCTACAATATGTAGTGAAGAGAGATATTTTCCACTTGGGTGTTGAGTGAGGCATTGTTGATTTTAAAATCAAAGCCATATCCTCCACTTTGAGATGATGCAAATTCTCCTTTCTCATGATTGTGGGTAGTAAGTATGTTTTTCCACATGAACAATGACGATGATGTCTTATCTCTTAAAATCAACCAACACACTTGTGTTTCAAACTTTTAAAAGAGGAACTACGTGTACCCTGATCCCATATTGCATAAAAGGTGGTACGTAGGCACTAAAGGTTCGCAACCGCGGCGGGTGCAAAAATCATAAAAAATATATTTCTTTTCTCACCTCCACCATCCATTTTATATACAACATATTTTTTTATATAGCCAAAATATACAGATTTTACAAAGAGGTTCCTGCGGAGTACCATAGATGTTTAGGGTGCTAATACCTTCCCTTTGCTTAACCAACCCCTTTACCTTGAATCTTTCCCCCTCTTTTTGGTTATTCACTCTTTTACCATTCCTTTGGAAACAATAAAGCGCGGTGGCGATTTTTATTTTTGATTTCTATAAAGTCTAGTCAATCCAATGGCTTAGTCTTGAACATTTCTACCGCTACAGAAAAATGGCGACTTCACTGGGGACAAATTGACCTCTTGTTGGTCCATCCCTAAGTGGGTTAAGCCTATCTTTGTTTATATCTGTATATTTGCTCGTGTTGTTTATATGTTATATTTTGTACATATGTTTGTTTGGATTTTCCTGGTTTTCAGGGTGCTTGGTGATTACTCATAAGTCTTATACCCGGATTTGGGAAAACTTTAAGATAGGACGGGCGGTATAGTCATGTTAACTTTGAGGGAGTAATCCTAAAAAAGGAGGCATGAGATCCCCCACTCAGTGGAGGCCCCTTTGACTGTAGTCTCGTTTACCGAGTAATCGGGAAGATGTATTGCTTTCGACCTGGGAGCCTGCTGAAACTGAGGACCGTAGAATACCAAACCCATCTTGGCCTTTTAGGTGTAGTGCGGAAGCTATGACGGAGTAATCCGGAAACAGTTGTCACGCGATACTACGCTCGGATGAGTCTTTCTTGAGAATATTACTAATTACCGAGTTAATCGGGAAGTTGGTAATATCCAAAGGAAGGATGTAGACTATGGGAACCTCTAGAACCTTGTTCGACAGGTGATAACTTTTTAGACCAACACCTTATGGGTAGTACCTTCGGCCTCATGCTCGTGACGTTGAACCTATGAACCCTATATGTGTGATCTTGTGTGTGATTGTTGCATCATGCATCCATGCACTCATAAACATCTTTTGAAGAAAACACTATTTCAAGGGATTTAAAGGTTGACTATTTGTGAATATCTCAGGTACTATTAACCATGGATTCTGGAAAGAGAAAGACCGAGAAATACAGTTTCAAGGATCCCAAGATAGATGAGTTGGTCAGTATAATTCCAGAGATTGAATGTTCTGCAGACTCTCGGAAGAACTATGGATCCATTATTCCTCTCATGAAGCTGAAGATGAAGGAGGGTGTTTTCTCGACCTTGGTCCAGTTCTATGATATGGTTTATCACTGTTTTACTTTCCCCGATTATCAGTTGATGCATACACTGGAGGAGTATACCTATCTATTGGACTTACATGTTACCGATCGTGTTCCTTTCACTGGTTTGGAGGGTGAGCCAAAACCACATGAGATTTCTGCTTTGATTCATCTGGGGAAGTCTGAGGTGGAAGCCCATATAACTACCAAAGGAGGGATTAGAGGATTACCAGCTCAGTTCTTATTGGAGAAAGCTTGCTACTTTGCCAGAATGAAGAGTATGGTTGCTTTTGAGGACATCTTTGCTTTACTTGCTTATGGATTATTCTTATTCCCTAATGTTGACAAGTTTGTCGATATTAATGCTATTAGGATTTTCATGATTGGAATCCTGGTTCCTACACTGTTGGGTGATGTTTATTACTCTGTTCATCTTCATAGTTCCTATCATGGGGGAATGATTATTTGTTGCACGCCTTTGTTGTACCGGTGGTTCATCTCTCATATGCCTCAGTCTGATGCTTTTTGGGATATCAAGAAGGAACCCGGTTGGGCTCCTAAGATCATGGCACTTACTCACTCGGATATTGATTGGTATCATCGAGCTTATCAGGATATAGAGATTATTGACAGTTGTGGTAGTTTCCCCAATGTACCTCTTCTTGGTACAAAGGGAGGAATTAACTATAACCCTGTTCTTGCGCAGCGACAACTTGGTTATCCGATGAGAGATAAGCCGAACAGAATTCATTTGAGTAGTTTCTTTCTGAAGGAAGGAGAAGACCACAGGGAAGCTAGGGAGCAGATTGCGAAGGCCTGGCGTCACATTCATAAGAAGAGTAGGAAGGATTTGGGACCCAGGGGTGCTGTTTCTTTGGAGCCATATCTTCAGTGGATCCGATCGAGAGCCATTCAATTGAAGATGTCGTATGCTCGGGAGACACCCATGCCTGATTTGTTTGTGAAGACCACTCCTCCTTTGTTAGATGATCTAGAAGAGCTGCAGCTTGCTTTGGTTAGGATGCAACAGGAAAGGGATGCTTGGAAGAATAAGTGCCAAACTTTAAATATTTCCTATAGAGCAGACCTGAAGGAGAAAGATGATTTAATCGAGATCCTTGAGAGTCGAGCAGTAGAGTCTATGGCGAGGCAAGGGGATTTATTTTCCCCTAAGCCTCAAACAGGTGCTGATTACTCACTTCCTGCTTCAGATGATTGGAAGGAAGTTGCCATCATGCATGTAGAAGAAAACCAAAGGTTAAGGGCTCAGATTTCCAGGATCACAGGGAAGCACCAGCGTACAGATTGATCTCCATCAGTTCTTTTTCTCAGGATCTTTAGATTGTATTTTAATCTTTTACTTGGGATCATTGAAACTTGTAATCCATTTTGAAGTTATTATAATAAAAAATTTCAGTATTTCAAATGCGTTATTATTTTGATGTTTGCAATATGTCTATAAACATTAAATCCCTTGAAATATTAAATGATAAATTGAAAATAATCATGTGCATTGCATATCATGCATCATATTGCACGTATTTCTTGCACTTGTTATGCATATCCAGGTGCCTTACCCAGCTTCTTTACTTCGTTCAGCAAACTGACTCATCACTACAACACCCGGGCTAACTTCAAAAAGAAGATGGACAACTTAGAACAGGAGAATCGCGAGCTACGCGAAGAAGTTTCTGCTTTGAAGGCTGGCTTGGCGACTTGACTACTCTGATGGAAACTCTGGTGGTTGCTTAGAATCAGCCACCGAGTGTTCAACCGCAACCAACAAAGGAAAGTGCTGAAGTTCCGACTGTCATTGTATCCACTACTCCGGCTGTTGTCCAAAACTGTATGCCTCAGGGTTATCCATGGGGAATGCCAGAGAACTCTTCACCTGAGGGTTTCAATTTGGGCCCCCAAGATGCTCCAGTGGTTCAAAATGTTGTTACTCCAGCACCTCCTATGGTGCATACTTTTACTGTTGCACCTCCTTCGGTGAATTTGGTTCCATTTGTTAATGAAGATATGTGTCGTCCATTCCCTCCGTCGAGCGAAGACTTAGGTCTTTATGACAGAATGGATAATTCCCAGGAAAAGTTTGATAGAATGCAAAGAGAGATGAAGGCTCTTAGGGGAAAAGAGCTATTTGGGCAGAATGCGAATGAGCTGTGTTTGGTCCCGAATGTTAAAGTGCCTGCTAAGTTCAAGGTCCCAGAGTTTGAGAAGTACAAGGGAAACACTTGCCCTCATGCTCACTTGGTGATATACGTGAAGAGAATGTTTACCCACACCGATGATCAGCGTCTGCAGATTCACTTTTTTCAGGATAGTCTGACCGGCGCAGCGTTGAAATGGTACATGATTTTAGATAGCGACAACATCCATACTTTTAATGATTTGGGAGAAGCATTCATTAAACAATACAAGTACAGTGTGGACATGGCGCCCAACCATGACCAGCTTAGGGCCATAGTACAGAAAGACAAAGAATCGTTCAAAGAGTATGTGCAGAGATGGCGCGAAGTGGCTACACAAGTGATTCCTCCCATGGAGGAGAAGGAAATGACTAAAAATTTTCTGAAGACGCTAGGCGCTTTCTACTATGAAAGAATGGTAGAAAGTGCCCCAAGTTATTTTACAGAGATGGTAGGAATGGGTGTCCGCCTAGAAGAGGCAGTAAGAGAAGGCCGTTTGATAAAGGGTGAAGGATTCAGAAGTGTGAAAAAGCCAGCTTATGGGTTTACAAAGAAGAAAGATGGGGATACAAATGCTGTTATACAAGAGAGGAGAGTAAAGGCTCCTAGAAGGAATTATCAGCATCACCACCAAGTTGCCTCAGTTACTCCTATTATGAATGCCGCTCAGACTACCGTTGCTTATCAAAGACAGTCCCAGCAAAGGAACCAAGGGAATAATCAGAGAAGGGAGAACTATGACCCTATTCCCATGGGTTATGCAGAACTACTACCAACATTGATTCAGAAGGAGTTGGTCCAGACACGACCACCTCCAGCCGTACCATCACCGTTGCCTTTGTATTACAAAGCAGACCAGACGTGTGCCTTTCATCAGGGATCACCAGGGAATAGTTTTGAGAATTGTTATCCTTTGAGGAATGAATTGCAAAAGTTGGTAAAGTCTGGAATTCTATCTTTCAAAGACGTGGGACCTAATGTGAAAGACAATCCTCTACACAAGCACGGTGGAGTGAATGTTGTGAATATGGTGGCCGGTTGTCCAGGTGACTTCTGGATTTTTTATATTAATCTGGTTAGAAGAGATTTAGTGAAGATGCATGCAGACCTCTATGAATTCAGTTATTATACGCATGATCACGCCGGTTGTGCTATTTGCAGTATAAACATACAGGGTTGCGAGAAGATAAAGGTTGATTTACAGGAGATGATGGATGAAGGTTTAATCCATATAATCAGACCTAGGGCAGGATATGAAGAGGAAGTTAATATGGTTTCTAGATGTCCGGGTGAATTCAGAATTTTTGACGTGGAGCATTTGAATGAGGATCTCGTGCAGTTGTATGCTACCTTCTACCGTACTGCTGGTCAGGTGGAACACCAATATGGATCTTGCATAGTTTGCTGTCGAGACCCCCGAGGATGTTCTATTGTGAGAGAGGGTGTTTAATTGCTGTTAGACAATGGAACTATCAAGATCACAGGTCAGAGAGACGATTATCATCAGATTGATATGGTTGAAGTTTGTTTGATGGAAGAAGAGTCAGAGGAAGAGTATGCCTCTGCGGATGAGTATTTCTCTTCAGACGAAGATTTATTTACCGGAAATAACCTTTTGATGGCTGATTGTGTTAAGGAAGGGGTAAATGTAATTGTACTTTGTTTTGGTGCACCCGCTCATCTTGAGGTGGAGTACTATAACAAACCAGCTGTTACCCCATTGGTAATTAGTCTGCCAGGTCCTGTTCCCTATGAATCAGATAAGGTTGTGCCTTACAAATACAACGCTACAATCTTGGAAGATGGGGAGGAAATTCCCATCCATACAATGCAAGATGTTGGAAATATAGCTGATAATAGCAGGGTGACCCGTAGCGGTCGTGTGTTTGTGCCGGTTATTCGAAGAGATGTTGTTGCTGGAAAGAAAATTGTTGAGAACGATGAGCCTAAGAAGGCTGCAGGAGAGACTAGTGGAGCTACATTAGAGAAAGAAGTGGATGATATCTTGAAGATAATTAAGATGAGCGTCTACAAAATTATAGATCAGCTACTGCAGACTCTTTCAAAGATATCCATCCTAGCTTTATTGATGAATTCCTCTGCTCATAGAGAATCACTGATGAGAGCACTAGACCAAGCTTTTGTGTAGAGTGACATGCCATTAGATCAATTCAGTAGCGTAATTGGAAACATTACGTCATGTAACAACTTGATTTTCTGCGACAATGAGTTACCAGATGAAGGGAGGAATCACAACTTGGCCCTCCATATATCCATGAACTGCAAGAATGACTCACTATCCAATGTGCTAATTGATAATGGATCCGCGTTGAATGTTATACCGAGGAGTACTCTCATGAAGTTAAAGTATCAAGGAACACCTATGCGCCCGAGTGGTATCATTGTGAAGGCTTTTGATGGGTCGAGGAAATCTGTCATCGGTGAAGTGGACTTACCCATCCATATAGGACCACATTTGTTCTTGATAACTTTCCAGGTTATGGACATTATTCCCGCATATAGTTGCTTGCAAGGACGAACATGGATACACGAAGCAGGGGCTGTCACTTCAACTCTACATCAGAAGCTAAAATTTATGCGTGAAGGGAAGGTAGTGATCATAAGTAGGGTGCAGGCATTGTTGATATCCCATCTATCCTCTTTCAGTATTGTAGAAGTGGATGAGGCTGCTGTTGGAACCCAAATCCAAGGTCTATCCATTGACAACATAAGGAGGAATGAGAATTATGTGGTTTCCCTGAAGGACGCACAACAGGTTGTGCGTAATGGTCATAATGCAGTGTGGGGACGACTTGTGGATCCACCCGTGAACAAAAACAGAGCTGGTTTGGGTTTCCCTCGGAGGAATGGCAAAGGGGAGAATTTGAAGTCAAAGTCTTCTATGAACAGTTATCATGATGTATTCCGCAGCGGGGGCTACCTCCATCCAATTGATTCTGGAATTAATGCTGTTGAAGAGGATGAAGCAGAGCAGGAAGTACCGAATTATGTGACGCATGAAGTCCGAGTTTAGAGCTGGGTCACCATTGATGTTCCTTCTTGCATACATGTTTCAAATAATTTTTTTTTAATCTCTTTGTTTTGTTTGAAAAGCTTTCACTCTTCCCAAGGTGGAAGTATTAATGTTGTAGGGCTTATCTGTTTGCTATAACTTTTAAGTTCATTAATAAAAGTTGTCTTTGCTTCCAAAATTATGTATTTTATTTTCCGTTTTTTTCTTGGGAAATGGTAATCAAAAAAAGAAAACCCTTTCAAAATAAATCATAATTGAAGATTAATCTGCATGATCACTTGTTATATGTGTCAGTTTCTAAAAACAATCATAAATCACATGTGCAGATTAATTAAAAAACCCGTTGAATACAATGACCCTACACCCTCTCCCAACTTTGATTGTCCTGTGTTTGGAGCTGAAGAAGAAGATTATGATGAGATTCCATAAGAGGTCTCACGGTTGCTTGAGCACAAGGAAAATACCATTCAGCCATATAAGGAGCCTTTAGAAGTGATTAATTTGGGTTCAGAAGAAGATTCGAAGGAAGTTAAGATTGGAGCATGACTGCATCCCGATGTAAGGAGCGGGTTGATTGAGTTGTTGAAAGAGTATATGGATATTTTTGCTTGGTCTTATCAAGATATGCCTGGTCTGGATACAGACATTGTCGAGCATCGTTTGCCGTTGAAGCCAGAGTGTCCGCCAGTTAAACAAAAGTTGAGAAGAACCCACCCGGATATGGCAGTAAAGATTAAAGAGGAGGTCCTAAAGCAGATTAATGTTGGTTTTCTTATGACGTCAGTGTATCCTCAATGGATTGCCAATATTGTCCCAATACCGAAAAAAGACCGAAAAGTCCGCATGTGCGTAGATTACAGAGATCTAAATAAAGCTAGTCCAAAAGATGATTTTCCATTGCCTCACATTGATATGTTAGTGGATATCACAGGAAAATTCAAATTATTCTCGTTCATGGACGGATTTTCCGGGTATAATCAAATAATAATGGCTCCAGATGACATGGAAAAAACAACGTTCATCACACCCTGGGGAACATTCTGTTATAGAGTGATGCCCTTCGGGTTGAAGAACGCTGGTGCAACGTACCAGAGGGCTATGACAACCATATTCCATGATCTGATGCACAAAGAAATCGAAGTATATGTTGATGATATGATTGCCAAATCCCAAACTGAAGAAGGGCATATAGAAGATTTGTTGAAGTTGTTTCAACATTTGAGGAAGTATCATCTCCGCTTGAATCCAAATAAATGCACCTTCGGTGTTCAATCGGGGAAGTTGTTGGGTTTCATTGTTAGCCAGAAAGGAATTGAAGTTGACCATGATAAAGTCAAAGCAATTCAAGAAATTCCACCACCAAGAACTGAAAAGCAAGACAGGGGTTTCCTCGGGTGTTTGAATTATATCTCCATATTTATTTCCCACATGATTGCAACGTGTGAACCGATCTTTAAGTTGTTAAAGAAAGATCAAGGTTGTGTGTGGACAGGTGACTGCCAAAGGGCATTTGAAAGTATTAAAGAGTATCTTCTTGAACCTCCTATCTTGCTTCCTCCCGTAGAAGGAAGACCGTTGATTATGTATCTAACAGTGTTAGATAAATCCATGGGTTGTATTCTTGGACGACAGGATGAAACAGGAAAGAAATAGTTTTCCATTTATTATCTCAGTAAAAATTTCACTGACTGTATGTCACGGTATTCCATGCTAGAAAAAACGTGTTGTGCTTTGGCCTGGGTGGCAAAGCGTTTGCGGCAGTATATGTTGAATCACACCACTTGGTTGATCTCCAAAATGGACCCAATCAAGTACATTTTTGAAAAGCCTGCTCTTACTGGAAGAATTTCCCGCTGGAAGATTTTGTTATCTGAATATGATATTGAATACCGCACTTAAAAGGCTATTAAAAGTAGTGTGTTGGCAGATTACCTTACTCATCAGCCGGTGGAGGATCATCAGTCTGCAGAGTATGAATTCCCCGATGAGGATGTGATGTTCCTAAAAGTGAAAGATTGTGATGAGCCATTGCCTGAGGAAGGCCCTGACCCTGAATCTCATTGGAGTATGTTATTTGATGGAGCTGTGAATGCTTATGGTAAAGGAATTGGTGTTGTGATTGTTACTCCTCATGGATCACATATTCTTTTTACTACAAGGTTAACATTTGAATGCACTAATAATATGGCAGAATATGAGGCTTGTATCATGGGTCTTGAGGAAGCTATTGATCTCATAATCAAAATTCTAGATGTGTATGGTCATTCAGCTTTGGTAATAAATCAGATTAAAGGAGAATGGGACACTCGTCACCCTGGCTTGATCCCTTACAAAGATTATGCTATAAGATTACTACCCTTCTTCAATAAAGTTGAATTCCATCATATTCCTATAGATGAAAATCAAATGGCGGATGCTCTGGCAAATTTGGCTTCCATGTACCAAGTGAATACTTGGAATGATATACCCCGAATTACAGTTCAACGGCTTGATAGGCCCTCTCATGTGTTTGCAATAGAGGAGGTAGCAGATGAAAAACCTTGGTATTATGATATCAAGCATTTTCTTCAGACTCAGGAATACTCGATTGGTGCATCAAAGAAAGATAGAAAGACACTGAGAAGACTGGAAGGAAGTTTCTTCCTTAGTGAAAATGTGTTATACAAGAGAAATTATGACATGGTCTTGCTCAGATGCGTGGATAGACACGAAGCAGACATGTTGATGCATGAGATTCATGAAGGTTCATTTGGAACTCATGCTAATGGACATTTAATGGCTAAAAAGATGCTAAGGGCAGGTTATTATTGGTTGATAATGGAATCTGATTGTTACAAATTTGCAAAGAAGTGCCATAAATGCCATATTTATACAGATAAGATCCATGTGCCTCCGACACTTCTCAATGTGATTTCTTCCCCATGGCCTTTATCTATGTGGGGTATTTACATGATCGGGATGATAAAACCCAAAGCTTTGAATGGACACCATTTTATCTTGGTAGCAATTGAATACTTTACCAAATGGGTAGAGGCTGCTTCATATGCGAATGTTACCAAACAGGTGGTTGTGCGTTTCATCAAAAATAATCTTATATACCGGTATGGTGTGCCGAGCAGAATCATCACAGACAATGGCTCGAATTTGAACAACAAGATGATGACAGAACTATGCGAAGAATTCAAGATTGTTCATCACAATTCATCTCCATACAGGCCAAAGATGAATGGGGCTGTTGAAGATGATAATAAGAATATCAAGAGAATTATCTAGAAAATGGTTGTCACTTATAAGGATTGGCATGAAATGCTCCCTTTTGCTCTGCATGGATATCAAACATCTGTTTGCACTTCAATAGGAGAAAGCCCATTCTCCCTAGTGTATGGAATGGAAGTTGTACTCCTTGTCGAGGTAGAGATTCCCTCGTTGCGTGTGATAATGGAAGCCAAGTTGACAGAGGCTGAATGGGTCCAGAACAGGTTTGACCAATTGAATTTGATTGAAGAGAAGAGGATGACAACTTTATGTCATGTGCAGTTATATCAGAAAAGAATGAAGAAAGCATTTGATAAAAGGGTCAAACCTTGTGAATTCAGAGAAGGCGACCTCGTGCTCAGGAAGAGCATGTCTTTCAATACTGATTCTAGGGGCAAGTGGACTCCCAATTTTGAAGGTCCGTATGTTGTTAAGAAAGCCTTCTCTGGTGGTGCATTAATTCTCGAAACTATGGATGGCAAGGAGTTCCCACGTCCCTTGAATGTTGACGCAGTCAAGAAATACTTCACCTAAAGAAATAAAAGAACAGCTCGCTAAGTTGAAAACACGAAAGGGAGGTGTTGTACCCCAAAATTTTCCCTCCCATATTCTTCAAAGATTTGTCAAGATCAAGCTTCAAAATCTCTCAAGAGTTGCACAGTCCAATGGCCTCCTAACAGTCAAAAATTAGGGTTTGGGTTCTGAAAAAGAAATTGAGGTTTCCAAGGGTCCAAACAAGTCCCACATACCCATATACATTGTCAAGCATCCATATGCCAAGTTTTAAGACTCACAGCATCAAACTGCACAGTCAAAAACCCGAATTGCTTCACAGTCAACTGCAGGGGCAAAATGGTCATTTGACAGTCAAAAGCCAAAATTTTTGGTCAACATCTTATTTTGAAGCCACAAACATCATTTGATCAATTCTTGATCATGATTCTCAAGGCATGGCTCAAAAAGTCTCAAGATGCAAAAGTTTCTATTTTTGGACAGTTGAAAAAGTCAACTACAAATTGACCAAGGCATAACTTCCACATGGTTTATCAGAAAAATTCCATCCAAAGCTCATTTTGAAGAGAATGACATTTCCTACAACTCATATTCACACTTCAAGTCCAAGAAATGCTCTCACAAAAAGTTATCAATTTCAACATTATAGGTCATTTTCAAAAGTCAACAAAAAGGTACTTTAAGTCAAAGACCATAACTTGAGATTGGTAAATCAAAATGACATGGGACCAAAGGCATTGGTTAGAGGACTTCAAGACCTTTCCAAAATGTCCAAGAACATGATCAAAGCTTAAAACTTGAGCAAGATATGCCTTGTGGAAGTTGGGAAATTTTTGGGAATTTTGAAAAGTCAACTTTGCTTCAAATGCCTCAAAATTGCTAATGGGCCTCAATTTCTTCCATGAATCATCACCAAAAGGCCATGCACGACCCATTGACTTTAAAGGGAGTTATTTTCTTATTTTTAATTAATTAATTGAATTTTTAATCTTATTAATTCATTTAATTGAAATTAATTATGAGAAAAATACTAAATCATACTTTTCAAATCTTTTTGTGCATAGAATTCACTCAATATTTCGTGCACCATTCAATAAGGAAAGATTCAATATGATTGGCAATGATTGGCATAAGAAAGGCATGGAAAAGATTGAAAAAGAATGGATTAAAAATCAAATATTGAATCAATAATACAAGGGTTTTGGGCTTGGTTTTTTTAACCTAAATTGCTTCAGATACATAAGCACAAGTTAACCTAATCCTAAGGAGAACGAAAAATTGCTCAAGAGGCTGCCTACCAATTTGCAAAAGTTGATAAAAAATTTGAAATCTGAAAACACAGTTGCAGTGTGATTCAAAGCTCAAAAAGCATTCCAAACGCTTACTGGGACCTTCCTGAACGTGTCTCAATACCTTTCCAGTCTCCACGCACAAGGAATTGGTAGAACCATGTTGCACTTTTCACAAAAAAATTCATAATCGTGTTCTACTTTTCATGCATTATACATGTATTTTGAATGTTGATTTATACTAACATGACTGCTCTGAAGCTAATAGTACCACTCAATTGAAGAATGACTGCCTATATCGTGATCCACCATTAACGCATGTTAGGGTTTCAGAAACCTTGATTTAGGGTTTTCTTCATATGGTAAAATTGACCATTCAAACCTAGACCATTGGATTCAGGACATCCAAACGAATCAATTGACTACCTCGCGCCCTTTTTATAATCCACCAGGCTCTAATCGCTATTTTTGTGTATTACAGTTAGTGGGGGTTTAAAACCCCCGCTATTTGATTTTAGTTACAGGGAAGAGACGAAGAAGAAGGCAGCGTGTCTGATCATGGTTGGTCAGTTTGAATACTGGCGCGCTTTTTTTTGGTTATTCCAGAATAATGCTTGTTTTCTCTTATATTATTTCTATTCCATTAAGCTAACAAAGAAACGCGTTTGGCTTGGTGGAAGATGACTTGTCATGCAGGTATTGGGACCTGGGTTCGATTCCCAGGTCCCCCACTTCTTCAATAATATTTTTCTCAAAACGCTTCCATGCAGCATGCTCTCCCAGGGTTCATCATGTGCTCTCACTTGCTTGCTTGCCACGCGCCCAGGAGATCAATCCAAAGGCCAGAATCTGGACTCCATCATGCGCGCTAGTCAACTGAGGCACACGTAACCACCAAAAGTCAAACAAGGCCTGGAATTGAGTGGGCCAAACTGCTTTCAACAAACCTCCAAATTGGGTCTGAATACCCCCCTTGTTTGTATTTTCTTTCTCTTTTTTTTCTCTTTTATTTATTTTAATTATTTTAATTGTTTCTTTTAATTCACAAAATAATTTTCATAAAACCAAAAAAATCAGAAATCATGAAAATAAAAATATGTTTTATTTAATATTTAATGCATTAATATTTTTGTAAATAAATTTTCAATAATCAATTTAGTTTAAATTTAGGTTTTCAACTTTAATGTTTTTTTTCTAAATAACTAAAATACATAAAAATTAGGTTTTTATCATTTTTTCTTTTCTCATTAAATAAATTTTTCTTCTTATTATTATTATTAACTATTAATTATTTTGTAAATACTCATGTAATTAAATAATTAGTATAAATTAGGCCAAAACTTAAATATTTTTCTTTAACAATTAAAAATAATTTAGAACTAGGTTTTAATTTAACTTCTAATTTAATTAATTTCCTTTATTTCATAAATACCAAAAAACATCAAAAAATAACTTCTTTTCTCATTAAATAATTAATTAACCTTCAATTTTAATTTAATTTCTCAAAAGGGTCCAATGCCCTCGCATATCTGATTCTAATTTCTTTTCGCACGCGTATTCTTATGTTTCATTTTAAATATTATGTAATTGCCCCAAAGCCTTGTAATAACAATTAGGAACTTTACTTACTTTCCGTATTTTATTAAAAAACGGGTCTTTGTTAATTTGGCGATGTATAGACCCGCGCCTTGTAATAGCGTAGGACCTTTATTTTCCACATTTTAATTTCTGCACCCCTTAACTGTTAATCACATGAAAGAATGAATGGCCCAAATAAAATCAAAGCGTAGCTCACCCAATGCATGATCAAGATAAAACATAATTGAAAATGACACACAATTCACACACCACTCTTAGGGTACGCCTCACTGTTGCCTTGCCCCTCGAAACGTGGTCGTCGAGTATAGGACGTCTTAGTGAGTCCTTATGTCCATTGATCTAGTTGCCTCGAAACAAGTTGCCTCGAAACGGTTGCCTCGGAATAGTTGCTTCGGAATAAAAAGATCAATGGCATAAGGGTAGCTTCTAAGGTGTCTTGCTATTGCTCGGTGACCACACTGTCCCTAACCCTCGAATTGACCCGAATACCTCCAACGACGGTGCTACCTACCTCTCAATGGTGGGATAGCACTATCTTAAGGACATTTACCCAGCCTAATTCCTTAGGGTAGGTAGACGACTCGTAGATACTTGCTCTAATTCAAAACAAATCAAAACTCTTTTCACACCGACACTTTCAAAAAGCTTTCAAACAATTTTTCAAACACTCTTGAGGACTGATACAAGAGTCGATCTGAAACTTTAAACGAAACTTTTTCAAACTCACTCACAAATGAGCAAGTATCTAAGAGACCATGGATAACCATGGATAGAAAGGGTGCTAACACCTTCCCTTTATATAAATCTACCTCCCGAACCGAGAAACTATCTCATAAGGAATTTTGTTGTGCTTTTGTCCTGTCCATGTTGGAGAAAATAAAAGACGGTGGCGACTCTTGCTTCCGCGACATTTTGCGAACCTGCGTTAAACAGTCAGTTCCAGATCCACCGATCACAGAACTGGCGACTCTGCTGGGGACTTTATAAAAAGTGAGGTGTACCTTAGGACTAAGATCAATTGTGTTTTCAATTGTCTGAATTGTTTGCTTTATTATTGTGGGTACTGTCTTGGGAGTTCTATAGATCCTAACCCGGATCTGGGGATACCTTCTTAGAAAGTAGCAACAAGGCTGTGAGGGAACTGTGCGGGGTATACTGACATGGTTGAAACAGTCTGCTACGTTGATGTGGCACTTTGGTGTGTACCGGTAACCCTTGAGTTCAGTCAAGGAGAGTACGGGGCCTCCGCGTGGTGTCGTGAAGCATCAACTGACCTTAGGAACCTTAATTGAACCATCTTGGCCTCTTTAGGGTAGTGAGATAACTGACTTTGGTGCAGTCCGAGGTTGGTTGATACTCGATACTACACTCAATTGAGGGTTGCTTTCCTGGAATATTTCGGTCGCCAGTTCAGTGGCTAAATCGAAATGATGAACAATGAAAGCAATCCAGTGATATTGGGACCCTTAGAACCCGGTTACTTCTGATAGGACAGGTTGAGCCCACCAACTTCAAGAGGGTAATACCCAGACCCCATGCAGGCCTAAACTCTAAGGGCTTGTCTTGTGTGACTTGTGTGCCTTACCATGTTTGCTTCTTGTGAATATTTGTGGTGTGTTTAATCATAGCATCATGACATCATACAACATCATATGCATTGGCTAACCATTTCAGGGGTTCGAATCTTCATCTTTGTTCTTGTTTTGTAGGACATGGAAACTGTTCGCAGAAAGACAATTCAGATCGGCCTTGTAAGGATCCCTCCTCAGCTTAAGGAGCTTATATCCAGGATTCCCGAGAGCTCTTCATTCAGTGAAAGACATGGAAGACTCATCAGCTTGGTCAACACCAACATTGAGGAGGATATGATAAAGTTCATGTTCCAGTTCTTTGACCCTCTGTACCACTGTTTTACTTTCCTGTATTATCAACTGGTTCCTACATTAGAAGAGTTCTCCCGGCTTATGAAGATCCCTATCCTTGATCAACTACCCTACAACGGTATGGAAAAGGAACCCAAGCTTGAAGAGATTGCTAAAGCCTTACACCTACAATCATCTGACCTCAAGGGACATTGGGAAGTTAGAAGTGGTATCAAAGGGTTCTTAGCCAGGTTTCTGTTTGAGAAGGCCCAAGAATGTTGGAACTCCCTTGACCTACAAGCTTTTGAAGAAGTTGTGGCCCTCCTTGTCTATGGTTTGGTGTTGTTCCCTAATCCAGATTAGCTTATAGATATCAGTGTTGTCCAGGAATCCTATACCTACGTTGCTTGGGGACATCCTTCACTCATGTTACACTCGAACCATGAGAAAAAGAGGTGTCCTTATGTGTTGCACTCCTCTCCTGGGAAGGTGGTTTATTTTGCACCTTCCACAATCAGTTTTGAAGAACGAGCGGGGTTTGAGATGGTCACAGCGATTGATGACTCTTACACATGCTGATATACATTGGTGCTCTCGGTCCAGAGAGGATGTCACTATCATTGATCATTGCGGGGAGTACCCTAATGTTCCTTTACTTGGAATCAGAGGAGGTATTACTTACAACCCGTGTCTGGCTTGGAGACAGTTTAGTTATGCTCGGAGGGACGACCCTCATGACATGTTAATTCCTGACATAGTTTTCGACTTCGACAACGATGCACAAGGACTTCGCCAGAGATTTATCAGAGCTTGGAGGATGCCAAGTAGGATAGACAGCAAGACCCTGGGGAACAGGAACTCCATCCCGTTGGAACCTTATCTCAAGTGGGTACGGGCCCGCTCCCAGAAGTTAGTAATGCCTTACCCTCATGTTCTCCTTGTGATCAAAGAGCCAGTCTCAGAAGGAGAGGTGTCCTACACCATTCAACATCCTGACATGCCCACGTCCTGGGAAGAGATGCAGAAGAGCTGGATCCAGCTTAAGGAAGAACGGAATTCTCTTGAGACCAGTCTACATGCTAGTGAAAAGAAGCTCTTAGAGCTCACCCGCCTACTGCACGAGGAAAGGAATCTCAACACCTACATTGCTCCGAAGAGGATGCGTAGTGTCTTTTGGGATTGATTTGCTTTGTATTGTGTGCCCATGAGGCTTTGATGTACTGAACAATTATTTCCTTAATGATAACGTGTGTTCCTTTTTGTCTACAATAAATTTGAATTTTAGAACCCTTGAATGCATTGCATAAACACATATCATTCATCATGTGCATAGCAGGTACTATTCTTTTCAGGTTGCTTACTGTTCTTCGCTGTTTATTTCAGCATCATGAACCCCGAATCATCTACCGAGCTGTCTATCAAGGCCCTTCAGGCTCAGAACGCACAATTTCAGGAGCTGATCATGGGTTTGGCTCAAGGTCAAGAGGAGCTGAAGGCTTTGCTCCTGAAGAAGGAAAAGAAGAAGAAGAGAACTGTTCTATTCAACCCGGGACGGAGGTTTGGTAACACACTGCAGAATGAGGAAGCTGGTTCTTCTGTAGGCAAAGACAGTCCCCAGGGGGGAAGAGGTCCTAGTCCGGTAGTCTCTGACAACGAGACTGATTTTAATGAGGAACAGTATCCTCCGGCTGAAGACAGATACAAGCAGTTGGAAGACCGGCTGAATGCCATGGAAATTCAACAAGTTCCTGGGTTGGATTTCGGAGACTTGGGTTTATCTTCTGGTGTGATCATCCCGCACAAGTTTAAAGCACCATCTTTCACCAAGTATGACGGGGCGTCTTTCCCTAAGCTACACCTCAGATCTTATGTGCGGAAGATTCAGCCGTATACAGTGGACAAGAACTTGTGGCTCCACTTCTTCCAGGAGAGTCTTTCAGGGACTCATCTCGAATGGTTCTATCAGCTGGATGGAACCAAGGTTCGTAACTGGGAGGAGTTGGCTACTGCTTTTTACAAGCAGTATCAATATAATGCCGACCTTGCTCCTACACGTACCCAACTCCAGGGTATGTCGCTAGGATCAGGTGAAGGTTTTAAAGAGTATGCGCAGAAGTGGAGGGACCTGGCTGGCAGGGTGCAGCCTCCGTTAACAGACCGTGAGCTAGTGGATATGTTCTTGGGGACCCTCTCCGGGCCATTCTTCAATCATCTTATCGGTAATTCATCTGCAGGGTTCACAAACCTTATTCTGACTGGGGGAAAGGATAGAGGCTGGTATGAAGTCAGGAAAGATTCAGAAAGGTGCGTCTTCAAGTTCTGAGAAGAAGCCCTTCAAAAAGGAGGCCAGTGCTGTGTATGGGCCTAGAAGGCAAGATAAACCGGAGCGCCGCCAATCTGTCAACACGGTGATGATTGCTAAACCTGATGTCGCTCCTCGACAAACCAATCAACCAAGGGCTGAAAGACCCAGAAGAGAATTTACCCGGCTGAGTATAACCTTGTCACAAATCTTTCCGCAGCTGCTATCCACCAACTTGGTGATTGTCAGAGAGGCTCCAAAGGTTGTGAATACTGCATCCCCTAAGTATAATCCAAATGCCCGCTGTGCTTATCACTCCGATAGCCCGGGGCATTCTACTGATGACTGTTGGGCCCTGAGGAATAAGGTGCAGGACCTTATTGATGCGAAGGAGATACAATTTGAGGCGCCTGAGAGGCCAAATATGGTGACTGCTCCTATGCCCCAGCATGGAGTGAATGCTGTTGATGAAGATTTGTATGCAGTTTCTGTGAATGATGTAGCTACCCCTTTGATGACTGTTAAGAGGAACTTGCTGCTGGCCGGTTTATTTTCGGGTTGTAGCAAGGGTTGCCTTTTGTGTGCTGTTACCCCTACTGGTTGTCCGTTGCTGAAGTTAGGCATCCAAAGCCTGATGGACAGCAAAGAGATTCTGTTCAAGAAGACCATTGTTCCTTTTGTTCCTGTGGAAGAAGTATTTGTCGTTACAATTTTCAACAATCCAATCAAGGCTCCCCCGAGGAAGCCAGTTAAAATCATGTATGTCGCACCCATTGTGATTACTGTTCTGGGGCCCCTCCCCCTATGAATCTGATAATGTTGTCCCATGGCACTATGGGGCAGATGTATATGTACTTGGAATAAAGCAAGAATTCAACACCGGTACCAGCATCAGCAATATCACCGGTCCATCCAAAGTAACCCGCAGTGGCAGGCTCTTCTCGCCTGACATTGCTCCACCAGCTATTCGAAGACCTCTCATAATTACACCTGCAAGTGCGCCTGTTTCCACTTCTGATCAAGTTGCTTCCCCTGCTGCCGAGTCATCTAATGCTCGGGGCAAAGGGATTGATGATGAGCCTGCCCGGATGGAGGCGCCAAAGTCTGTGAATGTTGAAGCCTCCCAGCAAGAGATGGAGGAAATTCTTAAGATAATCAAGAAAAGCGACTTCAACGTCGTTGAGAAGCTGGGGCATACACCCTCCAAAATCTCTATGTTGTCATTGCTGCTGTGCTCAGAGGCCCATGCTAAGGCCCTGATTTCATTTCTGAAGACGGCCCACGTGCCACAAGAGACCTCTGCAGATCAATTCACTGACTGTGTGGCTAATCTGACCGCCGATAATGGTTTGGGTTTCTCGGATGTTGATTTTACCGCCAAGGGAAAGAACCACAATGATGCCCTGCATGTCTCCATAGAATGCAGGGGCACTACTCTTGCACACGTGTTGGTGGACACCGGTTCTTCCCTGAATGTTTTGCCCAAAAAGGCCTTAGACCGGTTGGATTGTGAAGGCCTGGAATTGAAACCTAGCAACATCATTGTTCGAGCCTTTGACGGATCGAAGAGGATGGTTCATGGAGAGGTAGACATTCCTATTCGTATGGGTTCTCAAGTTTTCGACTCAACTTTCTATGTGATGGATATTCGTCCATCTTATTCCTGTTTACTGGGTCGACCTTGGATTCACAAAGCTGGGGCAGTGACCTCTACCCTACACCAGAAGCTCAAGTACCCTGTCAGAGGGAAGATCGTCACTGTGCAGGGGGAGGAAGAATATATGGTGAGTCATTTGAATTCCTTCCGGTATATCGAGATGGACGGGGAGTTTATTGAAATCCCTTTCAGCATTTTGAAGAGGTACCTCCAACATTGGCAGCAGCAGAAACAGTGGTTGAAGAGAACTTTCCTTTGAAGATGGCTTCCTTGAAGGACGCTCGGGCTGTAATCGAGAAAGGTGAATATGCTAACTGGGGCAGGCTCCCTGATTTCACTCCTAAAACTGACAAGTTTGGACTGGGTTTTACTGCAGAGGCTCAGAGGGCTGTGCGCAAAGCTAGGATCGGAAGACCTCCTGTGCTCATCACCAATCCAGGAGTGAATGTTGTTGGGGGTGAAGACGAAGTGGAAGAGTCGGAGTTCGATAGCTTGATCTACCCGACGACTGACGGTGGATTGAACAATTGGACCGCAAAAGATCATACACCTGTTACTTTTGTTACGCAGTAATGAATTCCTTTGTTTTTGTTATTTGTAATAAACAATGAATTGAAACTTTATGGCCCGGTGTCTTACCCGGGGCACCGTTGGCTTCATTTGTGATGGCTTATAACTGTCATTTACATATATCATGAATAAAGACCTTGGACGTTTTTTCGCATTTCAAATCTTGTGCTCCCTTTCTTTCTTTCTTTCTTTATACATTGCAAAACAGCTATATTTACACACACTCACCTATACAGGTTTCAATCCACTCTGGATCTCATTGGTAACGACTCTGCTACTGCCAGTTATGACTTCGAAAATCCGATCAACTTAGCCGAAGACGAAGGTGAAGATGATTGCGAAGTGCCTGTCGAGCTTGCAAGACTGTTACTCCAGGAAGAGAGGGCAATTCAACCACATGAAGAGCCAGTGGAAACGATAAATCTGGGTACTGAGACGGACAGAAAGAAGGTTAAGATTGGTGCCAATCTGGAGCTCAGCGTGAAACAACGGTTGACTCAGATGTTACATGATTATGTGGAGATCTTTTCCTGGTCCTACAAAGACATGCCTGGGTTGGATACCGACATTGTGGTCCATCATTTGCCTACCAAGGAAGACTGCCCTCCGGTTAAGCAAAAGGTTCGTCGTATGCGTCCAGAGATGTCTGAGAAGATCAAAGCGGAGGTTATGAAGCAATTCGATGCCGATTTTCTTGCAGTGACTTCTTACCCTCAGTGGGTTGCCAATGTGGTGCCGATACGAAGAAAGATGGTAAGGTCAGAATGTGTGTTGACTACAGGGATCTGAACAGGGAAAGCCCCAAGGATGACTTCCCCCTACCTCACATTGACGTTCTGGTTGACAATACTGCTCAACATAAGGTGTTCTCTTTCATGGATGGTTTTTCAGGTTATAATCAGATCAAGATGGCTCCTGAAGACATGGAAAAGACTACCTTTGTCACTCAGTGGGGCACCTTTTGCTACAAGGTCATGCCATTCGGGTTGAAAAATGCTGGGGCAACCTACCAACGTGCCATGGTTGCTTTATTTCATGACATGATCCATCATGAGATTGAGGTATATGTCGATGATATGATTGCAAGGTCCCAAACTGAGGAGGAACACCTTGATCATCTGCAGAAGCTGTTTGACCGTCTGAAACTGTACAAGCTGAGGTTGAACCCGAACAAGTGCACCTTCGGGGTTAGATCTGGAAAGTTGCTAGGCTTCTTTGTAAGTGATAAGGGTATTCAAGTGGACCCTGCTAAGGTTAAATCCATTCAAGAGATGCCAGTTCCCAAGACAGAGAAAGAGGTCAGAGGCTTTTTAGGACGCCTGAATTGCATTGCCCGGTTCATCTCGCATCTAACTGTTACTTGTGAACCAATCTTCAAGCTGCTGAAGAAAGATCAGGTAGTACGTTGGAATGATGAATGTCAGGCCGCTTTTGACAGAATCAAGGAGTATCTCCAAGAACCACCCATTCTTATGCCACCGGTTGAAGGGAGACCTCTGATACTATACCTGACAGTACTTGACAACTCAATGGGGTGTGTGCTGGGGCAGCATGACGAGTCTGGCTGAAAAGAGCATGCCATTTATTACCTTAGCAAAAAGTTTACCGACTGTGAGACCCGATACTCACTGCTCAAGAAAACTTGCTGCGCTTTGGTATGGGCTGCTCGCCGGCTGAGACATTATATGCTGACTCACACTACTTTGTTGATTTCGAAGATGGATCCTATAAAGTACATATTTGAAAATCCTGCTCTGTCCGGAAGAATAGCAAGATGGAAAATGATCTTGACAGAATACGATATCCAGTACACAACTCAGAAAGCTATTAAGGGAAGTGTATTGGCAGATCACTTGGCACACCAGGCAGTAGACGACTATCAGTCAATGAACTTCGAGTTTCCGGACGAGAGCATTATGATTGTGACTGATTGTGAAGTACTTGGACCGGATGAAGGACCTGAGGAAGGATCCCGATGGTCTATGCACTTTGACGGAGCCTCCAACGCTTTGGGTAACGGTATTGGCGCTGTGATCATATCTCCTCAAGGAACTCATACTCCACTCACTGCCCGGCTATGTTTCAACTGCACCAACAACATGGCAGAGTATGAGGCATGCATCATAGGACTTCAAGCTGCAATTGACTTAAGGATCAAGTTTCTGAGTGTCTTCAGAGATTCTTCTCTCGTGATCAATCAGATCAAAGGCGAGTGGGATACGAAACATCTGAATCTTATTCCTTACAGAGAATGTGTGTTGACATTGATCCCCCATTTCACAGAGATAACTTTTGAACATTTCCCAAGAGAGGAGAATCAGTTGGCGGACGCGTTAGCTACGATGTCTTCTATGTTCAAAGTCAAATGGGACAATGAGGCTCCCCGGATCATCATCTGGAAACTGGACGAACCGACATACTGTTGTGATCTTGAGACTGAGGTAGTGACTGAAAAACCTTGGTACCATGAGGTGAAGAGATACTTGGAAGCTCAGGAATATCCTGAAGGTGCATCTATCAATGATAAGAAGTTTCTAAGAAGGTTCGCATCGAAGTTCTTCCTCAGCAACGGCATTCTGTACAAGCGAAACCATGATTCAACCTTACTGCGTTGTGTGGATAAAACGGAAGCAGAAAGGATCATGGCAGAGCTACATGAAGGTACCTTCGGAACACATTCCAGTGGACATACCATGGCAAAGAAGATCCTTCGGGCAGGATATTTCTGGTCCACAATGGAAGCTGACTGTTACCAACACTCTCGGACATGTCACAAGTGCCAGATATATGCAGATAAGGTGCACGTTCCTCCGGTTCTTCTGAATGTCTTGACAGCACCTTGGCCTTTTGCAATGTGGGGCATAGATATGATCAGCGAGATTAAACCTACGGCATCCAATGGGCATCGCTTCATCCTGGTAGCGATTGATTACTTTACAAAGTGGGTTGAAGCAGCTTCTTACGCTACAGTAACCAAGAATGTCGTGGCACGGTTCATTCGGCATAACCTGATCTGTCGGTACGGCGTCCCGGAAAGGATCATTACGGACAACGGTACCAATCTTAATTACAAAATGATCACTGAGCTCTGCGAGCAATTCAAGATACAGCACCACAACTCTTCTCCTTACCGGCCGAAGATGAATGGGGCTGTAGAAGCAGCGAATAAGAATATCAAGAAAATTGTGCAGAAGATGACAATGACCTATAAAGATTGGCACGAGATGCTACCGTTCGCTCTTCACGGGTACCGTACCTCAGCAAGGACGTCAACCGGGGCAACTCCTTTTTCCTTGGTCTACGGCATGGAGGCAGTCTTACCGATCGAAATTCAAATACCCTCTCTCCAGATAATGAAGGATGCAGATCTGAGCGAAGATGATTGGATCCAGACACGACTTGATCAATTAAATCTAATTGACGAAAAGAGACTCACTGCTATTTGTCATGGTCAGACGTACCAAAAATGGATGATCAGGGCATTTAACAAGAAGGTCAGACCACAAGAGTATCAAGTTGGGGATCTGGTAGTTAAACGCATCATCCTTCCTCAGAGTGATCCAAGGGGCAAATGGACCCCTACGTACGAAGGGCCATTTGTGGTTAAACATGTGTTCTCAGGAGGAGCCATGATTCTGACCACCATGGATGGTGACGACCTTCCTCACCCTGCCAATGCAGACATATTAAAAAGATACTACGCATGATAAAAGACCCGCTAGGTTGACATACCTAGGAAAAAATTAGGGCTTCCCGGCGAACCAAAAGGGTTCGGGCAAAATGAGGGATGAAATGAAAAAATCTGTACACCCGGCAAGTCGAAAACCTGAAAAGGCGGCTTGGGAAAAAATGGGTATCCTGGTGGACTGAAAACCCAAAACGGCGGTCCAGGAAAAAGTTAGGGATTAAAGCGTAATAATATGTCTCATTGGATCACTTTGCATCCAGAATCCGGTATCAACCATCAAGTTCAGATGGCATCGATCAATCAGCTTCATCATCAACTGAGCAGCAAAGTGATGAGATGCTCGAAGATATAAAGACGATAGCAGAGTTGGAACCCATTGAGATTATTCTTTTCACATAGCTATTTTGTTTTCCCTTTGTACAAATTGTATAAACTCTTATTCGGCGGCGTCCTCCTACTAGGACGTCAGCCTCTTGTACATAAACGCCTATTTATAGGCAAATTCAAAAATCAATACAAATTCACTTTTCAGTTAAAATTGCCAATTGTTTTCCTTTTCTGTTTTGTTTTGCGAAGAACGTCCAAGGTTCAATTTGTGATATATGCATTTGACACTAATTGCTAACTCATGAATGTTTGCATACGAAACAAAGGATTAATTACAGGTAACATTAGAAACAGGGGCAATAATGAGTGATCTAAACGATCTAATTGCTCTGTCCACCAAGGTACCAAGGTAAGTTCAGCCGAAGAACATAACCAAGATCTCTTAACTCCCTAAAGAGTGAGCCAGCAAGTCCATACACTCTCCCCAAGCAAAGCTATACTATCAGCCTTAAGGAAGTTGAGTATCCTCCAGCAGATCTCAACATTCCCCAGCGCAATGTACGAACATTCCTAACAAGCATCCCCGGCAGTCTTGATCTAAGATTGTTCCCCGGCGGTATATCAGACATTCAACAGAGCCACTTCCCCAATATATCTCAAAATTTCCCCAGGAGAGTCCAGTCTGAAGATTTCCCCAGGAAAAGCTGAACCATCTCCCCAGCAGTAAGCTTACCCCTAGTAGATTCTGGAAGCTTATCCCCTCGCAAAGCACGAACGCGTCTCCCGGCTTGATTCAAAGGTTATTTCCCTACCAGGATATAACTGGGTTATCCTCAGCCAAAAGCCACGGAAAAATCGTCCTCGGTGAAGTCTTCTTATCCCCAGCGGAGTCTATTAAAACTTTCAACAAAACTCAACAATGGTATCCCCAGCGGAGTTATCAACTTCTCAACAGAGTACCTCTCCTCCCACAGAGTATTATTCCCCAGCAAGATCGCTAGAGTAGTTATTCCCCGCAGAGTAATCTCTTCATCAAGTTTATTCCCCAACGGAGTCATCTTCTCCTACCGACTCATTCTTGCAATCTTCATCCCCAGCAGAAACGAAGAACTCTCTCCAACCATCAGCCCATGATTTAACTCCCGGCATTCGTCAAGGATATATTTTCCCAGACGAAAATACATTCAAAAACATCACATACATCATGATACATGCATAAACGCAACATATCTTACAATCTCATTTATGTTGAGAACATCATTGCTTGATCCATGGCATACATTACATACACTGACTTTTACATTTCAGGAAAGATCCAGTTAAGTTCTCAGCTATTCCAAGACCTTGCCTGGTCCAGTTAAATCGACTCCTAAAGATTTTTCTGATGCTGATCCAGTCAAAGGCCTTCTCTGGTCCAGTTAAATCGATTCCTAAAGATTTTCCTGATGAAAACCCAGTTGAAGATTCCAAGACCTTGCCTGGTTCAGTTAAATTGATTCCTAAAGATTTTTCTGATGCCGATCCAGTCAAAGGCCTTCTCTGGTCCAGTTAAATCGATTCCTAAAGATTTTCCTGATGAAGACCCAATTGAAGATTCCAAGACCTTGCCTGGTTCAGTTAAATCGACTCCTAAAGATTTTTCTGATGCCGATTCAGTCAAAGGCATTCGCTGGTCCAGTTAAATCGATTCCTAAAGATTTTCCTGATGAAGACTCAGTAGAAGACATCCAAGGTTCTCTCATCGTTACTGTTGAGGTAGTAATCGCCCAAGTTTCTCTCATCGTTACTGTTGAGGTAGTAATCGCCCAAGGTTCTCTCATCGTTACTGTTGAGGTAGTAATCGCCCAAGGTTCTCTCATTGTTACTGTTGAGGTAGTAATCGCCCAAGGTTCTATCATCGTTACTGTTGAGGTAGTAATCGTCCAAGGTTCTCTCATCATCCCGTTGAGGTAGTAATCGTCCAAGGTTCTCTCATCGTCCCGTTGAGGTAGTAACCATCCCTGATTCATTCATCACCTTTTGAATTACCAGACCCGATTCCTGTATCTTGCCAGGGTGCGTCTGAAGAGTTTGAGGATCCGATTCCTGTATCTTGCCAGGGTGTATCTGTTGACGACTAGCATTACTAGACCCGATTCCTGTATCTTGCCAGGGTGCGTCTGAAGAGTTTGAGGATCCGATTCCTGTATCTTGCCAGGGTGTATCTGTTGACAACTAACATTACCAGACCCGATTCCTGTATCTTGCCAGGGTGCATCTGAAGAGTTTGAGGATCCGATTCCTGTATCTTGCCAGGGTGTATCTGTTGACAACTAACATTACCAGACCCGATTCCTGTATCTTGCCAGGGTGCGTCTGAAGAGTTTGAGGATTCGATTCCTGTATCTTGCCAGGGTGTATCTGTTGACGACTAGCATTACCAGACCCGATTCCTGTATCTTGCCAGGGTGCGTCTGAAGAGTTTGAGGATCTGATTCCTGTATCTTGCCAGGGTGTATCTGTTGACGACTAGCATTACCAGACCCGATTCTTGTATCTTGCCAGGGTGCGTCTGAAGAGTTTGAGGATCTGATTCATGTATCTTGCCAGGGTGTATCTGTTGACGACTATATTCTCCAGACTCGATTCCTGTATCTCGCCAGGGCACGTCTGAAGAGTTTAAAGATTCGAATCATGTAACCAACCAGGGCGCATCTACGTAATGAGCTTGAAGATCAACTCCTGTAACAGGCCAGGTAATTATCTTTCTTTTTCAGGTACGCAAGTCCTCGCTAAGGAAACTCTTACGCGATCGACACCCAGATGGCATCTATAAGCCCATCCACCTATCCATCACCTCTCAACATGGCATCTGTAAGCCCGTCTTCCTATCCATCAATCTCCAAATGGCATCTGTAAGCCCATTCACATTGCTAACATGTGAGCGCAAATTTCTGGGCACTCTAGTGTTCAATCATCTTCTACCCTCGGATTACGAAAGGCACGCCAGCCAATCTACATCCTCATGTCTAAGAAGATTGAACAGGGGCAACTGTTGTACCCCAAAATTTTCCCTCCCATATTCTTCAAAGATTTGTCAAGATCAAGCTTCAAAATCTCTCAAGAGTTGCACAGTCCAATGGCCTCCTAACAGTAAAAAATTAGGGTTTTGGTTCTGATAAAGAAATTGAGGTTTCCAAGGGTCCAAACAAGTCCCACATACCCATATACATTGTCAAGCATCCATATGCCAAGTTTCAAGACTCACAGCATCAAACTGCACAGTCAAAAACCCTAATTGCTTCACAGTCAACTGCAGGGGCAAAATGGTCATTTGACAGTCAAAAGTCAAAAATTTTGGTCAACATCTTATTTTGAAGCCACAAACATCATTTGATCAATTCTTGATCATGATTCTCAAGGAATGGCTCAAAAAGTCTCAAGATGCAAAAGTTTCTATTTTTGGACAGTTGAAAAAGTCAACTGCAAATTGACCAAGGCATAACTTCCACATGGTTTATCAGAAAAATTCCATCCAAAGCTCATTTTGAAGAGAATTACATTTCCTACAACTAATCTTCACACTTCAATACCATGAAATGCTCTCATAAAAAGTTATCAATTTCAACATTATAGGTCATTTTCAAAAGTCAACAAAAAGGTACTTTAAGTCAAAGACCATAACTTGCGATTGGTAAGTCAAAATCACATGGGACCAAAGGCATTGGTTAGAGGACTTCAAGACCTTTCCAAAATGTCCAAGAACATGATCAAAGCTTAAAAATTGAGCAAGATATGCCTTGTGGAAGTTGGGAATTTTTTGGGAATTTTGAAAAGTCAACTTTGCTTCAAATGCCTCAAAATTCCTAATGGGCCTCAATTTCTTCCATGAATCATCACCCAAAGGCCATGCACGACCCATTGACTTTAAAGTGAGTTATTTTCTTATTTTTAATTAATTAATTGAATTTTTAATCTTATTAATTCATTTAATTGAAATTAATTATGAGAAAAATACTAAATCATACTTTTCAAATCTTTTTGTGCATAGAATTCACTCAATATTTCGTGCACCATTCAATAAGGAAAGATTCAATATGATTGGCAATGATTGGCATAAGAAAGGCATGGAAAAGATTAAAAAAGATTGGATTAAAAATCAAATATTGAATCATTAATACAAGGGTTTTGGGCATGGTTTTTTTAACCTAAATTGCTTCAGATACATAAGCACAAGTTAACCTAATCCTAAGGAGAACAAAAAATTGCTCAAGAGGCTGCCTACCAATTTGCAAAAGTTGATAAAAAATTTGAAATCTGAAAACACGGTTGCAGTGTGATTCAAAGCTCAAAAAGCATTCCAAACGCTTACTGGGACCTTCCTGAACGTGTCTCAATACCTTTCCAGTCTCCACGCACAAGGAATTGGTAGAACCATGTTGCACTTTTCACAAAAAAAATCATAATCGTGTTCTAATTTTCATGCATTATACATGTATTTTGAATGTTGATTTATACTAACATGACTGCTCTGAAGCTAATAGTACCACTCAATTGAAGAATGACTGCCTATATCATGATCCACCATTAACGCATGTTAGGGTTTCAAAAACCTTGATTTAGGGTTTTCTTCATATGGTAAAATTGACCATTCAAACCTAGACCATTGGATTCAGGACATCCAAATGAATCAATTGACTACCTCGCGCCCTTTTTATAATCCACCAGGCTCTAATCGCTATTTTTGTGTATTACAGTTAGTGGGGGTTTAAAACCCCTGCTATTTGATTTTAGTTACAGGGAAGAGACGAAGAAGAAGGCAGCGTGTCTGATCATGGTTGGTCAGTTTGAATACTGGTGCGCTTTTTTTTGGTTATTCCAGAATAATGCTTGTTTTCTCTTATATTATTTCTATTCCATTAAGCTAACAAAGAAACGCGTTTGGCTTGGTGGAAGATGACTTGTCATGCAGGTATTGGGACCTGGGTTCGATTCCCAGGTCCCCCACTTCTTCAATAATATTTTTCTCAAAACGCTTCCATGCAGCATGCTCTCCCAGGGTTCATCATGTGCTCTCACTTGCTTGCTTGCCACGCGCCCAGGAGATCAATCCAAAGGCCAGAATCTGGACTCCATCATGCGCGCTAGTCAACTGAGGCACACGTAACCACCAAAAGTCAAACAAGGCCTGGAATAGAGTGGACCAAACTGCTTTCAACAAACCTCCAAATTGGGTCTGAATACCCCCCTTGTTTGTATTTTCTTTCTCTCTTTTTTTCTCTTTTATTTATTTTAATTATTTTAATTGTTTCTTTTAATTCACAAAATAATTTTCATAAAACCAAAAAAATCAGAAATCATGAAAATAAAAATATGTTTTATTTAATATTTAATGCATTAATATTTTTGTAAATAAATTTTCAATAATCAATTTAGCTTGGTAATCTGTACCCTATCTCTTACCCATCTGGTGTAAGGCTCTCTTGCTATGGCATTCTTTCTTTCAGCTCTCCTCTTATCGACCTTATTCCAAGCCCGGATAACCTTGTTGAGCAACTCTTGGTCTTTTGTACCCATGTAGATGATCAATGGTTGGAGTTATTCGTCCATAGGTCTATCTTCCAAAGGATACCCTAGATGTCGCAGGGCCAGAGTAGGGTTGTAGTTAATACAGCCTCGTGATCCAGTCAGCGGGACATTAGGAAAGTCTCCACAGCTAATAGTGATGTCACCAATATCTAGCTTCCTTGCATACCATAGTATCGTGTTTGCAGTGAGAGACTTTAATTTCTAGGGCCATTCGCATTTGGTCAGCTTCAGAATCATATAGCCTTCTTTGTAAAGATGGGTCATGAACCAAATATATAGGAGTGGAATGCAACAATTCAAAGTTCCTTTTCTATTTTCATACATCATATGCAAATTTTAATAAATGTCAGCGAGTAGAGCAGGAGTTGGATCAATATTAAAGACTTTCGTGCCCTAAAATATGCTAATGGCTGCAGGGTCAATATAGTCTGTGTTCCGAGGAAATAAAATTACACCAAATACCAGTAGCCCTAACCAATCAACACAAGACTCCAATTCTTTATAGTTAGCAAATTCAAATGCCTTGGCTTCCAAGTATATCCTTTTGATTCCTTGTATTGGACCTTCCCGTCGGTAATTTTGCACTAACTCAGGGTAAGGGATCCCTAAGCCTTTTGCCAAAACTTTGACTTCAACAGTTTGTCTGATACCCACATAGGCCTTCTCTTTGGAAAAGTTCAGAATTCTGTCAAATTCTTCTAGAGCCATTGCTAGCTGGAAGTCTTGGAAAGTAAAACATCGCAGCGGAGGGTCGTAGAACTGAAATAGGGCAGATACAACATCCATTTGAACATCTACTCTGGTCAAGTCAAGGGTATCCCCATAACAACGAGCATACATCTTCAGAGCTCTCTCAGATGACTTCCTCTTTATAGTTTTGATTTCTGAAAGGTCGTGATGGAAGGCATTGACGCAGACAAGTTGTTTCCCTTTGGTATCCATTTTTTTAGACAGTCTCTAAAAACTTGATTTTACTATCTTTCGTTTCGGTACCCTGTGAAAAAGACAGATAAAAGACGCAATTGATGAATATATGACAAATATGAATGCATGAATGTATGGATGTATGGTTTAGTGGCGGGGTTTTGTGATAAGTACCCTTAGAAGGTAGGTTCCTTAATTTTGACCTATGGTTGGTTTACCCTCCGAAAAGGTGGCTTCCTTAAGGGTGTCATGAATAACACCAGAGGGAAAAGGCACAAGGGCCTCCATTAGGTGGACTGAGACTTTCGTCTCAAAGTCGTGAAAGGTCTCGTCGTGAATTTTTAGGTTAAGGTCATTACAAAGAGTCATAGGTGATCTTCCAAAGTCCTGCTCGTCAAGAGGATATCTCTTGATAAGTATTCCTTTTTCAGAAATTCACCGACTCTAGGCGAAGTCGTCACATAAACTCGCAGGGATGATATACCCCCTAAGCTAATAGATGAACCATCTTTCTAAGGGTTATATTGAAAATATTTTGAGAAATAAAAAATCCCACCACGCAGTAAATATATGATAAAAAGAATTGACAATAAATAAATAAATGCAATAAATAATGTAATAAATAAATAATGTAATTGTGATCGGTGGATCTGGAACTGCCTGTTTAACGCTGGTTCGCGAAATGTCGCGGAAGCAAGAGTCGCCACCGTCTTTTATTTTCTCCAACATGGAAAGGACAAAAGCACAGAAAAATTCCTTATTGAGATTAGTTCTCGGTTCGGGAGGTAGATTTATAGAAAGGGAAGGTGTTAGCACCCTTTCTATCCGTGGTTATCCATGGGCTCTTAGATACTTGCTCATTTGTGTTTTCAAAAGGTTTGTTTTCTTTTCAAGGTGAGTGAGTTTGAAAAAGTTTCTTTGAAAATTTCAGATTGACTCTTGTATCATTCCTCAAGAGTGTTTGAAAAGTTGTTTTGAAAGCTTTTTGAAAAGTGTCGGTGTGAAAAGAGTTTTTGATTTGTTTTGAATTAGAGCAAGTATCTACGAGTCGTCTACCTACCCTAAGGAATTAGGCTGTGTAAATGTCCTTTAGGTAGTGCCATCCCACCATTGAGAGGTAGGTAGCACCACCATTGGAGGTGTTCGGGTCAATTCGAATTAAGGGACAATGTGGTCACCGAGCAACAGTAAGACACCTTAGAAGCTACCCTTATGCCATTGATCTTTTTTATTCCGAGGCAACCGTTTCGAGGCAACTATTCCGAGGCAACCATTCCGAGGCAACCATTCCGAGGCAACCATTCCGAGGCAACTTGTTCGAGGCAACTAGATCAACGGACATAAGGACTCACTAAGACGTCCTATACTCGACGACCACGTTTCGAGGGGCAAGGCAACAGTGAGGCGTACCCTAGGAGTGGTGTGTGAATTGTGTGTCATTTTTAGATAATATTTGTCTTATCATGCATTGGGTGTGCTACGCTTTGATTTTATTTGGGCATTCATTCTTTCATGTGATTAGCAGTTAAAAGGTGCGGAAATTAAAATGCAGAAAATAAAAGTCCTACGCTATTACAAGGCGCGGGTCTATACATCGCCAAATTAACAAAGACCCGATTTTGAATAAAAGTGTGGAAAGTAAATGTCTTAATTACTATTACAAAGCTTTGGGGAAAATACATTATATTTACAAAGAAAATAAGATAAAAGCGCGAAAAGAAATTATATTCGAAGGTGCGAGGGCGTTGGACCCTTTAAAGAAATTAAATTGAAATTACAAATTAATTAAATTATTTAACGAAGAAAAGAAATGTTTTTAGGTTTTTTTTTTGTTTTGGTATTTATGAAATAAAGAGAAAAAGAATTAAAATTAGAAATTTAACAAAACCCTAGTTCTAAGTTGTTTTTAATTATTTAAGAAAAATGTTCACGTTTTAACCTAATTTACACTAATTAATTAATTAAGTGAGTATTTACAAAATTAATAATTAATAATAATAAGAATAAGATGAAATTATTTTATTGAGAAAAAGAATAAAAAATCTAAAAAAACCTAATTTCTACCTATTTTAGTTATTTAAAATTGAAACCCTAAATTAAAACTAAATTGATTATTAAATTTATTTACAAAATAATATTAAATAAAACATATTTTTATTTTTATGATTTCTGATTTTTTTGGTTTTTATATGAAAAATATTTTGGTGAATTAATTAAAACAATAAAACAAATTAAAATAAATAAAAGAGAATAAAAAGAGGGAAAGAAAATACAAACAAGAGGGGTTTCTGGCCCAATTATGGAGGTGTTGTTGAAGTAATTTAGCCCAAGAAGGCAAGGGCCTGCCTTGACTTTCCAGCGCGTATGTGGGATAGTTGACTAGCGTACATGGTAGTCAGCACATTCTGGCCTTTGGATGGATCCCTGGGGACACTTGGCAGGCAAGCAGGCAAGGCGTTTGGTGGACCACTGGATGAGTGCAGCGCTGGAACATGTTAGAGAAAAAATTATGAAACATACAAGGGGACCTGGGAATCGAACCCAGGTCCCAATACCTGAAGGACAACACACCAACCAACTGAGCCAACACATTATCTTGATATTATAATGGGACGTGAATATTATGAGAGAGAATAAGCGCTATTGGTAAACACAAAAAAACACGCGCGAATGTTTGAATTGCCCAGTTTGGTTGAGACAACTCAGCGTCTTCTCCATTGTGTCTTTGTTTTTGCCTGAAAATAAGAATAGATAGCGGGGGTTTTAAACCCCCACTAAACTCAAACTGAAAAATAGCGAATAAGTCATATGCAAATATAAAAAGGGCGTGATGGGGGGAATTGATTCGTTGGAAGGTTCTGAATCCAGTGGTACAGGTTTCATGGCCTAATTTTTCCAGATGAGGAAACCCCCAAATTCAAACTTCTGAAACCCTAGAACACTTTCATGGTGGATTTCTGTACAGGCATCCATTCTTCAATTGAACGATACCATTAGCCTTAGAATGATCATGTTAGTTTAAATCAAACATTAAAATGCATGGAAAATGTCTAGAAATCAAAACACGATTAAGAATAATTTTGAAAGAAAAGTGAATCTGTTCTACCAATTCCTTGTGCGTGGAGAGTTGGTTTCGATTGGAATAGCTTCCTGGTAGTGTCAGGAATGTAGTGGAATGGTTTTGCAGTCTTGAATTATGCTCTAGCTAGGTTTTCAGTTTTGAGATTTTTAGGAAAAAAGTGCAAATTTGTTCTCTTGTTTGAGGCGCAGCTTCTGTGTTCTTATGCCTTAGGTTATGTTTGCATATGTATGTAGCATGATTAGGTCAAACAAAACAAGCCCATGATCCATGTATTCAATGCTTTTGAATTTTTGATTTTGCATATCTTTTCTTCAAACTTTTTGCCATGAAAACTTGCCTATTTTGGAAGATCTTGCCTCTTGATGTGGTACACGAAATCTTTAGGTCATGATGAGTGAATATGCTGCACCAAAAGATTTGGAAAACATGATTTGCTATTTTTGTCATATTTAATTTTAATTAAGTGAATTAATAATAATAATAATTCAAATAATTAATCAAAAATGATAAAATAACTCCCTTGGATGTCAATGTGTCGTGCATAGCCTTTGGGTGATGATTCATGGAAGAAATTGAGGCCCATTAGCAGTTTTGAGGCTTTTGAAGCAAAGTTGACTTTTCAAAATTCCCAAAACTTTTCCAACTTCCACAAGGCATAACTTGCTCAATTTCTAAGATTTGATCATGTTCTTGGACATTTTGGAAAGGTCTTGAAGTCCTCTAACTAATGCCTTTGGTCCCATGTCATTTTGATTTACCAATCTCAAGTTATGGTCTTTGACTTAAAGTGCCTTTTGTTGACTTTTGAAAATGACCTATAATGTTGAGATTGATAACTTTTTGTGAGGGCATCTCTTGGACTTGAAGTGTGAAGATGAGTTGTAGGAAATGTAATTCTCTTCAAAATGAGCTTTGGATGGAATTTTTCTGATAAACCATGTGGAAGTTATGCCTTGGTCAATTTGCAGTTGACTTTTTCAACTGTCCAAAAATAGAAACTTTTGCATCTTAAGACTTTTTGAGCCATGCCTTGAGAATCATGATCAAAAATTGATCAAATGATGTTTGTGGCTTCAAAATAAGATGTTGACCAAAATTTTTGACTTTTGACTGTCAAATGACCATTTTGCCCCTGCAGTTGACTGTTGAGCAATTAGGGTTTTTGACTGTGCAATTTAGTGTTGTGAGTCTTGAAACTTGGCATATGGATGCTTGACAATGTTTGTAGGCATGTGGGACTTGATTGGACCCTTGGAAACTTCAATTTCTTTGACAGAACCAAAACCCTAATTTTTTACTGTTAGGAGGCCATTGGACTGTGCAACTCTTGGGAGATTTTGAAGCATGATCTTAGCAAACCTTGAAGAATATGGGAGGGCAAATTTTGGGGTACAACAGCAATAAATAAAAAAACCGAAAGTAAAAACCCTGAAACCTAAAGTTAAATCCCCAACAGAGTCGCCAGCTATTGCGACTGGTTTTTAATCAGAGCCGCCACTATTAATTTTTATCCTAGGGAAGGGAATCTAATAGAAAACCCTAATTCGCAGACAGAGATTCTAGGTTTGGGACTTCTTTAGACGAAGTCAAGGTGTTAGGCACCTTTCAACTACCTTGTTCACAAGGATACTAGGTTTTAGGTTTGAGTTGGGGAAACAGGATTTAAATTTAATTAGGGGAAGGGTTTACATTTTTTATAGGGGAACTCACTACGATTTTTAATCGTATGCCTACGTATCCTCTTAAGAGGAATCAGAGTCTCCATTTGTAGTTCGTATGGGGTTGGTGTTTTTTAGGGGTCGCAAACGTACTTTGAATCACCTCGCATTTTGGCCTGGAGTAGTGATTGCGGAGATTTTGGCTAAATGCGCAGAAAGTCAAAATATGCTTGAAACCTGTTTGCAAAAATAGTTGTTTAGATTACTTTGTTGTGAAAATAAGTTTGAGATTTGTTAAGTGTTTTTTTATAGATATTAATTGCAAAAATTCTTATTAATGCATGACATAAAAAATATTTAATGCAAATAATATAAGAAAATAATATGAAATTTTTGATGTAAAAAATAATTTAAGTGATATAATAAATAATATTAATATTTACGATAAAAATCAATAATTATAATAATATAAAAATAATTACAAAAATAGAAAAGTAAAAGAAAAAAAACAATTTATGAACAGGGGGGTTGCATCTTCTGGTTGTTAAGCCCTAGCGAAAATTTTGGAAAAAGGGATGTTCTGAAAGGGGCAGAAGTTTTGTAGGGTATGGAGGGAAATTGACTGGGTTTTGGCCCCAGTCGCAGAACTTTTGAAAAGGCACGATGTAAGCTAGTTAGCAAAGTCAGAAAATAAGGACATCAAATTCTGGGCTAAGCCCACTACTCAGAATTTCTGGAAAAGGGCAGACAAAAAGTGTATAAGTCTAATGCTGATTCTGGACAAGGAAAAAATATGAAACTTGGGTTAAGCCTATTCAGAACTTCTAAAAAGGGAACTACATATGAACGTATGAAATTAGCGTGAACATATGCAATCAGATTATAAGACTATCTACAGATTTGTTCTCAGCCCTGCCTATGTTCTTCTGACCTTATTCATCTTACACCCAGCATGAAGACAGTAAATAAACAAATTAAAACTTGTTACCCCTTTGGCGCCTTTACTTTTGATTCTGGTGCGTGTTTTGCTGTCCTTTCCTTCTTCTTTGGCAAATTCTGGTGACAGCAACGATGAAAGGTGGAGCAACGATGATTGAAACTAAGGTTCCAGATATTGGAACCTCAGTTACTCTTCTGCGTGTTCTTCTTCTGGGTTTTCCAGAAACTCTTGTGTTCTTCCTATTCTTGCTCCTACTGCGTTTTTCTTGTGTGGAAAACTTTTCTGCAAATTCATCTCTCTCTCTCCAGAAACATTTCTCCTTTTTTTTCTCCACCCGTTTGCTAATTTGATCCTCTATTTATAGTGTTCAATTTTTGGGCTTGGACTATGGCTAGAGCAAATATTGAGGATAAAATTAAAAAGATTTGATTGGAATTGATACTCTGTGGAAGATTCCATTGAAATTGATACTCTGTGGAAGATTTGATTGAAATTGATACAGCGCACGTCCAACAGATTTGGGCTTGGGTTGCTTATCCTCTGAAACTCTGAGCTTAGGTTGTTGAAGATAATCTGATTCTGCCCTTGCTTACAATTTGCCTCTGCTAGAAGATCTGATATTCCAGTTTTGTACCAGTACTAGCCTGTGCGTGATTCTGGCTCTGATATGCACAACTTTTTGCATTTGTTTCTGTAAAGAAGAACTTCTGGGATTTGTTTCAGAAGTACTATTGGGTCAGAGCTTGATCCATTCATCCTAGCATTTCTTCCTTTGCAGTCAGAACTTCTCCTTTAATTTAATTAGGACTAGCGTTATTTCTTCCCCTTTCTTTTGCATACTCCCAGATTTAATTTTTCACCCCTCCTATTTTAATAACAACTAAATCTTCTTGATTTAAAATAAACTCCCCCCTAATCTTGAATATAGATAGTCCATCATATATTGTTGTACCATCTTTAAATAAATAATTCTAAAAGAATGATCGCTGAGGTAGGACAAATTTGGGGTATGACACCTTGTGAGTGATTGTAAAAGTTGTTGAAGTTGTTGGAATGTTTTGAATCGCGAGTCAGAGTCGGAAGTGCAAGTAGATGAGTATGATTTCAAGAGTGGTAAGTGTTGGTACTAGTACAAGTAAATTATTTTTTGATGTTATCGTAAAGTGTGTAATAGTATGTCGCTGCATGACGTCGGTGTTTGCATTTTTGGATAACTTTAGAAATTCATATCTTGTGTTCCGAGTATCGGGTTGGTTTTTCGTTTGAACCTATGGGGAGATAGAAATATATTCTATCCTATGAAAGTGTTTTCAAATATGGTAGATGCATTCCTATATGGAGGGAGTCTGAACTCCTTTACGGAACTAGAGGCTTTTTGGGCCTAAATGATTATTATCGCAGTTGTTCGAGACGAGGTCAAGCATAATATATATGTTATTGACGATTAAGTTGAGAAATGAGATGTTCGGAATTAAAAAGGATAGTTTTTCATCATTTCAAGTATGATATGTTGATGTGAAGAAAGTTTGTAGAACTAAAGAAAAGATTAATGACTTCTCCGTTATTGGTTTTGCCTAATCCGAGTGAGTCATTTGTAGTGTATTATGGATGCGTCTAAGATGGGACTTAGTGGTGTGCTAATGATGAAGGGACAAGTTGTTGCTTGTGCTTCTAGATGACTCATAGTTCATGAGAGGAATTATGCTATGTGTGACTTAGAGTTAGGAGCGGTGGTGTTTATGTTGAAGATTAAGAATGATTTTCTAGATAGTATCAAAGAAGCTCAAAAGTTAGATGTGCATGGTGTGTTGAGATTCTGTAATCGAATTTGTATTCCTAAAGATGCAGAGATGAAGAAAGTAATTCTTGAGTTGGAGAACACTTAACCTTCGAGTAAGGTTAAGTGAGTGTAATATGGACCGTGCAATATGTTGAGCGTTGGTGTCTCATCGACAAGATCGAATGAGAGGGATGTTGTGGGAGTATTTGTAAACCTCATTGGAAATTATTGGATTATGGTTCTTGAGGCGACTTGAGTAAAAGTTCTAAATGAACATTATTATATTTTGGCAATGATGGTTTATACTCCATTATAGTTGTCGGCTATCTATTAAGAAATTGAGGAACTGATCACCCTTAATCTCTTGTTGATAGTAGACGAGATCGTTTTGGATGGTATAGATTTGTCTTGCAATCTTAATGGTGTGTGAAGTGATTGATGTTATGTCATGATGATAGTCGCTCACTAGTTTGTGTGAAGGAATAGAGGAATTTCTAAGAAAGAATTGAGACATATTGAACAAGTCGGAGTGGCGAGTTATATGCGAATTAACATCACAAAGTGAAAGATTGAGAATATCAAGTGAATAATGGTTTTATGGTGGGTATTGAGGAAAGTATGAAACTAGATTGAAACTTGCAGGCTAGATAGTTGACGAAAATTTTAATGAAGACGGTGACTTAAGATGGATTATCAGAGTTGCACAGCTGAAGCGTGATGTGGCACAATTGCTATGCGTGTACGACTTGTTAGAAGTGAAGCATTAAAACATCAGAAGCCTATGGGAATGGTGTGTCTTAATCTACATGCTTGATTTGGTGGATTGTTGATATAGAGATGTTGTGGCAGGGCACTATGTTTGCTAGCAAATATTTGCGGATTTTATAAGAAGATTGTTATGGACTGTTGGTTCATGGTAAGCTATGGGTATGCTTGTTGAGTTATACAGTTAAGTTGATGTTGTAATGATTTTTTATCGTTATTGAGATGTTATTGTTGATTTCCATAAGTAAAGAATGATACTCCATAATATGTCGAAGTCGATCATGTTGGATGTGTTGATGTCACTATAAGAGTAATACGACAATGTGAATAGATTTGTTGATAATTGACATACGAGAATGAAATTGTGTATGTGTTTTGATGTTGAAAATATTGTTAAGATGATATTTCGATGATGTATATCCAAGTAAAAGTTTGTTATAGTTGTTGCTACTTTAAATTTTGATATGTCAGATTATGGTGGAGTAGTTAAGATGCTAGTCACGATTGTGTCGCGAAGTGTTGAATGATTAGCATGTATGTGATTGATTTAAATCGTGTTGAGTTATTGATTTATCAGGAAAGTAGTGGTCAAAGTGTTTCCAAATGCAACTTTGAAATCAACGGGTTGGATTCGAAACTCGTACTAAGAGTGGTAGTATCAAATAGATTTTCGAGTACAAAAATATTCTAAGTGGGTGAGAGTTGTAACGCCCGTTAATTTAATTAATTATTTAATTAAATTAATTATGGATTAATGGTTGAACATGTTGTTGAAATTGTTGAAGTTGTGGAATGTCGAGAAATGTTGATTTAAGTTGCTAAGTTGTTATTTGGTTGATATTAAATTGATTGGTTGATTAATATTAGTAATAATATTAATATAGATATTAGAATATTGTAAGGTTTATTAGTTGGGCTCATTATTTAGTTGTATGGAGTAATAGGTGGGGTGTGAAAGTTAGACCCAATAAGATTAGTAATAATTATAAGGTTAAGCTAATTAAAGGAGAATTAGGTTAATTGAACAAGTCTTGGAGAATTTCGTGGGAACATGAGAAGTTCCAAAGTTACATAGAAGAGGCAAAGGTTGGAAGCTATGGCAAGAGACTTTAACTAGTAGAATAGAGCGATCTCCAATCTAAGGTAAGGGTGGGGTTCTGACTATCTAATGGGTTGTATGACCGATTTTATGTGGGATTGGGTTTGTAAAATTTCCTTTGTTCGTGTTTAGCTGTTGTAATTGATACTGAGATATGGTTGCTGTCAACGAATTGGTTGTGGAAAATTACTCTATGTTTATTGGGTATAATTTTATGTTGCTAGGATATTGTGTTGTGTTGTTGAATTTGATATCGTATTACTTTCGTAGCAGACGGAAGAAATTAGGACGAAAACAAAAGAAACAAACACACTGTGGCGAGTGGCACAAGGGTGTGTGCCGAGCGGCACTCTTGGGGATTATGGGTGCCAAGGGGCACGGGATACATGCCGAATGACATGGTTGTTGAGAAAGGAGTGTCAACCGGCACTATGTACTTATGGGAGGGAGTTGTGCCGAGGGGCACACTCCATTTTCCTTGTCTTTTTGTTTTACTCGTTGCTACACGAAGCCTTAACTTGTTATTGTTTTGTGGCCCATGTGTATTGTAGCATAGTGGCACTTATAACTAAATTAGTAGTAGAATTAGTATGAATTAGCATAGACATTTTGGTAGCAGTATATAGCAGAGTTATCGGTAGGATTAATTTGTGGAAATCAATATTTGGAAGAGACAGACTTAATAAGTTGCAGAATTATTTTAATTAATTATAGTAGTACCCCATTAGATTAATATAAACCAAGTAGCAGATTTGTTGGTATCTAGCAGAGGTAACTGTTAGATTGACACTTAGTTGGTATCTAGAGTAGCAGTGGCAGCAGAGTTAATAATAATGGTGTCCCAGAAATTAGATTTGCACAAGATGCTAAGTAGAAGAGGATGGTTCAATTAATTTAGCGGAGTGGTATATTAATAACAGATGCAATAATTTAGCAGATAATTATCGGTAGAAGTAATTAGTAGAATAAATTGGCAGAAGATCAATGTAGTAATTAGTAATAAATTATTATGTGGATAACAGGTAGTGTATGTTAGTAATTTAGTTAAGGATTAATTAACCAGAAACAATCGAATTGTACAAACAAATTCGCGGAGCGTTTGTAGTATATTTTGGTTAATGCGGTGTATTGTATACTTTGCTGGAAAAAATATGAATTTCAGGTGGTATTGGATTGTTAGGCTTATGGCCAATGTTGTTTTCTTGTTGATATGGTTGCGAAATTACCATTATTGATATGATATTGTTGTTGTGACATACTAAGTTTAAGGCTTATGCCAACGTTGTGTTAATTGTTGTTGTTGAAATATCAAGTTGTAGGCCTATGGCCACATTTGAATTATGTTGAGTTGTTGTGTTATTGTGATTGTCACTGTGAATTCTTGTTGGTAATGCAAAGTTGCAGGGAATTTTAGATGATGATGAATTACCTCTATTTACTAGTAATAATAGTGATGTGGGCTTATGCCTTGCGATGGATGATGATTGTTGTGAGTATGTGATAGTGCATTCATTGAGTCACATACATTTGCATACTGTGTGATGGCCTGGATTGGTAAACTGTGAAGAAGGCTTATACCTTGTTGATGCCTCTATTTATTGGCAGATTTTTAAGATGGGAGTTCTGCTCCAATGGTACCACATGCATGTGAATTGTAATTGAGTCGCAGTTAATGTTGCATTTTGAGTTATGAATTTGTAGTTATGTCGTGTTAATGTCTTGTTGTGATTAAAGTTGTTTGAAGTGGTGATTTTATATGAGCTGATCTAATATATTATTTATCATGCGACTTATTATATTTCCGATATCTCACCCCTTCTGTTTGAATGTTTCCCTCTGTTGGTAACGTGCAGGTAATTAAGAAGGATAATTGTTACCTTCGATAGTTCGAGTCGATGTTGTCACTCTGATACATAGCACTCGGGGGGATGAACGCTTGATGTTTAGTTGTTGATATTTATTTCTATTTCTGAATTTTTAAGTTGATTACATAAAATAATTGTTGTCTTGAATTTGTTTTAGTTGAATACAAGATATTAAGTGAATTAAAGTGGAGTATGTATACTCCGCTGTTTATCAATAAAAAGTTGTTTGATTTTAAAGAATAAATCAGGCTCTTATCGGTTCATTCAAATTAAGTGTTATGTATCTATTTTATATGGGATTAAATGAAGTTGATTTTAAGTTGTAAATGTAGCATCCTATTTATGTTGAACTCTGATTTTATTATTATCCGCCGGGTAGAAATGGGGTGTTACAAAAATCCTAGTAAGAGGAAGTCGTCGAAGAAAAGATTTACAAAGTGAAAACATCTACCTATGTGGGAATAATCTCGTCAAGTTCCAACTTTGCTATTTCCCCCATGTCTTCAAGCATCTCATCCTTTGTTGTTGGAAGAAAGTGAGTGAATTGATTTGTACCATCTGAACTTTGACTTTGGTAATAAAGCTCTCTATAGTGATATAATGATGACATAATCATATGCTTTAATCTCTAATTTTTGCCTGGACCGCCCTTTCGGGTTTTCAGTCCACCAGGACAGCCTTTTTTGCCCAAGCCGCCTTTTCATGTTTTTGACTTGCCAGGTGTACAGTCTTTTCATATATATCCTTGATTTTTTCTTGAACCCTTTTGGTTCACCGGGATGCCCTTATTTTTTCCTAGGCTAGTCAACCTAACAGGTCATTTTTAAGCGTAATATTCTTTGACTATGTCTGCATTCACAGGGTGCAGGAAATCTTCACCGTCCATGGTGGTCAGTATCATAGCTCCACCAGAAAAAATCTTCTTGATTACAAATGGTCCTTCATAGATAGGAGTCCATTTGCCCATGGGATCACCTTGTGGGAGGATAATGCGCTTTATTACCAAGTCACCAGCCTGATATACCCGATGCTAGATCTTTTTATTAAATGCCTTGATCATGCGTTTCTGATACATCTGACTGTGACAGACAGCCGCAAGCCTCTTCTCGTCAATTATATTTAAATGATCTAACCTGGTCTGAACCCACTCGCCTTTACCCAAGTCTGCATCTTTCATGATTCTTAGCGAAGGAATCTGAACTTCAATAAGTAGGACATCTTCCATACCATATACCAGAGAGAATAGGGTTACCCCAGTTGATGTTCTAGCCGAAGTGAGGTAGCCGTGAAGAGAAAACGGTAACATCCCATACCAATATTTATATGTCACAACCATCTTCTGTATCATCTTCTTTATGTTTTTATTGGCGGCTTCCACTATGCCATTCATCTTAGGTCGATACAGAGAAGAGTGATGATGCTTGATCTTCAACTACGTACAGAGCTCAGTGATCATCATATTGTTGAGATTGGTATTGTTGTCTGTGATAATCCTCTCGAGGATTCCATACCGATAGATAAGGTTGTGCTTAATGAATCGGGCGACCACATTCTTAGTAACAAAGGAAAATGAGGCTGCTTCAGCCCATTTTGTAAAGTAATCAATGGCGACAAGGATGAAGCGATGTCCGTTAGATGTTGTGGGCTTGATTTCTACGATCATGTCGATGCCCCACATTGTGAATGGCCAAGGAGCAGTCATGACATTCAATGGTACCAGAGGCACATGAACTTTATCAACATAGATTTGGCACTTATGACAAATTTTTGAGTGGAGGTGACAATCAGTTTCCATAGTCGACCAATAGTAACTAGATCTTAAGATCTCTTTAGCCATAGTATGCCCACTTAAGGGTTGAATCTTGATTGCACTTGTATAGAATTCCATTGCTTAAGAAGAATTTAGCTGAAAACTTTCGCAAGAATTTCTTTTCATTGATGGATGCCCCATCAGGGTATTTTTGAGCTTAGAGGTGCCTTTTCACCTCATGGAACCAAGGTTTTTCCTCTACTCCATCAGTGTTAATTTCACAGCAGTGCGCAGGTTCGTCGAATCTTTCAATGGTAATTCTAGGATCCTCAGTGTCCCATCTGACCTTGAACATAGATGACATGGTAGCCAGAGCATCTTCCATCTCATTCTCTTCTCTTGGTATGTGTTCAAAGGTAATCTCCTTGAAATACGGAATCAAGGTTAACACGTTCTCTTTATAAGGAATGAGATTCAGGTGTTTCGTATCCCAATATCCTTTAATTTTGCTGATCACCAAGGCTGAATCTCCATGTACACTTAATAATTTGATTCTTAGGTCAATAGCAGCCCTAAGTCCCATGATACAAGCTTCATATTCAGCCATGTTGTTGGTGCAGTCAAAGCATAGTTTGGCAGTGAAGGGTGTATAGTAACCTTCAGGAGAGATGATCACATCACTGATTTCGTTGCCAAGTGCATTGGAAGCTCCATAAAAAACCGTGGTCCATCAGGATCCCGGCTCAGGTCCTTCATATGGTCCAGGTTTTACATAATCTGTTACTAAGATGATGTTCTCATCCGAGAATTCAAAGTTCATAGACTGGTAGTCGTCTACCGCTTCATGTGCCAAATGGTTGGCCAATACACTTCCTTTGATTTCCTTTTGAGTAGTGTACTGGATATCATATTCTTTTAAGACCATTTTCTATCGGGCAATTCTTCTGGAGAGAGAGATGGCTTTTCAAATATGTACTTGATAGGGTCCATTTTAGAGATCAACAAAGTAGTATGGGTCAACATATACTATCTTATTCAGCGAACAGCCCATGCCAAAGTGAAGCAAGTTTTCTCGAGCAGTGAATATATTGTTTCACAGTCGGTAAACTTTTTGCTAAGGTAGTATATTGCATGCTCTTTTCAACCAGAATCATCATGCTGCCCCAATACACACCCCTTTGAGTTCTCTAGCCCTGTTATGTACGTGATTATAGATCGTCCTTCAACTGGTGGCATAAAAATAAGAGGTTCTTGTAGGTACTTCTTAATTTTATCAAAGGCTATTTGAAAATCGTCGTTCCATTTTACTACTTTATCTTTCTTCAACAGCTTGAAGATTGGCTCACAAGTAGCAGTCAAATGTGAAATTAAACGGGAAATGTAATTCAGTCGTCCTAAGAAACCTATGACTTCCTTATTGGTACAAGGAGATGGCATCTCTTGAATGGATTTAACCTTTGCAGGATCAACCTCTATACCCTTACAACTGACGAAGAAACCCAGGAGCTTACCGGATCTCACCCCAAAGGTGCGGTTGTTCGGATTTAACCTCAGTTTATACTTCCTCAGTCTTTCAAATAGTTTGTGCAGGTGATCAAAATGCTCTTATTCATTTTTCTACCTGGCTATCATGTCGTAAAGGTAGAGCTCTATTTCATGGTGAATCATATCATGAAATAAGGCTACCATGGCATGCTGATAGGTTGCCCCGGTGTTCTTTAACCCAAAAGGCATAACCTTATAACAGAAAGCACCCCATTGTGTGACAAAGGTAGTTTTATCCATGTCTTCAGGTGCCGTCTTAATCTGATTGTAACCTGAAAAGCCATTTATGAAGTATAATACCTTATGTTGGGCGGTGTTGTCAACCAAAACATCAATATGTGGTAGTTGGAAGTCGTCTTTCGGGCTCGCCCTGTTCAAATCCCTATAGTCTATGCACATATGCACCTTGTCGTCTTTCTTTGGTACCGGAATAACATTGGCCGCCTATTGAGGATATGGTGTCACTACTAAGAACCTTGCTTTGAAATGTTTCATAACCTCAGCCTTGATCTTTCCTGACATTTTAGCACGCATGCGACGAACCTTCTGTTTTATCGGAACACAACCCTCTTTCATTGGCAGACAGTGAACCATAATATCGATGTAGAGCCCTGGAATGTCTTTGTACGACCAGGAGAAGATTTTAACATATTCATGTAGCATCTGGATTAACCTGCTCTTGACACTGCTCTCTAAGTCAACACCTATCTTGACCTCTTTTCTATTTGTCCCAGTACCCACGTTCACCACTCCGGCTGGCTCTTCATGTAGTTGGATATTCTTTTCTTACTGTATCAAGAGTCTGGGAAGTTCTCCAGGTATTTCATAATCTTCCTCACCTTCGTCTTCGTCTTGGTAGATCGTATTTTCGAAGTCATATGAGGCAATAGTAGAATTGTTATCGATGAGATCCAGAGTGGATGAGGATCTTCAATATAATGTGTGGGTGTGTGTAAGAACACATAGCTATTTGAAAATGCAATAAGATAAAAGAAAGACAAAGATCACAAAATTTGTATGCAAAACGTCCAATGTTTTTATTGAATGAACAAATGCTTATGAATAGTTAATCAACCCTTTAACAAATGAACCATTGTGCCCCAGGTAAGACACAAGGTTTTAAAGTCATTGTTTATTACATAGCCAAAAAAATTTGAAAACAAAAAGACAAGAATATAGCTTATTACTTATGACTAAAGGAGATGGGAAAGATGTCTTCTGCCTTCCAGTTTTCCAGTCCATCACCCACGGTTGGGAATATCCAGTTATTGAAGTCACAATCACTATTTGCATCCTCTATAGCATTGACCCCAGTGTTGCTGATACGAAACAGAGGTCTCCCAGCATGAGCCCGACGAACAACCCTCTAACCATATGCAGTAAATCCCAAACCAAACTTGTTAGACTTAAGAAGGATATCCAAAAGCTGACCCCAAACTATATTACCACCTTCTTCAATAGTGGCCTTAGCATCTTGTGTGGAGCTTTGGTGACCTTCGAAATGGCTGAAACATCTTCAACGGCAGAAGGAGAGATTACTTCAAAGGTTTGACAGGGAGTTTCAATGAATTCTCCATCCATCTCGACATATTGGAATGAGTTAAGGTGGCTGACCATGTATTCCTCCTCTCCACAAACAGTAACAACTTTTCCTTTCACATGATATTTCAACTTTTGTTGCAAGGTGGAAGTGACAACACCTGCCCTATGGATCCAAGGGTGTCCCTATAAAAAAGAGTAAGTCGGTCGGATGTCCATGACATAGAAACTCGAATAAAAAAATTTGTGAACTTACCCTGATCGGGAGGTCTACTTCTCCATGCACCATTCGTTTTGATCCTTCGAATGCTCGAACTATGATATTGTTGGGCTCAGCACCAACCCTTCACAATCTAACCGGTCGATAGCGTCTTTCGGAAGAACATTTAGAGATGATATTATGATCAATACATGTGCCAATGTAGTTCCCTTGCACTCAATGGAGACGTACAAGTCCCTATTGTGATTCCTCCCCTCTGGAGTCAAGTCAGCATTGGAGAAACCCAAACCATTGTTAGTTGTCAGACTGGCCACGTAGCTTCCAAATTGATATGCCGAAATTTCTTGCAGCACATGGGAAGTTTTTAGGAATTTCACTAAAGCCTTCACATGGGCCTCGGAACAGAGCAATAGTGACAACATAGATATTTTGGATGGGATCTGCCCCAGCTGTTCAACAATTTTATAATCAATTCAGAGAATGGTCTTCAGAACCTCTTCTAAATCTTCTCCAGAAGTATCTTTGACAGGAGCTTCTTTTGGAGCCTCCGTCTAGGCAGGCTCTATCACCAGCTCTTTACCCCGAGCCCCAACCGTCGTCTTGGTAGTTGTAACCTGAGCAGGTGAGAGATTTCTGGGGAGAAAATACTTCCACTTCTTGTAATCTTACTGGTCCCCGTAATATTGACAATACTGGGACCAACTTCATCGGAAAAGTCTTGCTTGACGCCATGGTAATAGACGCCAGACCCATAATGCCACGAAATTTCCTTCTCCAAGGAATACGGGATAGGACCGGGCATTGTAATAACCAGCGGAGCAACTTTTGGATTGGCGGTAATCCTTATGGGACCATTTGAAGGGATCCTAAAAGGAGTACCGAAGATAACATACAGATCATGGCAAAAATTGTTGGTAGGAGGAACTTTTTCAATCAGAATAATGTGTTAATTCATCAAGCGTTGAACACCCTTTTTTAGTGACTCATAGCCATTGGGTTCGACTGCATAATAATAACAACCTTCAACACAACCTGGAAATTAACCAGCTTGTAAAAAATTCTTCTTTATTGGAGAGAGAGGAGTAACCACATCATTCACAGAAGTAACATACAAAATATCTTCAACAACACTTATGCCTTTATCATGCTTGGGCATAGGTGCTGTAATCACATTTGGAGTCTCTGGAGGATCGAACTCAATATCCTTATTGTCAATCATGTTCGGAATCTTGTTATTCAAGGTCTAACAATTGTTGGTGTCATGGCCAGGACTGTTTGAATGATAAGCACACTTTGCGTTCGTATTGTACTTAGGAGAGGCAGTGTTAGGATTTGGAGGAGGATCCCGCAGCGAAATGAGTTTGGCTTTTAGAAAGTTTTATAGTTCCTGAGACAAAGGTATATTAATATTATTGAATTTCCTTCTTAGAGCATCCGGTCTTTGGTGGTTGCCCTAATGTTGCTATTGTTGAGCAGGCGCCAGATTGGAAATTAATATTGCTCCCACAGATTGGTGGCGGCTACTTTTACTATGACTTTTTTGGCCATAGACAACATTGACCTCTTTTTTCCATCCAAATGACTTCTTCACAGTATTTGAAGATGCAGCCATCGGGATCTTCCCGCTCTTGATACCATTTTCTATTCTTTCCCCAGTCAGAATCATATCTGTAAAGCCAGACAAGGAACTCCCAGTCAGAAAATTAAAGAACGGGCATGTCAGAGTTCCCATAAACATATCCATCATTTCCCGATCATACAGAGGAGGTTGCACCCTTCCTGCTAAGTCCCTCAATTTCTGAGCATATTCCTTGAACCCCTCATTAGAGCCCATGGGCATATTCTGCAATTGCACCCGAGTTGGTTCCAGGTCAGTGTTGTAGTGGTACTGCTTGTAGAAAGTAGAAGCCAAGTCCTCCCAAGTATGAATACTAGTTCCCTCCAGTTGATAGAACCATTCCAGTTATGTGCCGACCAAACTTTCTTGGAAGAAATGAACCCATAACATCTGGTCAACAGTGTGAGGATGTATCTTCTAAACGTATGACCTCAAGTAAAGCTTAGGACAAGACACCCCATCGTACTTAGAAAAAATAGGGACCTTGAACTTAGGTGGGATGACCACCCCTGGAACCAGACCTAATTCACCAAAATCCAGTCCAGGCACCTTCTCGACTTCCATTGCCTTGAGCCTTTCCTCTAACTTCTTAGGAGGATATTGTTCATCAGAAAAGTCTTCGTCTTTAGGAGTATTCTCATAATTCTGCTTTTCCTTGCCATCTTCATCATTATTGTCATATTCTTTAGAGGAGTCATCTTCTACATGGACCGGTTGAGCAGGACCCTTGAACCTCCTCCCCAGTTTAAGGACAGCAGCTGGTTTCTTGGTCTTCTTTTTCTTGGCGACGAGCGCCAACATCTCTTTTTTCCCTTGCGCCAGATTCATGAGTTTCTTGGAACTAGGCGTGTTGAGCCTGGAGATCCTTTACGGTTTGTTCGATGAACATTTTTCTGCTGAAATGAACAGTGATAAAATGAGAAACCTGTACGAAAAACCTGTTATGAAATGGTGCATGATATGTAAATACAAAGGACTTTAGGAAATTTAAATTGGCTAACCAGGAGGAAACAAGAAACAAAAAATTTATTAGCAAAGTTCAAATTACAACTGCCTTTTAGGCTTACAAAAGCTTTCAAAGATAAAATGAACTCCTAAAATCTAAGAATCAAATCTCCCAAGGACGCTTCCTCTTTGTACTGATGTAAGCATTAAGACTCTGCTCCTCCTGAAGTTTCCTTGTGAGTTCCAACACTTTGTTCTCACTTACATAAAATTAGGTCTCAAAGATGCCTCGTTCTTCCTTCAGTTGAATCCAAGACTTTTGCAACTCTTCAAGCTTAGTAGGCATATCAGGGTGGATAGTGGTATAAGGAACATCCCCCTCAACAACAAGCTCTAAAAATATTGGTAGGATGGCTGGATATGGCATTATGAGACTTTGAGCACGAGCTCGTACCCATTTCAGATAAGGCTCAAGAGGGATGGAATTTTTATGCCCCAAAGTCTTGCTATCCACATTTCTTACCATGCCCCAAGCATGTAATAACCTTCAATGATAACCTTGGACATTGTTCTCGTAGTCGAATATAATACCTTGAATGAGTGTGTCATAGGGACCATCTCTTTGAGCATAGCCAAATTGTCGTAGATCCAGAGAAGGGTTATAAGTAATACCTCGCCTAATGCCTAAGAATGGAATGTTAGGGAACTTCCCATAATGTTAAATGATAGTAATGTCCTCTTGAGATCGAGAGCACCAATGTATATCTGTATGAGAAAGAGACATTAACCTTTGCGACCACCTCTAGCCCTGCTCATTCTTCAATACTGATCTAGGAAGGTGCGAAATAAACCACCTAGATAGCAGAGGAAAGCAACACATAAGAGTTCCTCGCTTCCTCGTAGTGCGAGTATGAAGAGAGTGCAAAACGTCTCCAAGCAACGTAGGCACAGTGTTACGAGTAAGGAAAATTTTGACAGCATTGACATCTATGAGTTGGTCAGGGTTAGGAAAAAGTTGTTAGCTCCTAAATTCGAAAATCACATATATTGACCTTATTGGGTAAAAATAGATTAAAGAAATATAAGCTAAAGACACTTCGACAGAAGAGCCTGTGAAAGGAGTTGTGTCGAAGTCATCCTTACTAAGAAGGAAAAAACACTTAGAGAAATTTCTAAGTTAAAGACAGTTTCGACCGAAAAGCTCTTGTATCAGCAGCAAGTGGATTTGAATCTGAAGAAAGGAGGGAAAGGAAATTCATTTGGCGGTTTGGAAAAGCAATGTGGCATGAAGATAGGGGTCGAAGAGCATGTAGAGAACACTTGTCCTCATCCTGGAACGAAGCAATTGTTCGGTAGTTACTTATTATTAGTATAAATATAGGATTTTTGTGTAGAATTTCATGTGTTCAACTCATTGTACAAGTCACTCAATTTGATTCAAGTACCCGCTGTGAGAGAAAGAATATTGAGAATGTACGTTTGAATCACCATACTTTATTGCAATCAAAGTCTTTACATTTCAATACAATCCTTGCTATTAAACATTTTTCTGCAAACTTTACCATTACAGCCTTTTAAATTGTTGCAAATTTACTTTATCCTGTACTTTACTTGCATTTTTACCAAGTTTTTACCTTCATCCTGTGCATTTAAACATATCCTAGCCTTTACTCTTAGTGTCCAGTCGAACTTGTTCATTAACAATGCTAAGACTTCTTATCAAACCCCAAAAACACTTAGAATATGTCCTAGGATCAAACTGATCGATCCTGCAAGTAACCAAAATAACCTTTTTGGAAGATCAGCGTTTGTTTACCAATTTTCATGGTAAACAAAAGCACCAACCCATAGATTAGAATAGACAAGATCTCCTCAAAATCTTGTAAATCCAAATCATCCCAAAATAGTCGAGCCTTCTCCATCAAGAATTTATCCAAAAAGCCTTTAACCCCATTTCTTGTCTCCCAATTAGCTACAATGTCAGAACTCTTCAGATGTAAGGCCTTGGAAATAACTTCGGGTCTTGGAGTTTCCTTTAAACCGGTAAAGGGTATTTGATCAAGAATAGACACGCCTAGTATTTGAGATAATTCTTCCATTGTAGGCACCAATTGATAATTGGGAAAAGTGAAACAATGATGTACATGGTCAAAGAACTGAAAGATCACCCTCATCATGTCTTCTTCAAAGCTTGAGGTAACCAGATTAAGAAGTCGAACATATCTTTTGGTGAATGAAGAATTTTCAGGAACCCTTGAAGCTAACTCTTTGAGTTGAGGAGGCACCCTTACGAAGTTGATTCAGATGGTATTTTTGCGAGCAGAAGCCATGGTCTGCAAAATAGAACAAAGATAAATTCTATGGTCCTTGAAATGGTTAGGAAATGGAATAGTGTGAATGTTATGATGCATGATGTTATGTTTAATCACACACAAACAAAGCACACAAGGCTTTAGGTTTAAAGCTTTCATGGAGTTTTATAGGTAAGTACCCTCTTGAGGTTTAGTTGGTTTAACCTGTCCTAAAAGAAGTAATTGGGTTCTAAGGAATATCAATATCACTGATCTTTTTCTCGGGAATTGTTTCAGCACAAGCTTCTTTATTTGCGACCAAAATATCCTGAAAGTCCGATCTCAAAGGGTGTAGTATCGAGTATCAACCAACTTTAGTCTTGCACCAAAGCCGGCTATCTCACTACTTTTTAATGGCCAAGTTATTCAACTAAGGTTCTTCGGTCGGTTAGTTCTTTATGACACCACACAGCGGCCCTGTATTCTCCTTGACTGGACTCAAGGGACACCAGTACCAACAAATGTGCCACACTAACGTAGCAATAGATCGTGGGCTCTTAGTCGCTAGCTCACTTTGAAAATTCATTTTTATGTAAGTGTGTTATGAAAGTATTTTTAAAAGATGCCTTAGGGCGGAAAACATTGTAATGATTCTCGTATCATTGAGAATGCATACAAAGTGTTTTGTCTTTGAAAATATTTAGAAAAGAGTTTGTGTATGTGTGAAAAATTGTTTTTGTTTGTTTTTATGAGCAAGCAACTATAAACGGTCTACCTACTCGAAAGATATTTGTTCTTTTCCTCTTTTCCTCTTTTCCTTTAGATAGTGTTATCCCAACATTAGTTGGTGGGTAGCCCTATCATTGGATGTTTGAGGGACAAGTGCGGGTCATCATACAATCATAAAGGAAACTCTTAGGGTACTTTAGCAATTTTATCGTAAGGGACTAGATCGTTTACTAAAGGTGGCATCGAAGGGTCATCGAGGAACTACAATCTTTTTAATGAGGGTCTTTGCTAAAGCGCCCCACGTTCAAGGCACATGACTGTTTTTCCGAAGGCAACAAGTGGAGGTACCTTAGAGGTGCGCGTGTGCGAAGTATGTTGTGTTACAATTACGTTTATCTTGGATATTAGGTTTTCTAGCATTTTGCTTTTAAGTCTTGCCATACACGCCTAATTAATATAACAGTTAAATATATACATAAGGGCAGAAAAATAAAAGTGTGGGAATTAAACTACGCTATCACATCGCTTCGGGGATGGTGGAATACAAACCATAAAATAAGGATAAAATGTAAAAGTCCCTATTTTAAACTATTACATCCCATTGATAGTTACATATATTTCTGAAAATAATAATGTGAAAGAAATAAACGAGTACGTGGAGAAGAAAGAAAGAAAGATGTAAAAACCCTAAAAATCTAAATGGTAAAATGTTTTTGTTGTTTTTTTTTATTTTTTGTTTAGAAAAAATAATTAAAGAAACCCTAATTCTAACTAGTTTAATTAATAAAAAGAAAGTGATTAGGATAATTAATTAAAATTAATTTAATTAATAAAACCTAAGTCTAATATTTTTTGTTATTTTCTGATTTTATGATTTTTTTTAATAGGAAAAAGAAATTAATTGAAATAAAGGAAAACAAATAATAGAATAAAAAAAGACAAAAAATTAAATTGGGTCAAGCTGCAAAACAAGTAATCAGGGGGTGCAGAGTCAGAAGTCCATAAGCCCAACTTGGCTAGAGCCTAATGTTTGCACAGGATCATGTATGGCCAGTCTTAAGGGATGTGTGGTGGGAATGCGTATCTGAAACGCTGGATCTACATCCAAAGATATTTCATGGTCAGGATATGGAGCGCATCGTGTGCATGTTGGGACTTCCTGGTAATGGATCTATAAGACAAAGATTAGAAAAGAATAAAAAATTTCTCCCTGCCTGGATCAAACCCAGGACCTGGCAGGGGTATGCCTTAAGAGCGCGCTTGCTACCACTAAGCCATGATGTTCATTTGTTAATTCAAATACAAATAAATGAATATATTATAAAAAAGCTCGATCATATTTTAAAACAAAACGTGCACGCCCAAGTGGATTCCTGTCATTTAAATGAACCAATCGTGTTATAGCGTTTTGCTATGCGAGCCTCGCCGGAGTCAGACCACCCCTTACGGTGGTCAACTCCTTCTTCTCTGGTGAGTTGTAACTTCGATCTGCAAAAATACGACATATTAAGTGGAAAAAAGATCATAGTCCCCCTAATTTGGGGGCTGCATATTCAGTGGTGCCCTCCATTTCTCCTGAAAATGATTGTATGCGAAGATACGAAGAATACAGTCCTTCATGCCCTAACAATGGTGTTCTTGGATCCCCGCGTCAAAACTTAAAAGAAATGGGTCTAAAACATTCCAAGAATCAGTATGAACATGTATGGATGCTTATGAAAGATTTATAAGGTGACAATTAAAAGTTTGTGATTGAGAGATTTTACCCAACCAGAGCGATTTGGTCAGCATGTTCTAGGGTGCTTCAAGATTTGGAAAGGACTAGAATGAGTTCCTGGGAGTCTCAGGGACACGTTTTGATGCTTACTTTTGATTGAGGATGGGTAGAAAGTTGATTTTCAAATTTTGCAACTTTGAGAATTTTTTGAGAATTTGGAGCTTTTGTGATGCAGTCTATGCGTGGTTCATTGATCTGAGTTGTTGTGCATTATATAGAGGGAGGAGAGGAGTAGACCAATATGGCAAGGAATCACACCATTAACCATGGTATTAAAACATAAAATCAAGATTTGAAATGTTTCCAAACTCATGATATCCTTGCCATTTTCGTTTGTTGCATGAACCTGGACATCTTGTATTGATCTTGCATGAATTTGTGATGGGCTTGAGGAGAGAAAACCCAAAGGCCCAAGTCTCCATACTCTATTTTAATTTTTATCCAATTTTATTAAAAAAATTCAAATAAAAACAATAAAAAACATGAGCAAGTGTGAATGTTTTTTTAGAGGTCCCATCACATCTTATAATCATGTTTGAATATCAAAAACTAGGCTCATTGGTTCAAAATTGCAATTTTGCTCAATTTGCACTTCATGAATTTCTTCAAAATTCCCCAAAATTTGCAACTGATGACTTTCTAAATTTTAATCTTTTGAAGATGATCTTGGAATTTTTGGAAAGCCCAAGATGTCCTCTACATTCTCTATGTTGATCATTTTTGCTTTTGAAGATATTATCTTGATGTAAGTTGCCTTGACAAAAAGTGTCTTTTGTTGACTCTTGAAAAGGACCTATAATGTTTTAACTCATATCTTTCAAATGAAACATTTTTTGGACTTGAGCATAAAAACAAAGTTGTAGGAATTGAATTTTAGTCAAAATGAGCCTTTGTTGTGGAAAAGTTGATGAATTATGTGAAAGTTATGTCTGGTCAAAGTTCAGTTGACTTCTCCTAAGAAAACCCTAATTTTACAATTCTTGACTTTTGATGATCTGAGGACTTTCCTTGGGGAATTATGATCAAACCTTGATCAAATGATGAATATAACTTCAAATTTTTGATGTTGACCAAAAATCTTGAAGTTTGACTGTATGTTGACCATAGTTGACTTTTTGACCAATACAGTTGATTTTCAAACATTTGAGCCATTGACTGAGCAAATTTGTGATGTAGGGATTTAAACTTGACATGAACCTTGTTGAGGACCCATGAAGAACCATGGAAGCCACTTGATACCTTTGCAAACCAAATTTCATTGAGGAACTCCAAACCCTAGTTGTAGGCTTTTGGCTTAGGAGGAGTATCTTGACTAGTCAACCCTTGAGTGTCTTGAGTATTTGAGAACTCTTGAAAGAATTTCTTGAAGAAAATTGGAGGGAAAAGTTTAGGGAACAATAAATTCCAAATATATGTTTCTATTTAAAGGGTTACTAACAAATTTCTTCAAGAGTTTCAAGCAAATTTTATATAGAAGATCGCTAATGATTGATAAAGATTACAAGTCCTCTAGATAGACAATTAAATTATTTTATGTGACTTCAAAGGATCATAACTTGGTCAAGTTTTATCATATTAAGCTCATTCTTTTTTTATGTGATATTAAGGATGTTAAATTTAACTCTCTTTTTGGTTCTAATCTTGTGAATGATTGCAAGATGCTTTTTGAGTTCAAACGATTATACGTCATCTCATAGATTTTCACCAATTTCACAAGATCATAACTTGTTCAATATTTGGAATTTTTAAGTGATAAGGGTTTCACAATAATATTTAGGAAGTATAATACAAGCTAACATCAATGATCAAAGCTAAAGTTTGAAGGAAGACCTTGTCTGGAATCAAAACATTATAGGTCATATTTGAAGAAGAAACTTAAAAATTTTCTAAGTATAAAAGTCAGCGCATTTTTTCCTGATTTTGACCAAGAATAACTTCTAGCTCAAGCATCCAAATGAATTATTTCTTGGCACACTATGAAGAGTGTTACATGATCTTTCCAATTCATCAAGAATCATCTCCTAAGGCTTCCTAATTCGTGCACACCATGAGTTCAAAGTCAGTTGCTTGAAACTGCATTTTCTCTCCAAGTCATATTTTTAAATCCATAATCCAGCTTCTAAACACCAAATTAGCACGTGTTCTTAATTTAAGCATGTTGAACAAAGTTCCCAAAGTTTAATTAAGGATCAAAACACAGGAATTTACTGAGTTTTGATGCACATGGAGTCACACATTTTCCTTTTTCGGGCTCCATCCAATTTCCCTCTAAACTTCAATTTTCCTCTCAAATCTTTGCACCACTCACTTACCTATCTATAGAGGACCTCACTACCGTTATTTTCTCAATCTTGAACACCCAAAATCACCCTTCCAAACTCTCTTCATAACTCATTTTTCGGAGTTTTCGAATTCATCTTTTCTCCACTTTTCAATCCAATTTCTTTGCTGATTATTCATCCTTCAACTTCACTGAAGCTAACAGAAGAAGAACCAAGCCTTGAGGTGTCCTAAATCATGCTAGCCAAGTCCAATTTAAGAGAAAATCCATCTGACTTTGTTCAGGTAGTTTAAGGCACCAAATCTTCTAACTCAAATTACTAGAATGGTTTATGATGTTCATTGATACTTGATATTAACCCAATTTTGATGAATCAATGCATTTGATGCTTCTGTTTTCTATTTCAAAATTTTAAAAACATCTCTGGTTTTTTCCAAATCGAGTAAGCTGTGTTTTATATAAATTTGGCGCGAGGATATGGTTGTGATCGTCTTGAAGATACGTATCTAATGATACTACTATGAGCGTCTAAATTTAAAATTTTAAGAATCATGATCTCACCCTTATTGCAGGGTAGCTGGAGGTTGAAGATGACCTACGCGCTTCTTCAACCAATGAGAGCAGGACAATTGAAATATTTTGATTAGTCTGACTATCATGACTTCAGTGCGCGCTTGTTGACCATGGATCAACATACATCATCACTCCTGAGCCATTAGATGTGCTAGCGTGTTTTAATGAACCGGATCCAACGCCTTATATTATTTCTGATTTACTTTATTTTTACAAAATTTGTTTTAATTTAAAAAATTCAGAATTCTCTTATTTTTTATTCAAAAAATATGAAAAAAAAATATAAAAATACTTTGAATTATTTTTGACTTTGTGAATATTTTATCATATTTTTATTTGGGTTAAATATGTTTTTGATTCCTATAAATATCTCAAATTTCATTTTTAGTCCCTATTAAAAAAATGAAAAATTATGATCCCTATTAAATTTGTGTTCATGCAACTTTAGTCTCTGCTATTTTCTACAATTTTAAAAACTTTTTAATTACCCTTAAAATTTTAAAATTTTTAATAATATTTTTCATACGTGTTTAGAATACTATAAAATATTTCTTTATCGAATTTTATAATTTTTTAAAATTAGAAGAATTAAATATGAATTTTTTAAATTTCAAAAGACATTGATAAAAGTAATAAAAGTATCTACTTAGAAATAAAATTTTTAGTTTCTTTTTTTCAGAAGCTTTTTATAACGTTCTAAACATGTTTAAAAAATAGTCATTCAAAAATACACGTTGGTTTAACAGCAGAGACTAAAACTACATGCATAATAATTTTGTAAGGACTAAAATATGTCATATTTTTAATAAGGACCAAAAAGGATATTTTAAATATTTATAGGGACCAAAAACATATTTAACACTTTTTATTTTGATATTTAATATTTTTATGATTTTTGTATTGTTTGCTTTATTTTAATTGCTTTAAAAATACTCTTTTTTTATTTTTTTTATTCTAAAAAATTATGGAAAGATCCAATGACTTCTTGGCAAACATTGGTGAACTCATCTCATTTTTATTTTTGATTTTTCTATTTTTCAAAAAATTTGGTTTATTTTGCCTATTTCTTTAAATTTTAAAAATAGTTTATGACTTTAAAAAAATTCCAAAAAAAATTGTTAACACTTATTGATTTTTGTTTGACTTCTGACTTTTTTTTATAGTTTTTTTTCTATTTGGTGATTTAATATATTTTGTGTATTTTTCCAATTATTTCGCTTTTATTAACCATTTAAATATTGTTTTATTAAATATTGTTTTATTAAATATTATTTTATTATTTTTGTTTGGTCCCGATTTGGGTGTTATTTTTGGACAAGTTCCTCAACTTCATTGGACCTTTGGTTTTGATAGGTTGAAAAACCAAATCCACCAAAATGGATGAATGATGTTGATGATATTTGAAACCCTAATTTCATCTAATACATCCCCTCTCTCTTCATCTTATTCATTTCTTACTTGTGCTACATGTTGTTAGAGAATGATCTACATATCATTTCTATAAACATATGGTACATAGATTGTTATTGATCGGCCTCAAAATAGGTGCGAATTCTACATAAGTCCACTTATGATTGCTTAACATAATGCAAAATTTTGTCCTGATTCGAGAAATGGTCATTTGTGGATAAAACCCATGTTTGTAAGCCCAAGTATATTTAATTTGAAAACTTTTATCCAATAACCTTGAGGTTCATTGTTAGGAGGGTTTGACCTTATCAATCCTCTAATGAATCTTCATAAGATTTGGTCTAAGTGAACCACTTAACATCATTGATCATATGTTGTTGTCTCGAGAATTTGAAATAAATGATATACTTGACAAAAAGCAAATGAAACTTGTTGTTGAGAATCTTTGATTTTATCAATCTTCTAATGAGTTTTCAAATGCAAGTTTCGAGATGCCCATTTAGCTAACCTCTAATTTATAATTCACTAACAATTGAATTTTACTTTGTGCTTTTATTTTATGCTTTTACTTTATGCCTTTACTTTTATGTACCATTTATTTTGGCATTTATATTTCATGTCATTTTTATCTTTGCTCACTTGAGTTTATCTGTATGTCTTTCTTTATCTTTGCTCACTTGAGCCTTCATTTTATTTTTAAAGATGCCTAATAACCAACATGAACAATAAAAAACTTTAAGGTTACTTGGGCTATTTGGTTACTATCCCTGACATAATGGAGTTATGGACCTCTTGGACTTAGGATTAGAAGCCTTGATACCCTTAAGACCTTGTGGCTCTGATTGTTATTTTGTCTGGAGTTCTTGGGGTTTACCATAAGACATTGGGTTGATCTTCTTTATCTGCAGGTTATTCTGAATATATGTTTTATCTGTGATTAGGAATTCCTTTATATACAGCTGTTACTCTGCCCAATTTTTGTGAAAGACTTAATGCATCTGAAGCTTGGTATTCTTAAGAGGTTTAGTATCTTTGCTTGATTAGTTTCAATGCAAAGGATGAGAATTCTACATTGACTCTTTATGTCAAGTGTTGGCTTCTTGTTGGTTAGACGGTTCTTTTCCCAAGCTTTTACCTTATGCTTTAGGATAGTCCCTTCATTTCCTCCCATCTTCTTTAATTTCAAAAATCTTCTCCCTCATTTTCAAAACTCTTCTTGTTTTTCTAACTTGAACTGATTTCACAATAAATTTGGACTTAGGTCCATGCATTTTCAAAAATATTTTCTCAATCAAACTTTAACCAACTTAATCATACTTAGACATTTTTGTGAGAAGACTAAAAGTCAATCAATCTCATTTAAACCATTTTTGCCACTTTGAATTTTTACTTTAAAAATTTCTAAAAAGATTAGACTCTTGTCAATCCTTGTAGTGAAGTGAGATATTTTTCACTTGGGTGTCGAGTGAAGCTTTATTAATTTTAAAATCCAAGTTATATCCTCCACTTTGAGATGATGCAATTTCTCCTTTCTCATGATTGTGGGTAGTAAGTAAGTTCTTCCACTCGGAGATAACGATGATGTCTCGTCTCTTAAGATTAACCAACACACTTGTTTTTAAAATTTTTAAAGGTGAACTACAAGTACCCTGATCCCCTATTGCACGGAAGGTAGTTTGGGGGCACTAAAAGTTTGCAACCGCGGTGGGTGCAAAAAATGTAAAAAATATTTCTCTTCTCATCTTCACCATCTATTTTTGTATAAACACATATATCCAAAATACACAAATTTTCAAAGAGGTTCCTGCGGAGTATCGTAGATGTTTAGGGTGATAATACCTTCCCTTTGCATAAACCAACCCCCGTACCTAGATACTCTCCCCCTCTTTTTGGGGTTATTCGCTCTTTTCACATTCCTCTGGAAACAATAAAGCGCGATGCAATGTTTTTTTTTATTTGTGCGAGTCAAGTCAATCCAATGGCTTAGTCTCAACATTTATACAGCTACAGAAAAAATGGCAACTTCACTAGGGAAATATCGACCACATGCTGGTCCATCTCTAAGTGGGTTGATCCTATCTTTGTTTATTTGTGTATGTGTTATTATTTGTTGTATATTATATGTTATATATATGTTTGTCTAGATTTTCCTGGTTTTCAGGGTGCTTGGTGATTTCTCATATGTCCTCTACCCGGACTTGGGAAAACTTAAGATAGGACAGGCAGTATAGTCATGTTAACTTTGAGGGAGTAATCCCAAAAAAGGAGACGTGATATACCCCACTCAGTGGAGGACCCTTTGACTGTAGTGTCATTTACCGAGTAATCTAAAGGACATGCTGCTTTCGACCTGAGAGCCTGCTGAAGCTGAGGTACATAGAACCCTTAAACCATCTTGGACTTTTAGGTGTAGTGCAGAAACTATGACGGAGTAATCCAGAAATGGTTGTCACATGATGCTACACTCAGACGAGTTTTTCCTGAGAATATTATTAATTACAAAGTTAATCAGGACATTGGTAATATCTAAAGGAAGGAAGTAGACTCTGGGAACCTTTTAGAACCTTGTTTGGAAGGTGATAACCTATTAGTCCTTACCTTGTGGGTAGTACCTTTGACTTCATGCTCGTGACGTCAAACTTATGAACCCCTGTAATATGGTGGGAGAAATAACTTGTTTTTGCATTTTATCGCAAATGTTGCAGATAGCAAGAGTCGCCACCTACTTTTTTTATCCAATAAGGAAAGGATAAAAAGAATAGGAAATACCTTGAAGATTGAGTTCAGGGGGTAGGTTATGAAAAGGGAAGGTGTTAACACCCTTTTCACCCGTAGTTATCTACAGGTTCTTAATCGTTTAACTCACTTTGAAAATTTTCTTTTTGTGTGTTTTTGAAAAATATTTTGAAATTTGAACTTTGTAATGATTCTTGTATCAGTCCTCAAGAATGCATACAAAGTGTTTTGAAAATAATTTTGAAAATGATTGTGTAAAATGTTTTATTTGAAAAATTTGTGAGCAAACGATTAACAGTTCTACCTCACTCAAGGTCGTTCTTGTACTTTTCCTTCTCCTTTAGATAGTGATATCGGTACCATTAGTTATTAGGAAGCCCTATCGTTGGATGTGAATTGACAGACGAAGGGTCATCGTACAGTCATTGAAGGCAACTTGTAAGGATGCTTTAGCAATTTCATAAGAGACTAGATCATTTATCGAAAGGCAACATCGAAGGGTCATCGAGGGACTATGATCTTTGATTCGAGGGAATTTGCTAAAGCGTCCCCACTTTCAAGGGTCATGATTGTTTTTTCCGAAGGCAACAAGAGAGGTTACCCTAGAGGTGCGAGTGTGTGGGTGTATTGTATTCAGTTATTTTATCTTTCGATTTATGGTTTTGCTATCGTTCTTTTTTTTTATCTTGCCATACCACCCTAATTACTAAGCAGTAATATAGTAAGTATAAAACAGTAAAGGTGCGGAAAGTAAAGGCACAAAATATAAACCTAAACTATTACATCGCTTTGGGGCAGATACATAATAGACAGTGCGGAAAAGAAATCCTAAGCTATTATATACTAGAAGCAGTTACATGATAATAAAAAGAAAGCAACAAATAAAAATTACATTCGCGAAACCTATACAGTTGATCTAAAAATGTAAAATGAAAATAGACTCGAAGGAAAAAATAAGTGTTTTTGATTTATTTATTTTATGAAAAGAAATTTTGATGATAATTTATTAATTAAACCTAAAAAAACTAGTTGATTTTAATAAAAAAAAAGGTTACTTAATGAAATTAAAATGTTAATAAAACCTAAAACCTAATTATATTAGGGTTTGGAAAAAACAATTATTTTTAGGTTTGTAAAAAAAGGTTTTGTTGTCTTATGGTTAAGTGAAATTAGGGTTAAGAGGAAAAAATAAGGAAAAGACCAAGTTAGAAGCAAAATCAAAAGAAACTGCCAGGGGTGGGTGTTAAACCCACGCCCTTAGCCTTTCCACCAACAAGGTTCACCACTCCGCTAAGCATGTGTTGGTGTTAGCAAAATGTGCATCATTCAATATGTAATCAACCTGCAACGATTTGGAAAATATAAAAATAAATGTCAAATGTGGGGATCGAACCCACGCCTTATTATACAAATGCCTTAACGCGCGCTCGCTTACCACTGGGGTGGCTGTTACATCCAGTCATTCAAGTACAACAATTAAATATGTAATAAACACATTTCCTGGACGGGAGAGATGCCGGAGCACTAGCTCCGATCGTCTTCTCCGATGACTCTTTTTTTCTCCTGCAAAATAAGCATATTAAATAATTCAAGGGTACCCTACCCCCCTAACTCAGGCCTTGCGAACCCAATGGAAGTATTAGTTTTAGATGGTTCTCCTTGTACAAGGAGATATGAAACAAATAGCTTAAAATGGCTCAAGCATGGACATACGTGATCTAGTCATTATGGAGGTCGTGCGATTGGTCTAACCTGAACATTGAGATCTCAGAAGCATGTTAAATAAGTTAGTACACGTTGAAACAAAACGAAAACGTCAGTATGAATTTTATGAAAAAAACGCAACCAACGATGCCTGCATACTGTTTTTTGTGTGCTTTGGATCATCAAGACCGACCCATTCTTACCCTATGGTGCTTCTGTAAGTGAATGAGATGATAGGTTTCGCTTAAGTGTGGCTGCAACTAGGGTTTATAACTTCCCTAGTTTTGAGAATTTTGGAGTTTGTATGGAATAGTTTCTTGAGCAAGGGTTTCGTGTGATGTGTGTCTGAAATGTATAAAATATATAGAGCTTGAAATTAGGTCAAAAGGTTATCGGCTTGGACCTTGTAAGAAAGATTGACTTTATCTTATTTAATTTTGAATTTTAAATAAATAAAATAAAAAATAAACAGAATAAAAACCCAAGGGGTGTATAAATAACTTATGAGGTTCACAATGAGGCCTATAACACGCACGAATCTTGAAATATCAGCCGATTAGCCCAAAATTCCAAGTTTGATCACTTTTGGTTTCATGCATTTTGTTAAAATTTCTCAACTTGCACCAATCATAACTCACTCAATTTTTATCATATGAAGGTGATCTTGGACCTTTTGGAAAGCTCAATATGTCCTCTACAATCTCTATGTTGATCATTTTTACATTTGAAGAATTTATCTTGATGTAAATTGTCTTTACAAAAAGTGTCTTTTTGTTGACTTTTGAAATGACCTATAATTTTTTGGCTCATATATCTCAAATGAAGCATTTTTTGGACTAGAGCTTAGAGAGAAAAATTTGAAGAGAATTGAATTTAATTAGTAAAAAATTAATTAGTAAAACACCTAAATCTAATATTTTCTGATTTTCTGATTTTTATGTTTAAATGGTTAAAAAGAAAAATAATTAAACTAAAAAAAGAAAACAAAAAAATGATTTAATGGGCCTGCGCTGAAGTAAATGAGGGTTGTGTTTCAGAATTTTCTAGGCCCAATATGAATGGCCTAGGAGTCTGTTTTGGATCCATTGAGAAGCGTGCCTTGGTGTACATCATGGTCCTGATGATTTTGGAGTGCTGGATCTGAGACTTTGAGATCTGATGGCCTAGATGGGAGACGTATCGTGTGCGCACTGGAGTTGCAATCACAGGATCTTCAACAATAACATGGAAAAATAAAAATGCCTCACGCCTGGATCGAACCCAGGGTGAGGCGCATGAATGCCTTATGTGCATGTGTATTGCCACTGGGGTGGCGTGATTCATTTGGTATATAAACACAAATGATTAAACATAATATTAAATCAATTCTATTTTTATTTTTCAAAACGCGCACGCTGATGGATTTTAATGAGCCACTTAAAAGATGACATCCAGGCCACCAGAGTCAGCCCACCGGAGTCAACTTTCCGGTTGTCTTCTCAGGTTGGCTTAAAACCTAAACCTGTAAAGCAACAAAGATTAAAGACTCAAATCAACCCTAACCCCCTTAAAAAAACCCTGAATCTGAATCAAGGCTTATTTTTGGCTAAAAATCCCTGAATCATACGCTTTGAATCAAAACATACGATCGGAGATAAAAATCACATCCAACCATTCTGCGTGCATGGGAATATGCTAAAGGTCAAAACATGTTTATCAAGTACTCAAGAACATGTTAATAATAATAGTTAAGCTCAAAACAATGTAAAATAAAATAACATGAATCTCAAAATGTTATGCGATCGGAAATGCATGTTATGCCCTTCTCGTGTGTTTTGGACTATGGAAACTGGTCCAAACTTACCCTTTCACGTCCAGGAAGAGACTAAGACTGAATTTATAGAATGAGAAGGTTTATGGATAGAGCTTTGAGGCATGAGGGTTTTTTGAAAAAAATTTGACAACTTTGCTAGCTTCTTGTGCAGTCATCTCCTCCCCTTTGAGTTGTTATGCTGGTCTTTATACAGAAGGATGAAGTGAGCTGACAAGCATGGAAATGAATCAAGCCATGAAGGCTCTCATCAAACAATATCAAAATTTTGAAATATTTCTAAATTTGCATTATTTCTTGCCATTTCCATCTTTGCACGAATTTGGCAATCTTTTACAGGCTGTAATGAGCTACATGGGCCTAAAACATGGTTCATCACATGCTTGGCCCATTTATTTTCTATTTTATTTATTTATTTTGAGTTCATTTGAATAAAAACAAAATAAATTATAAATAAAATGATGAGAAAATATAGTTCAAGGTGTGAGTGGATTTAAGAGTCTCTCATAAGTTCATGGATGTATTTGAGTATCAATAAATAGGTCCACAAGTTCAAAATTGTAAGTTTGCTCAATGTGCATTTCATGAATTTCCTCAAAGTTTCCAAACTTGTGCAACTCATAACTTGCTCAATTTTTGTCTTTTAAATATGATCTTTGACTTTTTGAAAAGCTCAAGATATCTTCTACACTTTGTATTTTAATCATTTTTGCATTTGGAGATATTATCTTAATGTAAATTGCCTTGACAAAAAGTGTCTTTTATTGACTTTCAAAAATGACCTATAATGTATTAGCTCATATCTTTCAAATGAAGTACTTTTTTTGGAATTGAGAATAAAATAAAAGTTTTATGGAATTGAATTTTTTTCAAAATGGGCTTTGGTTGGGGGAAAGTTGATGAAGTATGTGAAAGTTATGCCTGGTCAAAGTTCAATTGACTTCCCCTAATTTGACAATTCTTTACTTTTGATGATTTGATGGCTTTCCTTGGGGAATAATGATCAACCCTTGATCAAATGATGAATATCACTTCAAAATATTGATGTTGACCAAAAATCTTGAAGTTTTACTATATGTTGACCATGTTTGAATTTTTACCCAATATAGTTGATTTTCAATCATATGAGCAATTGACTGAGCAAACTTGTGATGTAAGGCTTGAAACTTGACATGAACATTGTTTAAGACCTATGATGAACCATGGAACCCACTTGAGACCTTTGCAATCCAAATTTCCTTGAGAAACTCCAAACCCTAGTTTGTAGACCTTGGCTTAGAAGGTGAGTTGACTGATTATCCCTTGAGATTCTTGAGCATTTGAGAAGCCTTTAAAGAATGTCTTGAGAAAAATGGGAGGCCAAATTTTGGGGTACAACACCTATATTAATATATAAGTTTACTATTGAATTATTATAATGCATGACATTCACTTTTTTCTCTTTCTTATGTAGATGTTTAACAACGAAACCCCATTCCTCATCAAGGACTTTGTAGATCTTCGTAAACATTGGGCGTATATCCTTAGTGTACTTAAGGGTCCTGCTGATTGATTTTTTGAGATGTGTTAATGACTTATTTTCTGTATAGATGATGTGAATATTACTTTTGACTTAAACATATTGTGTTTGATGTAAATATTAATTTTGGCTTATGATGCACAATGTTAGTTATTTTTATGCTCTTTATGCATGGTTAACAAAAATACAGGTTGTTGTAAATTCTCTGATATGATTATAATAGTTACAGGATAAAAATTAGAAGAATTTGAAAAGAAGAGAATTGCATATTTAAAACAGAGGAAGTTTTGACAGCGGTTATAAAACCCAACCGTGATTGTATATTGAATTTTGGCCAGAATAATATAAATTACAAAATGTTGATGTTGAGAATCAAACATGGGACTTTTAGTTCTATCACAACGGTTGTGTTAACTAACCTTTGTAATATGGCATGTGCTTTCTAAAATACAACAACGGTCATAGTGATGGAAAAACTCAAATTGTTCGCTAAATTCATCACTAATCAGACTAAAAGGACTTAAATAAAGTATTTTGAAGAGTTAAGGAACCAATATGAACATTTTTTAAGTTAAGAGACCAAAATGAACCTTGACAATAACATACGGGACCAAAAAGGATATTTTGTCTAAAATAAATTTCATCTCTGTATGGATTGTTAATTATAACAATGTTGTAATTGTGCTTTTAAAAGTAAATATAAGACATTTTCCTATTAGTTTACAAAATAAATTTAGCGAATAAAATTGATAAAATATAGGATAATGAGAAAGCGATTATATATTATTTGAATCTCTTAATCTTTCTCCGCTGATGATTGTGCATTATTTTAATCGAATTGACTTTATAATTTTACGATGAAATAACAATACCAATGTACCCAATTCCTTGGCATACAACTCACTAATTTAAACTACAATGCTCTAATTCCTTAGGTGAATTCGATGTAAAACTAGGCGATCTACGTGCGTTAATGTTCTAGCCACAAATTATAATTACATATTCCTAGTTAATTACTAAGCTGAAGAATTTGTTTATTTATGAACGATACACTTACGGTCAATAATCCTCACTCACTTAAATTTAAGTTTTGTACGTCAACACCCAAAGAGCATTAAGAATAAAGGAAATGAATAGAAATTATATAACCCACGCATTCAAATAACATCAACATCGTATGATCAATCATAGTGAGTAAAATCAAATACATATTCTAAGACCTAATCTAGAGAAATCTAGCTACTCATAGTAATACAAGTAATTAGCATGAGTTTAGATGATGAGTACATGAAATTCAATGAAGAAATATATCTTCAATGGCTCCAGGACTCTAAAAATCCTTGTTGTAGAACTCCTTGTTGTCACTCTCTATTATGAAATTTGGGACCACTAAAAAATTAGCCAAAAACCCCTTTAAATAGAAGATGGTGTGTGTCAGAAAAGTGTATCATCACGATCTCATTGGCATCCATCACAATCGCAATGTGACGGTATTATGCCCATGAAGTCAAAATCACGACCACGAGAAAACAAAGTAAAAAGCACTTATTTTCTTCACTTTTCCTCAAATTTGCACTAAGTCCCTATTTTCTTGATCTTTGGAGATTTTACTCACTTCTTTAACCTTTTGGCTTGGTTTTTGTTCATAATTCCACTAGTTTTTCTGAAATTTCCCGCAAATATTACATAATGATCGGGGTCATCAAATACAAAATTGATTACAAAATAAGATAAAACACAAATTCATATACAATTTCATATGCAGAAACTATACTAAGTAACAAACTTTATTCAACTCATTTAACTGATTTTCATGTAGGCTTGAATATCGTTTGGTTAATGCCCTTAATAAGGTAGGGGGCCAAGAATCCATACAAATCCAATTTATTTGTTTCATTAAAAAGACGATGCATGTACCAAAATAATAAAACAAAATTCAAATATTCAATTGAGATATGACATTAAAAGCAATTGATAACAACAAACGTAAATTGACATCGCTTTAAAAACTGTACTTATGTACACAAAAATTAAAGTACATATAGGTCAAGCCACTCATTACCCCACACTATACCTCTAATACATTTTGGTGAAAGATAAAAAGATCTACATGCTTTGCATCATGATCTAATTGTATTTTGATGGGATTTGAAGATTCATGACTAAGAATGTCAATCTTTTTAATACACCTAGTTAAGGAATTAGCTTCTCATTCTTTTTTTTTTGGGAGACTGATTGGAAGATCTTGAGGCATTTATTTTTATATCAAATCCAAACCAAACATAGTCTCCAAGGAAATAAGATTCTGACATTGATGATAAACGCTTAATATCTTGAAAGATCTTATTATCCAATCGATTGAAGCCCTTTGCAAATCGATTAGTACACTTCTCTTGGAATAATTTGGATTTGATTTTCAATCAACATAATTTACATTGATTTATTGACAAGAATACTCTATCAAATCATTAAGAAGAACACTATAAATATGTATTTATCTTTCATCCTTTTCCATTTCACATTTTTTCTCAAGTTGTGTGAGTGTGACGTTATTCTCTCAAAATCGTCATGGCTCCTAGAAGGCTATGTTTTTCCTTAAGTCCTCTGTTTGATTCCTTCACCACTCAACAATAAGAAATGAGATTCATCTAAGAGTTTGAAACAAACCTATCTAAGAATTCATACCATGGATTTAGAAACCTTTAAAGAATGAAAATTCTTTAAGACTATTTTAGAATTGAACCTGTCTAGGGGTGTGCATTTTAACCGGTTCATCCAATCCATAACCATAAAATTGGTTTCCAAATATAAAAAATCCAAACCATTTGGTTATTAACTAACCCACTCCATTTAAAGAAAAACCAATAACATTGAATACCCATTTTATTGAAATTCAGTTTTTGTTCCTGATCCAATTTACTAATTTACTCAAATGTTAAAAAATATCTCTCTAAATTTCCAACATAGCCAAAACCAAACCATTACAAATTGAATAACTGGAATGACAGTTAATTTTTTCTTGGATCCCAACATTAAATATATTACAATAAATATTATTTTTTTAGTTTAAAAATACACTATAATATATTTTACCTGCAAATGTGTTTGAATGACAACACAGTAATGGAAGTTGAGTTTCATCAATCTAAGACATGAATCTCCATTTTGAAATTCAACTTTCATAATACTATAATCAAATTTTAATTATATATACAAGACCAAACACCAAACTTACTTTTAAAAAAAACTCTTCACATATCTGAATATTATTAGAAAATAAATAACACAGTAAAATAAGATATGTTGACTGAACCTTCCAATGTTTTCCAGCACAGTATGCATAAAAGTTTCAAACTGGTTAAGCAAAAAAATTGATTAAAACAAAAAATTGATGTAATTAGTTTTAAGAAAAACTAATCTTAACTGAATCAAATAAAAAACAGGTTGTTAATAGGAACCAATTTTAAACCGAATCAATCCAAATATAAACCAGTTTTAAAAAAATAATCTGGTTTTACAAAAACAGTTTTGAAGAATTAAACCAAACCATATATTTGGTTCAATTCGGGTTGGTTTGAGAACCATGCACACCCCTACCATCCAACATCCAAGCTTCAACCATATTGTTTGCTATATATGTTTTTCAATTTCTCGCACAACTCCTTTCTAAGGTTTTCATAAGGACTCACATAAGTTGCTATAAAAAAGCACTCTTTGCTGCCAGGATAGTTTACTGGTAGTTAACCAAGCAACAATGATACCTCTCAAAAAACAGAATTTTTAAATGCTATAAATCCATCGAAACCTAACAAGTGAAAAGTTTTCTTCAGTTTACATCTCGTTTCCATAATCACAATCAACACAAGTCTCCAAATTGTTACATATTCTTTGTAAATTATTTTTGATATAAAACTTTATTTTTTAAAATTGATTTTAAAATTGGTTTTTTTTATAAAATTGATTTTGAAATTGGTTTTTTATAAAACTGGTTTTGAAATCGATTTTTTAAAGAAAATTAAAAATTGGTTTTTAGAAAAATCAGTTTAAAATTGGTTTCTTTTTAAAAACTGGTTTTTGTGAGAAATCGGTTCAAAACCGAACCGATCCACATGTAAACCGATTTTAGAAATATAAACCGGTTTTAATGAAGTAGTTTTAAGATCCAAACCAAATTATATATATGGTTCAATTTGGTTTGGTTAATGATCCATGCACACCCCTAAACCTGTCCACCTTCCTCTGCAGTCTATTGAGAATGATGTATCCATCATTAATCAATAGTTTTTTCTCAAATATTTACATCAGTAATGCAATAATCCAGTCTGAAGTAAAAATAAATAGGATATCCTGTCATTGAAAGATTTTAGGAACATTCTAAATCCCATAAAGATATCGTCCTAGAATTAAGAGACAAGGGATACAACTTTAACCACGAGTTTGTTGTATCCTTTCTTATGAAGAACTTTTCACCTTCCATACCAAACTCGTCCACTAATGGATACCTTCACCCTGATAGTCATTTGATCCATTATATGGCTTATCACATACTTTTCCAAGAAAGATAAATTTTGGTCTCATAACCCAATTCTATGTTGAACTCGTAGGAGGTAATAGAGAACAAAATCAAGGTAAATTGGGAAATCAAATAATTAAATACATGGTGGGAAGAAATAAAGAGGAAGTATGTCTACCATATGGTAATCTATTCACGAAGATTCTAGAACACACAAGATTCAATTTTAGAGAAGAAGATTACATAGAAGATGTAACAAAAATAGGAAAATTCGTCTTAGTTACAATGAGATATGATATCATAGTTGGAAATGTGATGGAAAACCGTCACATGATAAAAATAGAAAGACGAATAGTCAAGAAGCACCCATAGAGTTCTACAGGGGGCAGTAAAGTAAACTCTCTACTTAATTGACGAGGAGTTTAATCCTTCCAAACATAATTTTTTGTTTCTTTTCTTTTGATGATGACACCTAAACAACTTAAGTGTAAGCATAACAAGAAGGTTTGATGAGTTTTAATCCTCTAATGATTGACACCTAAATGGAATATAACTCAAGCCTTATCTCAAAGTAAAGTTCAAGAAAGTGCCTATAATATTGAATTATCTGGCATATCTTAAAGTGTGTGAAAGCTTGCTCTGACACATTTGAGTGAATAAGTATTGTAAAAGCATATGGCTTTCTCGTGAAGTTATACAGTTAGTCACACATACACTAAAACTAGTTTTACAACTTATTTTTCTTAAGAAAATATTTCTAAAAATGTTTCAAAGCCATGGTAGTTGAATTGGGAGCTGTCAGAAAATTTTTGGGCATTTTTTTTGTACTGGAGAATCAATTAGAACTTTATCCAATTGATTAGGTTAGCGCAAAGATGCACCCTGAACTATTAGGAAAATATCTTAATGAATGGTAACAACAATATATATTTTCTTGCATTTTAAAACTTTCTAATTGATTAATTTTAGGTTAACCAATCAATTGGTGCATTATGCCAATCGATTGGCTCATTAATTATGACCCAAAATTTTTTTTTCTACCAACCTCTAGCCAATAAATAGAGTTCTCTTCCCTCATATTTCCATATCAATAATCATGAGCTTTCATACCTCACTCCTCACTCTCTCTAAAAATATTTTCTCGTTTTCTCTCACTTAAAATTTAAGTTTTAGCTATTTCGAGAAAGATCTTTTGCAAGTGAGGAGTTTGTGTAATTATGGAAGGGTGGTATTGGAAAATTACTAAGAAAAATTTGTTTCTATCTTGGTTGAATAATTCATTCAGTTAGAGATTATTTATTTAGGTTTGAATCTTAACCCTTTAAAAGCTTTGGTTGGGGATTCAACCCGTTCAAAAGTCTTCATCGGTTTGAGATCAGCCAGGTAGTAAAATCTCAAGTTAGTTCTTAGTTATCCCTTGTAAAACCTTGGTTCGGTTCATAAGCTCAATCTTATTTAAAAGCTTGCTAAGGTTGGATATAAGTATGGTATAAAATCTCATAAGTTCGTGGTAAGCCCATCAAAACCCTAGTTCGTTTCATGAGCTCATCTCGATAAAACTCTCACCCAGGTTCGATATTAGTCAGTGTAAATTTTCAGTTTAAAGCTTGCAAGAATAGCCACTCCAATTTCCTATTTGGAAAGAAGACAAACCGCTTCGATCATTGTTTGGAAGAAAGACTCATCACTTTTCTTCGTGTTTGTTATTTTGTTGGAAGTTATTCATAAACTTCATTTTCCATGTATAAGCGGGTTCAAGAGTTCAACCTACTAAAAGCTCTTAAGTTCATGGGATACTGTCAAGAACGAATCTTGGGGAGACAATTATGTCTTTTATTTTTTACCTAACTTCTATAACTTTTGGTGTTACCTCTCAATCCCTTAACTCTTTACTTTCCGCATTTTATTCTCCGCTTCTTATTTCTGAAACTATTTTTAAAATGGTTTTAAACGCTGAAATGGATCATAAGATTTTTTCAAAGTCATGTTTTTATGAAACATACAATTCCCTCTCTCCTCTTATGTGGGGAGTCACATGTCCAACAAATTTTACCTTATTTTTCATGCCTAACGGTGACGTCAAGGTATCAGGTGCAATGTGAGGTTGTATTTCCTTCTGATGCAGTTTTTGTTTTCTTTGAAGCCCATTTTTGCATGTCTGTTGGGTCACTTTTATGGTTAAGAGGCCCTTATTTCCCCCCAATGTTTTTCCCAATCTAACTAAAAGGGTTTCCCAAAGCTTGATATATTTCCCACACCATTACCACTTTCTGATCCCTAATCAAACTCGTCCATCTTGCTTCATCACCATGCTTTATTTTAATTTTTTGGGTTCTTTTTAGCATTCGAGTCTTTAAGGTTATCACCAACTCTTAGGATTATATATGTACTCTCATTGAGAGATTTAAAATTTAAAAAAAATGAATAAAAAATATTTTGTATTTTATTAGTTAGTTTCTATATTCCTTTTAGTATTAGAAATTCTAAGTTTTCATATTTTTCTACAATGTTCTTCCTTTAGAGTCGGTTAGATGTAATGCATTTAAATTTGGACACTACTACGAAAAATTTTTTTTACCTCGGTTGAATATGAGGTGTTATCTTGGTTTCAAACACGAGGTATAAAAGGGCAACATAAAAATTGTGTCACTATACCTCAAGGTTTTAGTTCCACCGACGGATAATGTATAAATGTCATGGGTTTGATTCTCATGGAGATCCTTTATGGTATTTTTAAATGGAGAAAACACCTTACCTCTCGATTTTGACATTTAATCGACAGGTAAACACAATTGAGTTTATTATATCTAAGGCATATGGCTTATTTTACTAGACCCTTACTGAACATATAACTTCTTAAATTAGTTTACAAAATAATTATATGAACAATTATGTTATATTTGAAGAAAAACTTACTTTAATCAATTGTTTTTGAGCTTAATATAACACATCATTCATCTCACATTTGTTAATGGTTAGAATCTCTTCAATGTTACAAGTAATTTATTCAACACTTCCTTTTCTACTAATTCATTCTTGGAAGTATAAAATTTAATGCTTTGCAAAATGAACATGTATAGAAGAAAGTTAAAATAAAACTAGAAGTATTGGATATATTTTAATCATAAAAAAATGAGATGAATGATGAGTTACATGATGCTAGAAAAACACTAATTAGTGTAAGATGTGTTTCCAATACAACATAATTTTTCATATTATATTATTTCCAAAATGAATTTAATAGTTTATATGTTCACATAGAGGTTAGTGAAATAAATAATCGACATTAGATATAATAAACTCAAATAAATTTTTTAACTATAATGTCCTCTTGGCATGTTCGACGAAACAAGATGACATTTTCACAAAGAATCACAAAAACATAATCTCAATATCAATCTCAAACTCAAATAATAACAACAACAATAATAATCTTAATATCAATCACAAAAACATAAACTAAAACTAATAGTGTTTCATAACTTTGAGAAGTAGAACAAATAAATAACAAATACAATAACATCAACAACTCAAAACAACAATTAACGTTAAACATCAAATCAAAAACACAATATCTCAACAAAACTAGTAAAAATAAATAATAAACCTATAACATCAATCTCAATTTAAAAACAACAACAAAATATAAAAACTAGGCAAAAAGATATTTTTTTCTCTTTTGTGTTTTGTACATTGTATGTGTTGATCCAAGTACATATATCTCAACTCATAAGCTAGGGTTTTGAGAATTGATCCTCAGTCAATTGATCATTCATTCAAACTTAAAGACTTGAAATTCAAAGCTTTTCCTATATCATTCAAGTTTCATGCCTTGATCATCTTTCAACTTCATATGTTCAAAGGTGATCTCAAGGTATTATGGTTTGATTCCTCAAGAAGCTATATAGGTTCATGTGTTTATTCCATGCCTTCTTCAACAAGTTTCATCAAGCTATGAGCCCCATCATCAAGTGTGCTTCAAGATAACATCATTCTAAGGTCCTATGTGTTTCATCATGCCTTAGATTACAAGTCAAGTTCAAAATATTCAATGTTGATTCACGTTGTTTGACCTAATTTGGCAAGTTCTTGATTCTATGGTCACAAGTGAATAACTCTCTCTATTTTCAACATTTTGAAGTTATTATTTTTTGCTATGGACTCTTATCGTCATCCCTAACAACTTTTTCTTTACAAGACAGGAGCCAATTATGCTTGTAGGATCATCAAAAGTTTCAATATATTAGAGGTCACTTTGTGGAATTTGACCTAATTTCAAGTAACTTTTGTCCAACTTTCAAGGATTATAACTTGATCAATTTTCATCATTTAAAGCTCATTCATTTTCTACCATAATCATGAGGATGTTTTCTACAAGTTTGATTCAATATGCAAGGCCTAAAAACACTGGGAAGGTCATCGAATTAAAGGAGACATTATAGGTAATTTTTAGTCCTTGTGGAGTTAAAATTTTTTGAAGTACAAAATGCTTATTTTCAGCCAACCCCATAGCATCATAAATTTTGATATAAGTTGCCAAATGAATACTTTTTAGCACATTGTAAAGCTTGTGGGAAGATCTTTCAATTGTAAGAGGAATGATGTCATAAAGCTACCTATGCACGGTGCCCCATGGATCAAAAGTTGGTCACCTGAAATTGAGTTTCTTGCCATTATCAGATTTTTCAAATCACAAAAACTCCATTTACAAGCCAAATTAGCATGTGTTTTTTCTTCTAAACATGTTTAGCAACCTTCCAGAAGTTTTTTAGCACTCAAAATGCAAGAGAAGAGTGGGTTTTGATGGTTTACAAGTCACATATTCCATACTCAAAAAGACTTTGACAGTTGTCATTGTATTTGTGTAATCAAGTTTGATTAGTTGATTAAGACCTCACTTGAGAGAGGCGAAATCACCTTGACGGGTGGATGGAGTAGTTTGAGTTCAGACGAATCAGGATAACTAACGTGTCTTTTATTTTAAGTTTTAAAAACCCCCCATTCTTGTGTTTTTCCATTCTTCATCTAACACTTATAAGAGAGATTGTTGGTTTCAAGTGTGAGCGGTTAAGTCCAACATTTAATTTGATTGGGTAAAATTATATGTTTATAAGAGAGATGACTCATATAACTAATTTATTAAGGATTTGGATGGAGATTCAATGTCTTTCTTTGATAATGATTACCAAACAATAACAATCATGGAAAATGAGGAAATGGTTGTGGCAATTGTGGTAGAGAAAGAAACAGTGGCCACAATGGTGGTGGTCTATATGAGCATTAGGATGGACTTTGCCGACATATCTGAATCACTAACAACAATGAACTTATCCACCATTTCCCAACCAACATCAGTAGTGAACTATCCCACCATGGCAGCATTGGCCCACTCTACCATGTTTGTATCCAACAACATGTCAATCGAACAAGAAAACAAGAATTCTTAGTCAAAAGATAACTCACCGGGATGTCGTGAGCACTAGACCGTACAAGGCTAGTCACCAATGGTCATATTCATATGTGTCACCAAACCTTCAAGCTGATATGCATATCTTTTCTATCTCACCTCCTGATGGCCAATGGTACGTGTACACCAGAGCTACATCTCATATGATCGAAACAGAGGTAATCTCATATGTTATTCAAATATAAGCAATGGTATTACTATTGCAAGTGGTCATAATATTTATGTTATTTATTGTGAAAATGCATCATTATCTAACTCGCATTACCCTTTAAATTTAAACAACGTGTTACATGTCTCTAAACTAATCAAAAATCTTATCTCTATAAAATTTTTTACCATTGATAATGATTTCTTTGTTGAATTTGATCTCTTAAATTTTTATAGGTAGGATTTTCACACATGGATTATTTTAATAAGGTATAATTGTTTTGATGACCACTATCATATTACCACAAGACCTCATACTATATCCCTATCACCATCTACCTTTACCGTAATAGGTGCAATAATTTATTTTCTAGTCTAACAAATGAAATCCTCCTTTTTTTATAAGCAACATGAATTAATAGGCACAAGAAGTGAAAAAAATACAAGAAGAACAAAAGTGGTCACTAGGAAATTCCAAGACAACCCCAACAACACCCATTACAGACTAACATTCAACAAAGGAGTGGATAACCAAACCTACTTAACATAACCCAATATCCCTTTGTCAAGAATTAACATCCAATATCAACCAAGGTTTTTAATGAAAGATAAAACACCTTCACACTTCCAAACCTTAGCCAAAAACACCACTTGGTTTATAAATAACCATAAATCCCAACAAACAAGCAATCAAAGAAAAGAAACAAAAGATGAATGAATGAAACAACAAAAAATATCCTTAAGCTTCAACAAAAAGGAAACATCTAAAGAGGCTTCCTCTGAATGAACAAGCTCCAAAGTGTCACATGTCATCACCCCAATCAATGAAACACCGCCCGCCACACCAAACTCGAAAAAGTGCAATAAAAAAGAAGATGACCACAAGATTCTTCCAAAGAAGCACACAAAGAGCACAAATTATTTAATGAAGAAATTTACGCACCTCTCAAGCAAAACTTATGTTTGGTAGAAAGACTATTCAACAATAATCTACATAAAAAAAGTTTGACTTTAAACGAAACTTTCGTTTTCTAAATCGCTCCCAACTCCAAAAGACTCATATCACCTATCACCAAATTATGAACTTTAAGCTCATAAAGCCAAAGATTAACATTCTTCACCGAGAAGACATCCACATTCCTCCACCACACCACTTTGTCCACTTCCACCATATTAGAATGAACATCCCAAAAAATAGATAACAAAACAATCCATTCCTTCCTAATCTCCTCATAAAGATGGAAATCAACCACCTCCACATCCCAATACCAAAAGCCATTCAACCAACAACCCAACTCCCACACTTTACTCCTATGAAAGGCACAAAAATCATACACAAGATGGAAGAACTCCTTCAAAGGCCTCAGACCAAACCAACGATGGTCCCAAAAATTAATCTCTTTTCCATTTCATAATTTACAAGAAATGCTATTATGGAACCAAGCCTCCTCACCCACCCTAAGATTGCACACTTCCACCACATCCCTCCACCAAAGTGATGATCTATTAACATTATAACCCCCCCCCCCCCCTCCCCCCTCAAGAAGATTGACCAAACAACTCCTATATCTAAAGTTAATTAGATTAGACCATAAAGCATCCCCGTCTAACAATAACCACCGTCCCCACTTACTAATTAAAGAGAGGTTAAAACCCATCACACTTTTAACCCTCAAATCGCCCTCCTTCTTTGATAAACACACCTTATCCCAACTTACCCAACATATCTTCCTCTTCCCATCACATATCCCCCATAAAAAATTCCGTTGAATGCTCACAATCTTCTACACAATACATTTATAAGCATTGAAAAAAGAAAACATAAAAATGAGAATTTTGTTAAGAGTAGAATTCAATAGCGTTACCTTCCCGCCCAAAGAGATATTTTTCCCTCTCCACAAGGAAAGCCTATTCCTCAACTTCGCAATCACTAAAGACCAAGTTGTTTTATGTCTATGGTTGGCCCCCACCAGAATACCAAGAAAAAGAAACGGCAACTTACCAACTTCACAAGTAAAAACACCTGAAGCAACATTGAGAAAAGACTTCTTCAAATACAAGCCAAAGATTATACTCTTGCTCAAATTGATACATAAACCGAAAGTCAACTCAAAACCTCAAAGAGTTGCTTTAAAGCTCTATAAATTAGACCATGAACCATCACAATAAGCGTCGTGTCATCCGCAAATTGTAACATCTCAAAGTGAATAACATTATTAAAATGAAAGCCTCTAAAACTCCCAAGCGCACATGCATTCCTCATCAACCCCTCCGCCACTCGTAAAAACAAAGTTGGAGAAAAAGGATCCCCTTGTGTAAACCCTCTAGAAGCCACAAAATCACCCGTAGGACTACCATTAACCAAACTCGACAAAAAACTAGAGAAAATCGTCGCTTTCATCCAAGACAACCATTTAAGGATGAAACCCATTCTAGAAAGAATGTAACGCAAGTAATCCCACGACACAAAATCATAAGCCTTTTAAAAGTCCATCTTCACCACTAAAAACTCCTTCTTAAACCTTTTAGCATAATCCAACACCTCATTCAAAACCACAACCCCATCCACCATATGCCTCCCCTCAATGAAAGCGTTTGAGAAGGAGAAACTAACTTCTTAATAACCACTTTCAATCTAGCCGTCAAAAGCTTAGAAATGAGACAATACAAACAACTCACTAAACAAATATGCCTAAACTCATTCTAACCTTTCAGATTATCCGACTTAGGAATCAGAACAATAAAGGAAGCCATAATTGCTTTAGGAAGATACACATCTTTATGAAAATCATTAACAAAATGCATCCCATCATCTTTCAAAAATACCCAACACTTTTTGAAAAAGCCAAGAGAAAAACCATTCGGATCCGGACTCTTATCACAATGACTTAACCACATTACCTCTCTAACCTCCTCCAAAAAGGAAAGGACCGTCAAGAAAAAATCTATCCTCACCCGAAAGAGCCTCGAAAAACATCACATCCAAGACAGATCTATGAAACACTGGTTCGGAAAATCTCTTCAAGAAATGATTCTTGACCTCCTCCTTGATGTCATTCACTTCCACCAACTTCCTCCCATCCCCTAAATTGAGTCCCCAAAATAGCATTCTTCCAAAATCTTCCTCTTATGAAATTATGGAAATACTTGGAATTGACATCACCTTCCAAAATCCAACAACATTTAGATTTTTGTCTCAATAAACTCTCTCTATGAAGCAAAGTTGTCCACACCTCCTTAGAGGCTAGCCTCCTAGACTCTAAATCATCTAAACTAATTTCCCAGAAGAATTAGCAACAAAAGTAGCAAGAGAATTAAGAACATTAACCGCTTTGTCAAATTAATAATCTCAAAAATCTCCTTGTTCCAAACCTTCAAATTAGCTTTGATAAACTTCAAATTCTTAGAAAGGATATCAAAGAATCTATTCACGATTTTACCGTGATAGGGTAAGGAATAAAGTATCATGCTTTACTAACGAATTAGGCAAAAGGAAATCCCTACCACATGCAAACTGTATCTTGGATTTCATTTGTTAGATTTCAAAAGAAAGTATTGCTTCTAATGCCACTTTATTTCTAGATTGTATATCGTGGAGTTTGATATTACTCACAACTTTATCAAAAGCAATAGTAAAGTTTTTTTATCATATAATCACTATATTGAAATTTCACCCTTTAAAGATAAATAAATAGGACGTTATGAGATGGAACCAACAGTCTAGTATCTGTATATGATATCTCTCCATAGATATTATTTGAGGGGGTTTAATTAGACAAAGTAAAGGTAATGTATACACTGCTTTTTCATAAATATTTTGCACGTTTGAATTGTCTAACTTGAATATGCTGAGGAGCGGTTTTACGACTCCAGATTTTAGAATTTAAAAATTTCCAACCGAAAAAAAAAAAATTGATATTGAAGAGGAGAAGTTTCGTGGATTATACATAATTTTTGGATTCTGTAATTCAAACATTTAAAAATACCCTCTAAAAAGAATTTTAAAATTTTCAAAGATTTCTGAGTAATTTTTTAGGAAAAGAAGCCATGATGATATATTTGAAAAACCTTAGTATTTTTTATTAGATATATAGAATTAGTAAATGTGTAGGGATAGGAATTTTTTTTTTTGGAATAATCATGTTTTTAAAAAAAAAATCATAAATAATCATTCATCTTACTTGGCGCCTCCACTAAGTAATAAGCCCTAAGCGCCATCTCACTTGGCGTCTCCTTTCTCTTTTAGCCAAGTGAGATGGCACATGCACTATAAAAGTGAGAGGAGACGCCATCTCACTTGGCTCCTAGGACAAAATGCTATTTTTTTTATAAATAATTCGTCCGTTTCTCCGTCATTTCTCACATTTTTTGGTACTGTTTTCTTATTTTTTACTCTTTTATTTGCGTCATGACATCGCCCATGATTTTTACCAGAGATGGTTACGTTATCTTCTCCGCCACAAAACCTCCGATGAAAATGAAATTCTGGCACATTCACTCCATGGAGCGTCTGAAGCGGGAGTTGATGCGATGGCTAGATGGAGACATCGTGGAGGGAAAAAAATTCGAAGATTCAGCGAAGACGAACAACAACCTCACTTGCGACAGGAAGACCTAATGTTTGGTTAGAGGAAGTCAAAACAGACAGCGACGTAATGTTGATTATGCATGGGTCAGATGATATTGTTTTAATAGTTGTAATTTCGTAGACGAATTATCGTATTTTTTTCTTATTCGCGGAATATTTATTGTAACAAATACTGTTAACGAAAAATCCTAATGTTTACAACATAATAAAAGAAAGATTTTACGATAGAAAAGTTAGTTAGAATATCTAACTAACTTGATCTCTAAATAACTAATTTATGATAGAATGTATGACATGTATATATAGCATGTGAATGCAAGGAAACTTTGAGTTTTCTCTATCCATCTCTCTTATCCATTCAAACTCTAACATTTTTGAAATGGATAGAATACAAATTAAATGTGTTGGACCTTATAGTCCATGAAGTCCAACTTTTAGACTATATCCATATTAGAGTCCTCAATATACTACAACACTACTATTATTCGTAACTAATTTTTGAGTCTCAAAAAGAGAAACGTGATTCCATTAGAAAGTGCAGAACCGAAGGCATCGAATACCAAGTCATACATCTCGTTTTTTAACAAAAGGCATCACAGGAATAACCTCGTTTCAAAGATTCTAGCTATTGTTACTTTGGCATCTACAAAAGACATCAATTTAGGATGGAGACAAAGTTTCCACACACATTTGAGCCTTTCGCAGAGTTTAAGAAAAGAAAGAAGATAAACATTTGGTTCTTTTGCATCAAGTCACTGTCCAACTTCTATTACACTTGTTGTCATTCTCTCTGCATGAAGTTTTTTTCTTTTCTTTTTTTCTTACTTTTCTTGACTAATTTTGTACATAATATTCTGTTTCTTTGTCTTTTTTTAAGATATATGCTTTTGATGAACATATCATTTGAAAGTGATGATGAGAATGAGGGATCCAAAGCACTTTCATGTTATCATGGAGGTACCACCATCATGCATCATGCATGCATGCTTTTATTCATTGTGTGTGATTGTGGTCTCTATGTAGAAATTAAAGAGGAAAATATATGTATCGACAACCAATCATGATCTATAATGTTTTAATTAATGAAATTAATGGACTAGATAGAAATTTCTTTCTATAGTAATGCTATTAACATATTGTTGTCACTTAAGGAGACTTACAAACTCAAGCATTATTCTCTTGCCAATATCTCTTGGGCCTCTCTGATTTGGAGTGCTGATATCTCTTTCCCAATCTCTGATTGTTTGGAAAGACTATATTTACATAATTTATAATTAAACAAAAAAAGAAAAAAACAGCATTCTTTGTTCAGATAGTTTAAAAAGAAAACAAAATAAATCAATGAAACTTGTGACCAAGAAAAAATATGGTAAATTAAATTCATTGATCCATTATTTTTCTTTTTAATATATGTGAAAAATTGAGGGATATTTTAATCTTATATGATTGTAAAATATTTCAAGTAACAGTTTGTTGTCTTTTAAGAGGCATATGAATTCTAGCATCATTCCCTAGTCAATATCTTGTGTCGTGAAATTAGATATCTTTAAAATAAAGTATAAACGGTTTATTTATGATCAAGAAATAAGCAGAGTAGAAAAGATGATAAAATACGAAGAGCAATAAGGATTGATTATAACTGATATTTTTTACTTTCTCTTTAAACAAGATTACAAGTACACAAGAATAACAAATAACCCTCTCACCCTAGATTAAGATTTGTTGTGTGCAATGATGAGAGACTAGTATGTTATTTATTAACATATTAAACTAATGGGTTTTTCACAAATACCCATTACAAGCTAACTTAGAGTACAAGCTAACTTAAACAATTGGACATAACAAACATGCCCAATTTTACATGCTAACAAACTTAGCACTTTCGACAACTACATGCTTAACCATACTTCGACTACAACATACACTTCTTCGACGCCAGTATGTGAACGACCTTCGAGTGCATGCTAACCTCTGTCGAACTTGTCAAACCACGAAGTTATCCTTCGACCCAATAGAATTTGATCCAATATCTTCCACAAATCTCCACCTTAGGACAAACTTTACTTCATCAAGAAAACACACTAGCTTTCTTCATGCAGCTTTATCAACTGCATGTAGTGGAAAAACTTGCAACTTGGCAATATCTTGGTGATCATATAAGCAGCATTGTGATATGTCGAAAGCTTCAGCACTTGGACATCTTCACGCTTGATTACCCCTCTGACGAAATGCAGTCTCACATCGATGTGATTGGTTCACTCATGATAGGGTGAGTTCTTATACATGTGTATTGCATTTTGACTATCACATTTAACAATGATAACTTCACCTTGAAGTTTCATCTCCTTAGCAAAACCTTCAAGCTAGAATGCTTCTTTCATAGCTTCAGTGAGGGAGATATATTTTGCTTTAGTGGTTGATAAGGCTACAACCTTCTGAAGTTTCGTTTTCCAACTAATTGTTGCATAATCAGAATCGACATATCCTTCGATTACTACTTTACTATCTTCTCCCAAGACTCCACCATAAATTAGGACTTTATACGGAGACCCATTAATGTAGCTTAGAATCCACTTCAATGCTTACCAATGAGTCTTTCTAGGATTCATCATGTACCTGCTTACAAGACTTACAACATATGTTATGTCGGGTCTATTATAGACCATAACATACATCAAAGAACCTACTATATTAGCATATGGGGTGCTACTCATATAAGCTCTTTCAACATTAGTACTGGGATACTGATATATACTCAGCCTAAATAGAGGGTTTGTCGGAGTCACAACATGCTTTGATTTGGACATACCAAACATGTCGAGAATATTTTGTAGGTATGCCTCTTGAGATAAGCATAATTTCAACTGCTTTCTATCTATTTGGATGTTAATCCCAAGAATCTTGGATGCAAGTCCTATATCCTTCATGTTAAATTCTTAAGTTCATCCTTCACCCTCATTACATTATCAACATTGTTACTTGCTATGAGAATATCATCCACATAAAAGCAACAAAATAACAAATGAATTATTTGGTCGAAATCTGAAGTAAACATAGAGGTTGAACTGAGTTCTAATGAAACTTATGCGTACCATGAACTAGTCAAATCTCATATTCCATTGTCAAGGAGATTGTTTCAGTCCATATAAATATCTCTTCAACTTGCACATATAATTTTCCTTTCCCCTTTAGACATACCCTTCATGTTGCCTCATCATAATTGTTTCATCTAGATCACCATACCAGAATGCAATCTTCAAATCCATTTGTTCCAGTTCAAGGTCGAACTATGCCACCATGGAAAGCAACATTCGAATGGACATGTGCTTCAAAAAAGGAGAGAACACATCATTGAAGTCCACACTTTCTTTCTGAGTGAAACCCCTTGCGACCAACCTTTCCTTGTTTCTTTTTAATGCCACTCCTTTGATTCCTTCCTTAACTTTTGGAATCCACTTACAACTGACTAACCTGGATTCAATATATTTCTTGATCAGTTCCCAGGTATTGTTATCATGAAGAAATTTCATCTCATCATTCATAGCCTTCAGTCATTCAGTCTTATTTCGACTCCTTATAACTTCCTTATGGTATCTAGGTTCTTCGTCTAGAACCTTACTTGCAGAGATTAAAGCATAAGATATAAGATCTGTATACCTAAGTCTTTGAGGTTCCTTGATGACTCTTCTCGACCTATCTCTTGTCAATAGGTAGTCATCAACAGTTACCACAATTCCTCAGCATCTTATGTTTCTTATTCGACTTCATCTAGGATACACAATTCAGCACCAACATGCTCCACCTCAACATGAATCTCTCCCTGTTCCAACTCTTCGTCAGATATTTCTGTACTTCGACCAACATCATCAGCTTTCTTGAAAGCCATTTCAGTTTCATTGAAAACTACATCTCGACTGGTGATACGCCTCATGTGACCTGGCTCTAGGCACCATAACCTATAAGCTCTGACTCCTTCAGGGTATCCCATAAACATGTATTTTAGAGCTCTAGGTTCGACCTTGTCTTTCCTAATATGAGCATAAGCTACGAAGCCAAATACTCTCAGTTTGTCGAGATCTGGTGGATGTCTCGACCAAACTTCTTCAGGTGTCTTCATATCTAATGCAATCGAAGGACATTTGTTTATCAGATATGTTGTTGTAGAAACAGCCTCATCCCAAAACACCTTCTTTAACTTAGCACTAGTCAACATGCATCTAACTCTCTCCAAAATAGTTCGATTAAACCTTTCAGCCAAACCATTTTATAGTGGAGTACTTGCAGTAGTTTTGTGCCTTGCAATACCAGAGGCAACACAAAAGTTTTCGAAATCCTCATTGCAAAATTCAAGTATATTGTCGGTTCTCAACCTCTTGACCTTTATGCCAGTTTGATTTTTGACCAGAGTCTTCCAACTTTTGAAATTTTAAAATTTTGCATCCTTAGTCTTCTGGATGAATACCCATAACTTTCTGAAATAATCATCTATTATGGATAGAAAATACCTTGCTCCTAAATGTGATGCACACCTTGTAGGCTCCCAAAGATCAGCATGAATGTAATCAAGGGATCCATGCGTTCTTTGTTTGCCTTTGTTGAACTTCACTCTGCAAGATTTTCCAAGTACACATGGTTCACAAACTTTCAGCCTTTTGACTTTGTCTCCACAAAGCAAATTTTGTTTTCCCAATTCGACCAGACCCCTTTCACTGACATGGCCCAATCTCATGTGCCAAATTTTTGTCTTCGACAAAGGTTTCATGAATGCAATATTTGTCGAACCACTTACAACATCAACCTTAAGAGTATATAAACCTTGTTTCTTCACGCGTATTAAGACTTCCTTCGACCCCTTCATGACTCTTAGGATACTTTTCTCTCCTTGGAAAACATATCCTTTCTCATTGAATTCACCAAGAGAAATCAAATTTCTCTTCAAATTAGGTACATACCTGACTTCAGTCAACAACTTTATTGACTCATCATGGAGCTTAAATCTCACAGATCCAACACCTGCAATCTTGCAAGCTTTGTTGTTTCCCAGCAATACAAATCCACCATCTTGATCACATAGTTCCTCGAACAAGTTTTTGTTTGGAGTCATGTGCCAAGTGCAACCTGAATCCATAATCCACTCCTTACTCGGGTTATTGCTTGAAACCACAAGAACATCAGATGAGTCGAAATCATCTTGAACAATGGTTGCATTTCCATTATCCTTACCTCCGTGATCTTTTAGGCGTTCATGACATACCTTTTCTTGTGTGATCCTCCTTCTTACAATGATAGCATACCAGATGTCTTTTCACTATAAGATTTCTCCTGACTTTTTCCTTTCTTCTTGTCGAACTTACCATCATTTCGCAAGAATTTTCCTTTAACGGCCAAACATTCACCAACTTTTGAAGGTTTATGCTTCTTTCGTTTATTCAATTCCTTAAAATACAAGGTTGATTGAACTTCTTCAAAGGTCAGAGACTCTCTTACATAAAAGAGGGTTTCTTTAAAGTGAACATGTGTTATGGGTAAAGTGCACAACAACAACAACATTTAATCTTCATCATCGATCTTCACATCAATATTTTCAAGATAAAGAATCAGCTTGTTAAACATATCCAACTGCTCAGCCAATACTTTGTCTTCAATCACATTGGTCATGCACTTATCTTTAATACTTTGCTTCAGGTAGAATCGATTTACCAACGATTTGGTTATGTACGAAATTTCAATTTTTACCAATAACCCTGATGTCGCCTCTTTGTCATACCCCAAATTTTCCCTCTCCTAATTATATCTAAGTTTTCTTTAAATAAATCGTATTATTTAGTTTTCACTTTTATAGGGGTGTTTAAAGTCAAAAGGGGTGTGTTGATATAAAATGCACCATCGAAATCTGATGGTCCAGTAAATTTTAAAATTTGTTTCAAATTTAAAAGAGAGATGTATTGTTTTAATCAAGGAGGTGAACAAATTCGTTTTTGATAAAGCCCATTATAAATTTTGATTTATTCTGAAAAGAAATTGTTTGTTTACTTATAGTGATTATTATTATTATTATTATTATTATTATTATTATTATTATTATTATTATTATTATTATTATTATTATTATTATTATTATTATTATTATTATTATTATTATTATTATTATTATTATTATTATTATTATTATTTATTAATATTATTATAAGTAACATTTTCATTTTCGAAATTAGTCTTATTTGTTAATTTAAGAAAAAGGAAAAAATGTTGTTGTTTAAGAACACATAGCCCAACTTTTTGATCAAAATAATTAGAAATCAATATCTTTTTCTAATTATTATTTCATTTTATTAATTAATATAATCAGTTATTATTAATATTATTTTTAAAGTTGTGTTCATGATTTAAAAAAAGATCGTTGAATTAATTGTAAGGCCCAAAGACCATTTCACTTGATTTATCTTCAAAACCCAATTTAAGAAATAAGATGGTTTGGTCCGTTATAGTTTTTCTGTCTTGAAAATTATTTTTAGTCCATAATTATCAAGATTGCTGAAATATTTAACTTGGCCTGTTATTGCTGGAAGAAGACTGTAAAATTGCATGCCAAAAGAAATGCACAAGCCCATCATCACAAACAAACAAAAGCACGCCCATAGTAGTAAAAAAACGTTTGGCCTAAAAAGCACCAAACAAACAAGCACTGTTCTAGGTGAGATGAAGGAGGAATTTTAGCGTGAGGAAAAGAAACGTTTTGGAAAGGTGAGATGTTTAGATCTGAGGTATTTTATGGTTTATTTTGTATTTTATTTTTTATATTATACTCTATTTGGTCAATATCTGGCCACGTGATAAGGGAGCTATATCAGACTCCTCTGCTATACGTCCAAAAAATATTCAAACGATCACCAAACTATTATCTGTAATAAATTAATTCAATATTAATTTTCGAAAATGAATACGAATATATTTAAGTTAACTGCATACTTGATCTAACAAACTCCGCTATTCACACTCTTAGACTACGTATGTGGGAAATTCAAAATATACTTAGCAATCCATAAAAAACACAAACAACACCGCAAACTACGAAATGAGTCTCTGATTACATTCTAAGGGGATACGTAGGCATACAATCAAAAATCGTGGCGAGTTCCGCTAACTAAAATTCAAACCCTTTTTCCCTAATAAAACGCTAAAATCCTATTTCCTAAAGATCGCTCTTCTAACCCTAGTATCCTTGTGAACAAGGTAGATGAGGGGTACCAAACACCTTTTCTTCGTCTAAAACCGAGTCAAAGACCTAGGATCTATAACTTTTAGGATTATCCTTTATATTCCCTTCCTTAGGACAAAAATTAAGGGTGACGACTCTCGTTTTCAAAATCAGTTACAACAGTCTCCTTTAATACTTGTCGAAGAACCTTATCACCAAGGCTCAACAAGATTGTGTTGTGGGTTTTCTCTATCATGACTGTCTTTTCTTTTTCTTTTAACACGGAATCCACGGTCGCCGCTCCCTTCAATGCTTTCAAATAATCCTGTTACACTAGTAGGTATTTCATCTTCAAGCGTCATAGACCAAAATCGTTCACCCTGATAAACTTTTCAATCTCATACTTTGTTGAATAAATCTTCTCCATACTCACCGCACCAATTTGTTGTGAAATTAGATGCCATTGAAATAAAGTATAAATTGTTTCTTTATGATTAAGAAACAAACGGGGTAGAAAAGATGATAGAAAACGAATAATAACAAGGATTGGTTATAACTCATATTATTTACTTTTTCTTTAAATAAGATTACAAGTACACAAGAATAACAAATAACCACCTCACCCTAAATTAGAATATGTTGTGTGCAATAATGAGAGAGTAGTATGCTATTTATAATAAATATAACATACTAAACTAATGGGATTTTTCGTAAATATCAATTACAAGCTAACTTAGGGTACAAGCTAACTTAAATAATTGGACATAACAAACAGACCCAATTCGACCTGCTAACAAACCTAGCACTTTCGACAATTGAATAGTTGACCATACTTCGACTACAACATACACTTCTTTCACACCAGCATGTGAGCGACCTTTGACTACATGCTAACCTCTGTTGAACTTGTCGAACCACGAAGTTACCCGTTGTAACACCCTTCTAAACTCAACGGAATATTCATAATTATTTAAAATTATATTAAAGTAATACAACAAAAGGGCGTCACATTTTATTCGTGAAATAATCATACGTGCTAGTCTCACTCTGTAACACGGGTTTTCAAAATTATTTTTGACATATGCATTATCAATGTTTCATATACTTGCAACAAAATCATAGTTCAGACAAGTTTCATTAAAAACACTTCATAGTGCTCCATGATTCATGGTTTACAATTCCATACAATTTAAACTCCATAGAAATAATTTAAATGTCATAACAAAACAAGAACAAAATAGTTTTCAAAACAAAGCGTTCCCCTCCCCGATGTTACATATCAGAGCAAGACCTTCTAGACTCAAAGGAAATAAATCACACTCCAAATTTATTCTTCTAAGCCTTTAGGGACTACTCTGGATTACCTGCACGTTATCCACGTAGAGGCAACATTCAAGCAGAAAGGGTGAGTTTATCACAATCATTATGTAAGATGTAAGTAATAGACATAGCAGAATAAGCCTAAAGTATCACAACATGACATCATCATTATTATATTCCAACTACATCAACAATCATACAGATTCAACAACGCAATACAATTTCATCAATTCAAGAACCATGCAATGCCACATAAGATGTAGTACAAGGACATAAACTCATGTATGTGGTACCAATTCTTCTTGATGGACACTGGGCCATCACCCTCCAAAGACCCCAATCATAGAATAGATCCCCACTTGGAACCGGAGCAAATCATAAACATCCCAAATCCACACAATGGGATTGAGACCAAATCATTGGATCGACGTCCTAAATCATCAAACAGACCAAAGTTGTTCCATGAATGCATGACGCGTAACAACAAATACAAATGACCACAACAAGTCATACACATCATCATTCATGTATTAATCAACATCATACATAAACATAAACATGTATACTCATATAATCATTGTGTATACTCATGAAATCAAGACATCGTCAGAACATCATCACATAATCATAATAACAATATATCACTGTAGTTAAACAAATCGTCATTGCAATTCAACGCGGGGAGTCTATTCTTACTCTAATTTAGTTCTCATAGAAATACTCCTAAGTCTCCGTTTTATTTCACCTAATTATAGTATACTATGTTAGCTACACACAACTTCGAACGACACTTCATTCTGAACTCTAGAACTAAAGTTATGCTCGTTTCTAGATTTCAATCCAACATTCCATATCTGCCTCCCATCGCCCGACGACACATCACAGAAACCAACGCCCCATTTTTCTTCCTTGGCCCACCCCACCTTCGCCTGGCGAAACACCGTTGCCCTGCGACACGGAACCTGTCGCCCGACGATCCTCTGCGAACATGGTTTTCCTGTTTTGCGATTCTGCACTGTTTCAGACCATATTTTCCTGCGATTTCAGTATGATATAGGCCCTAAAACACTATCCAATCATGGGGAAACATCATCTAACAACAATTTGATAAAATACCTCAATTATACAACCATTACGGGTCATGCATCATCACAATTCCATCAAATCTTGACCCAACAACATCAAATCACCATTGTTAATACTAAGGGTAAAATCCTACAACTATGTACCACTTAGATCAAACATAATAATCAGATAAAAACCCCTTACCTTATTGTTTCGAGTGATTGATTTTGTTCTTCGTGTCTCTTATAGTGATTCTCCAACCCTCTGTGCTCTAGCCTCTTCTCGTGCTCTTCTCTCAATATTTTCGATCGCACAAAATGAACCGTATCACTCTCTATATTTCTCTGTTATCACAAGGACCCCTAACTTCTTCCTCAATTGCCCTCACTTAGTCACCCTCTATTTACCATCACGTCCTCACTCTTCCTAATAATTACCAACATACCACTCTAGCTAAAATAACTCTATTTAAATAATTATTCCTATTATTCTATTCTAGATAATAACCCAAATAGTTACCAAATAACCATCTAATTATTCCAATGCATCTAATCTCTTCATTCATATCACATGTTCCACATCATAAGCAATCATATGTCAACACATCACACATATAATCCTATAAAACATCAATTATTTATAAACACTCATAATAATTCATTAAATAAATAACTTCTAAAAATTGAGGTGTTACACCCGTCGACTTAATAGAATTCGATCCAATATCTTCCACATCTCTCTATAATTTGGAGTATGGATATCCCTTCTTCCAAATCTCTTATTGTTTTAAAAAATAGAGTAAATAATGTTAAAATAATTTATTATTAATCAAAAGAAGAAACAAAAAAAAGTGTACTTTGTTCATATAGGTTAAAAAGAAAAACAATGAATAAATGAAAATTATAGCCAAGCAAACCATGGTGAATTGGAACTTTCATTGATCCATTGTTTTCTTTTTAACTTATGTGAACAAGTTATGCTTTTTCTTACTTTTATTTAATATTAAAATATTTCAACACCATTTACTGTATCTTTTTCAATTTAAAAAAAAAATTAAAAACTTAACTTTTCCATTTATTTTGTTTAGGTAAATATATGTATTGACAACCAATCATGATCTATAATTTTTTAATTAAAAAAATAATTGTTGTCTATAATAATACTAGTAATAGATTGTTGTCTCTTAAGGATGCTTATGAATTCAAGCATCATTTCCTTGCCAATATCTCTTGGACCTCTCTTATTTGGAGTGGGGAAGAAATCTATGATTGTTTGGAAACACGGAGTAAATGATGTTTAAGTAACTTACAATCAAACAAAAGAAGAAAGAGGATACTTTGTTCATATATAGGTTAAAAAGAAAATAATGAATCATTGAAATTTGTTGCCAAGCAAAACATAGTAAATCGCAACTTTCATTGATCGATTATTTTTCTTTTTAACTTATGTGAACAAGTCAGAGTTTTTTTTTACTTTTATTTAATTTTAAAATATTTCAAGTAACAATTTGATGTCTCCTGAAGAGGCTTATGAATTCAAGCGTCATTATTGTATGAATAAGAAGTGTTTTTATATTTGGTCTTAGAATTTTGATGATAACATTACATGATATCATAGAAAAAATTATATATTTTAGTGATTTCGTTTTAGTGTGTAACTGCTGCTATAATGTTCTAACTATGGTACAAAGCGTATGACGTCATCAGATTCTGAGCATAAATATTTTGGAAGAAAACATTTGGTTATGTGTTACACTTAAAGGCATGATTCCAAATAAGTCTTATGCAACATGTCTAAGGAATGTTAGTACAAGAGGTTCTGATTGTGACTATGTGGTTAAGCTTAGGAGGCCTTCTAAAGCTTTACTTCTGTGTGTTACAAGTTTTGAAGATTATGAAGACAAGGTTTTGTTGAACAGATTCTGATGATCTAAAGAAAGAAATTTCTTATAACAAAGTGCTAAAGACTTTGAAGACGAGGTTCTGAAGGCACAAGTTCTGAAGACTCCAAGACTTAGGTTCTAAGACTTAAGAGAAAATCTTCTACAACAAGCTTCAACATTCCAATTATCTAAAGCCTATGAAGATAAGAAGAAGTTCAAAATGCTTAGCATGTGATGGTGTACAAAAGGTACATAAAGTTTTTGTGACCTCTACTCTTCTAGAGTGGCGCAAGGACAATCCATTTGTACTTTACTGTAACCACTCTAATTATGATCGTTGAGAACCAACAGCTAGATTTTCGATTACCTTTCTACCCTTTCAACAGATCTCTTTTAAAAGCTATAAAAGGAAGACTTGAAAGCTGAAGAAATGTAAGAATCAATATTACAATGATAAATCTATCAGATTAAATCAAGCTCAACAAAACTACACCAAAGCATTGTGCAAACTCTGTAGAGAAATCTTCCATGTATAGTTTTGTAAATAAGCAAGGAGTTGTTGCTCGTATCTTGCTGTAAAACACTCAGGTGTTTTTCTTTATACTGAAACGTTTCTTTAATCTGCTAAAAGAAGTAATCTGTAATACACTGAAAATATTCAACTGTTGTTGATTCCTTGGGAGACCAAGTAACATTCAGATTTCAAGAAGACTCTTGTTGCAGTTTGAGTGGATTTGCAATAAGGATCAACAAACTTATTGGGGGTGCCAATAAGATTGATCAGACTTATTGTGGGTTGTCTGTAATCAGTTTGGTTATAGTGAATTAAGTCCTTATTGAAGGCTAAATGATCCTTGAAGGGGTGGACTGGAGTAGCTTAGTTAACAGCGAACCATGATAAAAATAATTGTGTTCATTTATTTTTATGTTCTAAAATAACTTGGTATGTCACCAACGAACAAGACAAACCTCAAATAAAGGTAAAATCTATTGTGCTCAAGTCTATCAGGAAATCTGAGAAGTCCAAAGCTCTTCAGGAAGAAAAGATTAAGGATTTAGAAGGAGATTATAATGATAAAGAAGATGAGTTGTCTCTGCTAACCAGAAGGGTTAACCGTCTCTAGAACATAAATCAAGGAAATAGGTTCAGAAGTTTAAGAAGGACTAAAGGTCGCTTCGAATCAACTTCTGGTCAAATGAAGTAGTCTAGTGGCAACAAAGTCATTTGTTTTGAATGCAATGAGCCAGGACACTACAAGTATGAATGTCTTAAGCTTCTAAAGGACATAGCAAAGAAGAAATATCTCAAAGGAAAAAAGAAGGGGATAATGACAACATGGGATGATTTAAGCTCTTCTGACTTTGACTCAGATGGGGAAAATGCTAATGTGGCGCTGGCGGCTCATGCTGGAACATCAAATGCAGAAATCCCTCCAGAAGATGAAGTTGATTCAAAACTAGAAGAAATATTATGCAAAGAGGTATTATCTGATCTTACTCATTCTGAATTAATATATTCCTTAGTTGAAATTTTGGAAAAACATGAGTTACTCAAGATTCAGTTCAAGGATCTCAAAAAGACCCCTGAATATGTATCTGTTGAAAACAGTAAGCTTAAGGAAGAAATTTTTATTTTAAAAGAAGAAAACTTTTTTAATAAAAGATGAAATATCTGCCCTTAAAGGCACGATAACTCTTCTAGAAGCCTCTGAGAGTACTGATGATGTCATTAAAAAATATGACAAAGACTTCTAGAAGTTTCTAGCTAAGAGCAAAGGGAGAAGCGTGCTAGCTTATATGATCTATGGTATAAGAAGAAATGGAGTTAAAGGTATTGGTTATGATCTTCATGAAAAATCTAAATCTAATAAGGAAAACATACCAACCACCTTACACACTCATTTTGTGTCTGACGAGTTTGTGCCAAAAGAAGATGGAAAAGATGAAGAGAAATCTGACTTATAATTGATGAAAATCAATTGGCTAAACAAAATAGTTTTAACTCTTGTAAATATGATAATTCTTCAGCTAAAACCAAATTTGTTCACAACTTCTGTAGAACTAACAAAAAAGGACCCAAGGAATTATGGGTACCAAAATATAAGATAATTATGAAGTAGACATCCTTAGCAGCGTAATTGAAACACCTATCTTGATTCTTGGACTCTGGCTGCTTGCAACACATGATGGGAAAAAGGCACATGTTCCAAAGCCTGGAACTTAAGCTTTGAAATGTCATGGATTTCAGAGGTGATCAAAAGGGAAAGATCATAGGTTTCAGAACCGTAGTTGTTAGTAAAAAGGATGGTTATATCCTTTTCAATGAAAGGAAGAAAAACAACATCTATAAGATCAGACTTTCTGACCTTATAAAACAAAAAGTAAAATATCTCATGTTTGTTAATAAGGAGCAGTGGATATGGCACATTTGTTTAAGTTATGTTAGCTTGAGAAAGATTTCTCAGCTGAACAAGTTTGAATTTATTAGTGGCCTGCCTAAATTGAAGTTTACTTCAGATGCTCTTTGTGAAGTATGTCAGAAGGGAAAGTTTTCAAAAACTTCTTTTAAAGAAAAAGAATGTTGTTTCCTTCTCCAAACCATTGGAACTTCTACACATTTATTTGTTTGATCTAATAAAAACTATATCAATCAATGGAAAAAAGTACGAATTAGTTATTTAAAATGACTACAACAAGTGGATATAGGTGAAGGTTCTATAACACAAGGATGAGTTACATTTTGTATTCACTACCTTCTATATCCAAGTGCAATTTGAGAAAAGGTATTAACATTGACAAGCTAATATAGCAAAGTACCTTTGGGCAAAGGCTGTAAATACATCATGTTATTTCTCAAATAGTGTCTCCATAAGACCTATTCTTGGAAAGAATCCTTATGAATTATGGAAGAACAAGAACTCAACATTTCATATCTTCATCTGTTTGGATGCTCTTGTTTTATTCTGAACTCTAAAGAAAATCTAAACAAGGTTGATTCAAAAGCTCAAAGTTGTATCATGTTATGATGTTCTGAACACTCAAAAGGCTACATAGTATATAACACTGAAACACTCACTATTGATGAATCAATTCATGTTAGATTTGATGATAAGCTTGACTTTGAAAAGTCAAAGCTAAGTTGATACGCTTGCAGGTATGGAGATTACCATGTAAAAATCTGAACGTAATGATGTTCCTGCTGAAGTATAGGAAGAAAGAAGATCAGAAGATGTTCAATCAGAAGCTTCTAATGATTAAACTCCAAAAGAGAATCCTACGAAGACTATCACACTATGAGAAAATACATCTACGTTGATGTTTGTGATAGACGAAAGTGAAAGGAAGAGAACAATTCAAGAAGAATCAAATCAGCCCTACCAGAAGGACACTTTAGACCAAGTATCTGATAAAAAGGGGACTCTCAATTTCGTAACCATATGGATGATCATAATCAAGATCAATAATGAAGGTGATCTCATCATAGACAAAATACATCTGGTCAATATACATTTTCTTACAAAGTACTTATAGATACCTCTGCACTTTGGATACTAGAAAGTACTTATACATTTTCTTGCAAAATATTCCTAGTCAGATATATCTTTTATAAGAATCACTGCACTCTGGATTCTAGAGAGTCTCTTCATTAATTAATGTTAGACTAAATTTATACGCTTGCTCATCTGACCAACGTGAACAATTTAACTATCTGACATTTTTGATAAACTACCTTACTGGATATGATAATTGATTAGCTCACTATATTCAATTCGTGTCATAAGTGTTTGTCTAGTCTCTTGTCTCACATCTTGGAACTTGTATCTTGTTGTAAAACACGTATGGTGTTTTTTTACACTGAAACGTTTGTGTAATCTGCTTAAAAGAAGTAATATGTAATACACCGAAAGTATTCAACAGTTGTTGATTCTTTGGGAGACGAAATAACGGTCAGATCTCAAGAAGACTCTTGTTGCAGTTTGAGTGAATTTGCAATAAGGATCGACAAACTTATTGTGAGTGCCAATAAGATTTATTATACTTTTATTTGATTGTAAAATATTTCAACACCATTAACTCTATCTATTAAAGTTTAAAAAAAATATTAAAAACTAAAATTTTCGCATTTATTTTGTATAGGAAAACAAATGTATTATTATCTACTCGATACCCTCACATTTTATTCATTTCACTAGTTAGGATTCTTAAAAGTTTTTCAACATTCATAAGCATATGTGAAAATCATCTGAATTTTGGCCTTTCCTTTATAAACCATTTCATTGTCCATATCCAAATTCGAACTCTATCTTGTATAACCCATTTAATAATATTCATTTTTTTTTTAATTCACTTATCATGTCCTATTTGTTTTTTCCGTTGATAATACTTCATCTGCATCAAAATAAAAAGTTGAATTTCCTGATTATTGATATGGTTTCACTCTCAAAACTATGCTCTCAAACCTCTTCAATTCTCTTTGCATAAACAACAAAATTTAATCTCAACCATTCACCTCTGCAGACCACACCATATCAACCTTACAACCAGATAAAAAAACACTATACAACCATCACTCACCTTACATTTAGAATTGCAGATTCAACACAAACCCAACTCAATACAACTTCGCTACAACCACAATAATGCCGCAACATACTCCATACAAACCACTCAGTAACACCATAATCCTCAAAGTTTATCTCCGCAAAAACTCACATAACACGTACACAAACTCAGTGCATCAGAAGAAGAATCGAAGAAACACACACGCAAGGCGCAAAAATAGAAGAAGGAAGAAGAGTAAACGAAAATATTTGGAATCATGATGAAGTCTTGGCACTCTGTTTTTTTTCTCATTCGACATTTTTCCAATTTCCATGTGGTTGAGGGTTTTGATTGAGAGTAGGGTTCGTGTGTGTATGTTTGTATTTTCTTCTCTCTGCATTGTTGCCATGGCCATTGAATGAGAGAGTGTCATATCCTAATTTTTATTCCTAAGATTCTATCTATAACATCATTTTCACTTCATCAAAATCACAAGTATGGCAGCCTCTCAACCCTCTTATCTTCTGGTTTATTGTCGGGGAGATCACCGAGCACCATTGTTTTTCCTTTTTTATTATGATTAATTATTTTTATGATTTACTAGCTTTAACCAAAATATAAAAACATGCTTTTCTCTTTTGTTTATTTTGTAAGGTAGGATTTTGAGTCAATAAGATCAAGTGTGGTTATCCAATTAGGGGTTTTAAATCCTCAAGGTCAAAGATAGTCAATCATTGGTGCTCAAAGGCTTATTCATCAAAGCATAACCTATAATTTTAGGTCACTTTCTCCTCAAGCTTCATTTTACAAAGGAAGTTCAAATCGGTTGTTTGCTCATCAAGTCACTTCAAGTAGGTTCATGTTTTTATTTTCATGCCTTATTCATCAAATTTTCTTAAGCTCTTGTCAAGATTCATCAAAGAAAAATCAAGGATCACACATTTGAAGTCCATATGTTCACCAATGTGCCTTGTATTACAAGAAGAAGCCAAAAAGTTACAAGTTTGTTCATGATGTTTGACCTAAAAATCAAGTTCATCCCGCCCATGTTCAAAATATCATAACTTCTCCATACTTCAACATTTTGAAAGTAGAGAAAAACACAAAAAATGAGGGGTTTGAATTGGGTTTTAAAAACTTTTACTCTTTTGAAAACTATTTGATAAAACTGTGAAGGAATATAGAATGCTAAAAATATAAAGAGACACATTCAGTTTATCCCAGTTCACCTCTAACTAGATTTCATCTTGTCCACCCTCGTCAGGTGATTTTTCCTTCAACAAGGACTTAATATACTATAACCAAATCTGATTACAATTCACAACAATAAGTCTGATCAACCTTGCTAACAACCCCAACAAGTTCAGCTGATCCTTATTGCCAATTCTGCACAGATCACAGTTGATCCCTTCTTGAAAATCCTAACTCAACCGAGTCTCTCAAGAAATGATACAATGATACGTTTAGTGATCTCCACGAGATATAACGGTCATTGACCCCTTAAGAAAACTGACAAACCTGGTCTTTTTTAACAAGATTTCATCCACGATGACCGCAACCGAAGTCTTCTCAAGTATTAGATCTTCACTAAATCACTTGAGGCAACACCAAGTCATAACAAAATTATTTTTCTAGAGATTACACGAGTGCTTCTTAATAAGAAGATTACTCCTAGTTTAAGTACATATTGTTTAACACAATTCTGAGCAACAACTCTTGTGTTCAAAAAACTTACATGAAGAATCTTAAGCTATAACACAGTATGAGCAATAACTCTTACGTTTATATGATTCTAAAAAGATGAAAATAATCTAAGTTTGAGTGCAACTTCTTGTGGTCTCGTTGTCTTCATCTTCTTTGTTGAGCAAGTTATGGGAAACAACTCCTTGCTTTTGTATATGATGTGAATTTGTGTAGCATCTTGTAGAATTCTTCTTCTTCATCTTCTTTCTTTGTTGAGCAAGTTATGAGAAATAACTCCTTGCTTCTTGTTTCTTTTAATATCTTCTTTTTATTTGTCTTTTTCTTTTTGGTTAGCTTCAACATATTTAGCGTAACAACTCCAACTACATCTGCTTCCATGGCTTTCTAGAAACTTTACTTCATTTCATTGATCTCCTTTTATAGCCTTCAAAAAGAGTCGTTGTAAGGATAAAAAGGTATTTTGTCCTTTCAACGGTTGATTCCCAATGGATATATATAAAAGAGAGGTTTGGAACAGTACGAAACATTCTTTTCCTTAGCCTGTTGCTTGCAGTTGTTAGCATGAAATGTGGGAGATAACTTCTTTGAATAGTATAACTAATATCATGATAGTGGAATTTGTGGTGTATTGTTTATACTGTATTCTTCTTGACTAAGTGTCTTAATCTTTATCTTCTAATGATGTACTTTTTATTTTGAAGTATTAAGATTGGAAAATATGAATTACTTTGTCTTCTTTCTTCTGATGATTGACTGATGAGTAGTTCAGAAACGACTTTGTTGTTGTAGCATATGAGTATTAGAGTTATCAGAACTATGAATTGTCTTCATAAAAAATAGTAATAAACTTTTTGAAACACGAAGCTTGACTTCCGATCTTAGAACTAGTCTTGAAGGCGTATTCTTGATATGATCTAAGAGATGAAGATTAAGTGAGAATATGTTTCATTTAAGAATCTTTCAATAGTGGATTCTTGTCTTCAGATATATAAGCAACAACTTATCTGAGAAACAAGTCTTTATCTTTGTAGGAGAAAGCTTTTTTTATGGTTATATTAAAATAATTTCTGATTTTTAGATCTTGAAATAACATATTGTGGCAACAACCTTTCTGATTCTCAAGTCTTTGAGTTCTTGAGCTTGATTATTTTCTTGCTAGATTGATTTCCTATTGAAGAATAATAATAATCCATAATATTCTTCTTTATAATAGAGTCAAAGTATTTTAAATATTTGAACATTGTCTTTAGATATACAAGTAACAACTTATCTAAGGAACAACTTCTTTGAGTGAAAGCTTTTCTGATCCACTTCATCTTGATCTTGTCTTGATCTTTGATAATCAACTTTTCTGAGTTGCATATCTGATGTCTGATTTCTGAAGCAGAATCCTATATAAGTACATCTGATTTTGACGTTGAATTCCTTCTAACTGATCTCTTGAATTCCGATCTTTGGATTTGAACTAAAAGCAATAGCTTATGTCAACTACATCTTGGTTTTGATCTTTAACTCTTTTCTCCGGATATCTGAGATGTTCGTTTTTGATATCTTGAGAGTGACACTTTATTAAGAACATACTTGATTCCCTTTCTGATGAACATTCAACATTCCTTAGAACTGCTGATGTTTCTTTTAGAAACTGTCACAATAGTTTTTCATCAACATAACTATTGATATTTCATTAGAAACGAACTCAATAGTTTTTCTTCTGAGTGATAAAGTAATTCTGATGATATTTTAATTAAGAATATCCATAATTCTAATATCTACACACTCAATGAAACTGTTCTGGACTAAGCTGACACTTGCCCCACCGTTGGAGAGGCCCAATCCAGTGCTTTTACCAAAGACCCAAAAGCACGCAGCCCAAATTGAGGACCGTTGGGCATTTCCCCATGTGTCCACTAAGAGAACGTAGCTCACGTGTCCATATCATCATCCTTCCCTCCGAGAATAATAGGTTTAACTCCTGCTTTCTTGGAGAAGTTGACCAGGGAGGAAGGCACATGCTGGACTCCATATACCCGTAAGCCCTGACAGTCTTCATTGTTGGGTCTCATCGTGGTCCATAACTAAAGACCTTGGCCCAGTACTGGGGACTATAAATACCCTCTGACTTGAGAGGGTCAGGTATTCAATCACTTACTCATACTCTCATACTTTCTTGCATTTTCTATGAACCTTACTTTGGCATCATAGTGTCTTGCAGGTACCCCCCCCCCCCCCCCCCCATTTCACACTCAACTGCCGCTTGACTTGAAGCTTGTGGGCTTTGACAATCCCTTCTGATCAGGTATGATCAATGGCGCCATCTATGGGAATCCATCTTCCCCGTATCCCTCTCAAGACCAAAGTAACTCTTCATCAAACCATACGATTGTCGTGGCCGACCAAGCTATCAACGATAATCAAAACGCCGATCTCGCCGACCCCAATAACAACAACGTTATCAACAATAATATTGGCAACAACAACGTGGGAAACAAAAACGACATGGTCGTTCCCGAGCAAGACTATAGAGACAGACTGACCGCCTCTTCATCAACCGGTTCACAACCGCGCGAGGACAGCTATCATCCTCCACAGAACTATGAACCTAATACATATCAAGAGATCCTCGTTCCTACAGGTGCTGACGTTGTGACCAGAGCTCTGATCACGGAAATCAACCAGACCAACTACATGATCTTATCATGGGGTGAGCGACTGATGATGCTCGAGCAGACTCGTCGGGCCTCAAGACGACACATGAAACCTGACACACCTCCTCCTCCCTGACGGAACGAGGACCTTCCTCGATCTCCCCGATAGAGACACAGACGAGACGTCTCGCGAAGCCCTTCTCCTTGACGAACTGGGTGAGGCTCTGCGTTCGAGAGAATACAGCCCGAAGCTGCGAGGAGGCGCTGTCACACACCATCATGTAGGGAACTACGATCCCCTGAACATAGAAGAAATATGGGAAATGAAGAAAGACAATCTCAACCAAGCGATCCTCTCTAGCCAAGGCTTACACAACGACCGCCGCTACAACCGGTCCCCATCCCGCTCTCAAGACAGAAGTGTCGAAGGCGACCCCCGCGGTCCATTATCCAAAACCATCATGGAGGCTCCCATTCCTAGGGGAATGGAGAAACCTCCCCTATTGAAGGAGTACGACGACATTACTGATCCCGTAGACAATATCGACGTGTTTGAAGCAATATACCCTTACCAGAATGTCGGGGGCTAATTAAATATAGGTTGTTCCCCACGACATTAAGAAAAACAACCATGGACTGGTACAAGAACCTCTCCCCCGGGTTGATCACCTCTTGGAGGAGCCTCAAAAACCAGTTTATCAGCAGCTTCACCGTGTCTCATCGACATCCGAAGACTGAGGCCCCCCTCGAGGCAATCATCCATAGAAGCAACCAGACCCCCAGGGAATTCATTGATCGGTTCAACCGCGAGGCCATTCAGGTCCCGTCTTCTGATCACATGAAAAGATACCTGCTCGAGAGGGGACTTTTTCCGAGCATTGAATTCAGAAAGGGCGTCGGCATTGAGCCCCCCTGGTCTTTCGATGCTTTCCTTGAAAAGGCCCGAGCATATATGGACTACAAGGGAAAGAAGCAGCCAATAGATATCGCGATTCGAGGAACCACGAACTAGCTAACATTCCACGGTACCAGGACGCGGACCCTTCTCACTGGAATAGGGAGAAGAAAAGGGAGGAGAAACTGCGCGATACCGACGAGCATAGAGGACCAGCAGGATGGTTCACAGAATATAGCCTATTGACCGCTTCGCGCGAGTGTATCCTTGTGGAGTTCTTGAATACCAAGTTTAAGGACGTCAACGTCAGACATCCTCGACCCGCTCCACAAAACCCGGGGAAAACAAAAGAAAATATTGTCAGTACCTTTGGAGCCACGGGCACTTGATGGAAGAATGCGTCCACCTCAAGGATGCCATCAAGACTCTCATCAAGGGTGGGAGGCTCAAGAAGTACAGACAGAACGACGCCCCTCATCGAGACCCCCACGAGGTAAAAGAAATTAAGGAAGAAACCCGACCATATGATGAATCGAGTCCCCTCCAGGTGGCTTTCTCTATGACTAGGCCTGAGACTTCCAAATCCCTGACAACTATGAAGATGAGCCATTGTCCACACATAGCATATTGGAGAAATTCCTCTCCTCCATGGTCATATCTAGAGGGGGATTCAATGGAATCTCATTAAATTTGGCAAAGAGGAAACTTGACGAGTGGGTGGACGTAGCCTCATCCCAGGCAGTAACCCTTGAAAGGTTCAAGGGAAAATATGAGCCAATCACTTTCTACCTTGAGGAGTTGTCCGGTGGAGCCCTGAACTCAAGCATTCCCCTGCTGGTGAGGGTGAGGATGGTAACCTTTGACGTACATCACATTCTGGTTGACGAGGGGAGTTCCGTTGATGTAATGTACAATCACTTGTCCCGTACCCAGCAGCTCGACGATACCCACCTGTCACCATACGTAGGGTCCGACCTGCAAGGATTCAACGACTCGACCTCCAAACCTTGAGGCTACATTGAGCTCTTTGTCACATTCGAGGAATAAACAACATCCCGACAGGTCAATGTTCCGTTTCTCATGATCGATTTCCCGTCTCTTTACAACTGCATCCTAGGGAGACCAACCACAGTCCATTTGAAAATGAATTTCTACACCAGGAGGGCCCGCGTCGCTACCATCCATGAAGACATCTCAACATCTAGGAGATGTTTTCACGCAGTATCCAAAGGGCAAAGCATGGTCGGCACTAGAGCACGACCTGCCAAAAGAGGAACCACTGCTCGATTTGAATCAAAGCCTGCTCGGATCGAAGAATAATAGGCTTCACCAAAGGTCGACCCCATTTTGCTCGACACCCGCTTTGACAAAGATGAAGTCGAAGCCCCCAATGGAAAACAGGATCCTCTCCGACCCATCCTAGATGGAGACTTCGAGTCCATACCCCTCATCGAAGACCCTTACAAAGGTGTGAAGATCGGCGTTGGACTCCCCGACCTGGCGAGGAACCAACTCAAAGCTTTCTTGTGGGAGAATTCTAACTTTTTCGCATGGAGTGCTGCAGAGATACCCGGACTCGACCCTGAGGTCGTTTGTCACTAACTCTCTATTAATCCAGCCGCTAGGAAAGTAGTGCAACATAGGCGTAGGAAGTCTTCCGAAAAAGCAGATGCTGCTGAAAAAGCTGTAAAAGACCTCCTAGAGGAAATTTTTATTTCAGAGGCCCGATATTCAATCTGGCTCATAAATGTTGTACTTATCAAAAATAATAATGGAAAATGGCAAATGTGTGTTGATTATACTAACATTAATCGGGCATGTCCCAAAGATGCTTTTCCTTTACCTAACATCAATATGCTCGTCGATAACTCGGCCGACTACAAAATTTTATCATTTATGGACGTCTATTCGGGCTATAACCAAATTCCCATGGCGATGAGCGACAAACATTGCACCGCCTTCATGACCAGCTCGGGAAGTTACTATTACAACATAATTCCCTCGTCCTAAAAAATGCAGGGGTAACATACCACCAGATGATGAATAAAGTCTTTGACAACGAGATCGGAGACATGCTCGAGGTATCATAGACGACATGATCGTCAAATCTTGAACATAAAACGAACACACTGCCCATCTCAAAAGAGTCTTCACCCAAGCAAGGCAATGCAAAATGAGATTCAACCCGGAGAAATACACCTTTGGGGTTAAGGCGGGAAAATTCCTCGGTTTCTATCTAACTGAACGGGGAATCGAAGCCAACCTCGAAAAATGCAGAGCCCTCTCCGAGCTTCCAATGCAAAACTCCAAAAAAATCCATACAAGTCCTAAATGGCATGCTCACCTGGCTTTCTCATTTCGTGGCAAAGTCTGCGCAACATGCACTTCTATTTTTTAAACTCATCTGCAAAGAAGCGGTTTTCGAGTGGACCGAGGAGTGAGAACAAGCCCTCATTCATCTCAAGCAAATCCTTTCACAACCTCCCATGTTATCACGTCCAGAGAACGGGGAAACGTTGTTCCTTTATCTGGCCGTCTCCACTGAGGCTGTAAGCGCAACCCTCGTTCGCGAGACATTAGACGGGCAAAAACCAGTGTACTTTATGAGAAAATCATTACAAGGGCCCGAGGTCTGGTATCAACAGATTGAAAAAGTAGTCTTATCCCTCATCAACATGGCGAGGAGACTTAGATATTACTTCCTGGCCTACACGGTCGTCGTACGAACATACCAACCCGTGAGATAGCTCATAGGCCAACCAGACATGGCATGTCGAATGGTGAAATGGTGCATGGGGCTCTCGGAGTTCGACGTTAAGTACGAGATTAGGAAAGACCTAAAAGCCTAAGAATTTTGCCGACTTCCTCGCAGAGATGACCACTCATGATCCACCCGCAGAAGGGAAACATAATTGGACCATCTCTGTGGACAGAGCTTCCATCTCGACGAGGAGTGGAGCAGGAATCCTCCTCGAGAACGAAGAAGGCGTCGTGATTGAACATTCCCTCTCCCTCTTGTTTTCCACATCAAACAACCAGGATGAATACGATGCCCTGCTCGTAGGATTAAGGTTGGCCAAGGATCTAGGTGCCCGAGAAATACAAATATTCATGGAATCCCAATTTTTCACATCTCAAGTTCGAGGAGAATATCAGGATAAGAACGATAACCTCATCGAATATCTGAACCTAGTCAAAGAACTGATGAAAAAGTTCAACCGGGCAGAAATCAAACACGTACCCAGCAAACAGAACACGTGGGCTGACATACTCTCGAAAATCGCAAGCACAAAGAAGAAAGGTGGGAATAAAGATGTCATCTAAGAATCCATTTCTCGCCCGAGCATTGTAAAACCACTGCACTGCCCGAGGTGAATGCCATTGGGGACACATCGTATTGGATGACCCCGATATTTAACTTTCTCACGAAGGGAGAACTGCTCTCCAACCTGAAAGAGGCAAGTGCGACCAAATAACAAGCCTTCTCTTACGTCATGGTCGAGCACAAACTCTACCAACGGGGATTCTCCATCTCACTCCTGAAATGCGTCTAGGTAGCCAAAATCCCCAAAAATATTGCGGGAAGTCCACGAGTGAATTAACGCCCAAAAGTTGGGCAGAAGATCTTTGGCACGAAAGGCTCTGAGAGCAGGCTATTACTGTCCTACCATGCCACAAGATGCAAAGGACCACATCAAAAAGTGCGAAAAATATCAAAGACACGTGGACATGCACCTCACACCCTCACACAGACTCAAAATACTATCATCCCCATGGTCATTCGCTTGGTGGGGAATGAACATTCTTGGACCATTCATACAACGATTATATCAAAATAAATTCCTGATCATGGTCTTCGACTATTTCACAAAGTGGATAGAGGCCGAGGCCTTATCCAGAACCGCATCACACAATATCCTCTGTTTTTACAAACGAAAAGTAGTTTCCAGATTCAGCATACAACAAGTGCTCGTTACTGACAACAGGACACAGTTCACTGATCAAAGTTTCCAAGACTTCGTCACAAAGCTCGACACCAAACAACACTTCACCTTTGTCAAACACCCTAAAACTAACTAGCAAGCTAAAACCGTGAATAGAGTCATCTTGCGAGGACTCAAACGCAGGCTAGAGGAAGTCAAAAGGAGGTTGGTCGAAGAGATACACAATGTCCTGTGGGCCTACCGAACAACACCACACTATACAACTGGTGAGACCCCATTTCGACTAACTTATGACACCAAAGCCGTCATCCCCATGGGAATCATGAAGCCATGCAGACAAACTGAAGTCTCTCTAAACAAGGAACTAAATGACGAGGCTCTAAGGGAAGAGCTTGACCTGGTCGAGGAAATCTGATAAGGAGCAAGTCTTTGCGAAGCCACCCTAAAATAGCCAATAGTTCTTCGTCATGACAATAAAGTCATAAAACACGAATTCCAGGCCGACAGCCTAGTCTTACAGAGAAACAAGAAAGCTTCTTGTGAAGGAAACAAGTTGTAAACTGGGAAGGGCCGTACCGCGTCTGTAGGGCTACGGGCACTGGAGCCTATCACCTCTGTAACACAGTGAGAGAACTGACTTTTTTTGTTTTATCCAAATATGCAGATAGCAAGATTCGCCACCGAATTTTCTTTTATCCAATATTAAGAAAGGTGAAAATAATAGGAAAGACCTTCGATAGATTTTGAGTTTGGAGGGTAGGTTATGAAAAGGGAAGGTGTTAGCACCCTTTTCATCTGTAGTCATCTACAAGATCTTAATTGCTTAGCTCACTTTTTTGAAAAAAAACATGCTTTGTGTGTGTGTGATTTGTTTGAAAATATTTTGAAATTCCAATGTAAGGAAGACTGTGTAATGATTCCTGTATCAGTCCTCAAGAATGTATACAAAGTTTTTTTGAAAATATTTGTTGTTTTGAAAGTGTGATGTGAAAAATGTTTTGAGTTGTGAAAAAGGTTGTGAGCAAGCAACTAGGAGTCCTACCAACTAATAAGGTCTTTCTTGTTATTATCCTTCTCCTTTGGAGATATTACTATCCATGCCTTAGTTGGTAAGTATCCCTATCTATTAGATATGAAGGGACATGCATAGGGTCATTGTATGGTTATCGAAGACAACATGTAAGGATACTTTAGCAATTGTATTGGAGGGACTATAATCATTATGTAGGAAACTTGGAGGGTCATCGAGGGACTGTTATCTTTATTTAAAGGGACTATGATGATTTGATCAATGGTCTTTAACTAAAGTATCCCCACTTTCGAGGGACGTGGCCATTATTCGTAAAGTAATAAGAGAGGTTACCCTAAAGGTGCAAGTGTGAAAAGTATGTTAATTCAGTTATATTATCTTGAGAATTAGGGTTATCTAGATTGTTTTTAGTCTTTCCATACAAACCCTAGTTACTAGAAGTTAAATATTACATAAAATTAAAGGGCGAAATGTAAAGATCTAAGCTATTACATGGCTTTGGGGAAGATACATAAGTATAGAAATTTGAGGAAAAGTAAACCTACGCTATTACATCCTTAGAGCAGATACATAATTAGAAAAAATGTGGGAATGTAAACATATGCTATTACATTGATATTGCGACTTGTACAATTATTCTATGAAATTAAATAACAAAAGATGTTAGAAAAATGTTAAAGATCTAAAATCTAAGTGTTAATGTTTTTGATATTTTTTGTAGAAAATAACTTAAGTGTTAATAATTAATTAAAACCTAAATTCTAATTGATTTTAATAATAAGGAAAACAACCAATTTAGTTAATTAGTAAATGAAAATATGTCAAAACTTAATTACTAATTAAAAAAGACCTAACCATAATTTGTTGTTTTTTCTTGAAAAAAAAGGGTTAGTTAATGATTAATTAAAAAATAGTTACTGAAGAAAAAATAATGAAATTAGGTTAGGATAATAAAGAAAAAAAGAAACAATTGCATGGGATGGGTGTTGAACCCACACCCTTGGCTTCAAAGACTGCATTGCTTGCCACTAGGCCATACGCTTGTTTGTATTTGAGAATGGGAAGCATTAAATATGTTATAAGTCTGCACGTTAAAACGTGAAAAAGAAAATAAATTGACAAAACGCAAGGATTGAACCCACGCCCCTCATGTCACAGGCCTCCGTCTCCAACCAACTGCGCCACGCTGCATTTTGTGTTCATATAATACAAACAAATAAATATAATAAACCAAATGAATTAGAGAAGCTTTGGAGCCCTAGCTCCGGTCGTCTTGTCCTGTAGGATGATTTTTCAACCTTCAAAAATAGCGATATTTAAAGATTAAGAGGGGCCGTGTCCCCCTAGTTTGGACCTCTTGGGTCCAATGGTGGTGCTAGTTTATTCTGAAAACGATTGTAACACGAGATACGTATGACACATTCCAAACTGCCCTAACAATGGCATTTTGTCATTCCTGCGTCAAAGCTTGCAAACGATGCGTCAAAATCATTCCAAACATCAATATGAACATGGATGTATGCATCAAATTAATTAAATATGCTTGGATTACAAGATTCGATTTCAAGAAAATTACCCAAACCAGAGTGCTTGTGTGAGCAACTTCTAGCGTGCTACGAGCTTAAAGGATGATTGGGATGGCCTCCTGGGAACTTTAGGAAGATGATAGAGTTCTTGGAATAGATTGATCAAGGCCGGAGATGAGGGTTTCAAGTTTCCCTAGTTTTGAGAAAATTTGAGATTTTGAGGGTGTGTTCTTGAGGAAATTTCCGTGTCCTTGATGGTATGAACATGTTATGTATTTATAGGAGAGTGGTTTAGGTCAACAAACATGAATCAAATCTTTGTATTTCATGACCAAATATTTGATTGGAATTTTTTTATGAAATCTTTCTTTTTTAGGCCAATCATGTACCAATCATATCTACACGTGTTTTGCAAGTTATCACCAGCTTTTTGGGTTTATGATTTGATTAAAAAATAGATCCATATGCCTTATATCATTTATTTGGTATTTTATTTGATTTATTTTTATTTTAATTGAATAAAATCATAATAAAAAGAAATAAAAATCACAAAAATAAATGAATGGATTCAGAGGTCTATTATGAAGCCAGGAACATGTTTAGACCTTAAAAGATAGGCCCATTAGCCCAAAAATTCAAATTTGCTCAATTTGGACTTCATGCATTTTCTCAAAACATTATTCCATATATTATTCCAACTCCTAGAGTCTTTAATAAATGCTAATATTGTTTTCATGCATATATTTTTGTAAACAGTAATCATATTCAAATGCATATGTTCATTCAATGTAATCATTGGACATTTTTGCAAACAAAACAGAGAAAGTAAAAAACAATTTTGAATTTTGAAATATAATTGCATTGATTCAGGAAGCTTTATACAAGGAGAAAGAAATCCTAGTAAGAGGAATTCATCGTAAAATTGAAAAGAAGGTACAAAGAAGAAAGAAAATAAAAACATCTATGTGGAAATGATCCCATCGAGTTTCAACAATGCTATTGCCCCTATGTCTTCAAGTATCTAATCACTTGTTGTCGAAAGAAGATGATTGAATTGATCTGTACCATTTGAACTTAACTATAGTAATAAAGTTGACTGTAAGTAGACGGGTGATCCAACGGGACATAATCGTACACTTTAATCCCTAGCTTTTTCCTGGACCGCCCTTTCGAGTTTTCAGTCCACCGCAATATCCTTTTTTGCCTAAGCCGCCTTTTCTGGTTTTCGACTTGCCGGATGTACATATATATATATATATATATATATATATATATCCCTAATTTTTCCCCAAACCCTTTTGGTTCACCGGGATGCCCTTATTTTTGCCCAGGTCTGTCAACCTAGCGGGTCTCTTTTATACGTAGTATTTTTGACTATGTCTGCATTTACAGGGTACGGAAAATCTACACCGTGTATGGTGGTAAGTATCATGGCACCGCCAGAAAATTTGTTTTGATCACAAATGGCCCTTCGTATGTGGGAGTCCATTTTCCCATGGGATCACTTTGTGGTAGGATGATGCGCTTTATTACCAAATCACCGGCCTGGTACACTTGATGTCTGACTTTCTTATTAAAAGGCTTTGATCATGCGTTTCTAATACATCTGACCATGAAAAACAACCGCAAGCCTTTTTTCATCAATCAAAATTATCTGGTCAAGTCGAGTCTGAATCCGTTCGTCTTCATTTAAACTTGCGTCTTTCATAATCCTTAAGGAAGGAACCTGGATTTCAACAAGTAAGACAACCTCCATACCGTAGACTAAAAAGAACGGGGTCGCCCCATTTGATGTACGTACTAAAGTGTGATAGCCATGAAGAGAAAATGGTAGAATATCATGCCAATCTTTGTATGTAATCGTTATCTTCGGCAAGATCTTCTTCATGTTCTTGTTGGCGGCTTCCACTGCGCCATTTATCTTTTGTCAGTACAGAGAGGAATTGTGATGCTTAATCTTGAACTACGTTTAGAGTTCCATGATTATAGTATTGTTAAGATTGGTACCATTATCCGTGATGATCCTTTCGGGTATGCCATACTGGCAGATAAGATTATACTTAGTGAACCGAGCCACAACATTCTTGGTAACAGAGGAAAACGAGGTTGCTTATACCCACTTTGTGAAGTAATCAATAGTGACCAGGATGAAATGATGCCCATTGGAAGCAGTAGGCTTAATCTCTCCAATCATATTAATGCCCCACATTGCAAACGGCCAAGTAATAGTCAAGACATTCAAAGGAACCTGAGGCACATGTACTTTGTCAGTATAAATATGGCATTTGTGGCAAGTTTAGGGAATGATGACGCCAATCAGCTTCAATTGTAGACCAATAATAACCCACTCTCAGAATCTTCTTATCCATTGTATGTCCAATGGAGTGAGTTCTAAAGACACCTTCATGCATATATTCTATAATTTTCTCAGCTTCCTTCTTGTTTACACAACGAAGCAAAGTCGGATCGTGGTTGCGCTTGTACAAGATTCCATTACTCAGAAAGAACTTGGTATAGAACCTCCATAGAAATTTATTATCATTGATATATGCTCCTTCAGGATACTCTTGAGTTTTGAGGTATATTTTTAATTTGTGGAACCAAGGCTTTTCCTCTACTCTATCAGTATCAACTTCATAGCAATAAGCCAGTTCGTCTAGTGTCTTAATAGTAATTCGAGGAGGTTCATTATCCCATCTGACTTTGAACATGGATGACATGGTAGCTAATGCATCTGCCAATTTATTCTCTTCCTATGGAATGTGTTCAAAAGTAATTTCTTCAAAGTATGGAATTAATGTCAACATATGCTCTCGATAAAGAATGAGATTTGATTGCTTTGTGTCCCATTCTCCCTTAATTTGACTAATTACCAGGGCTGAGTCCCCATATACATTTAATAATTTAATCCCCATATCGATGGCAGCTTTGATACCCATAATGCATGCTTCGTACTCAGCTATATTGTTGGTACAGTCAAAACACAATCTGGCAGTGAAGGGAATATGATAACCCTTGGAAGATACAATCATAGGACTGATTCCATTACCAAACGCGTTGGAAGCTCTATCAAAAACCATAGTCCATCGGCATTCCGATTCAGGTCCTCCATAGGGTCCAGGTTCTTCATAATCAGTAAATAACATGATGTTCTCATTAGGAACTCAAAATTCATAGATTGATAGTCATCTAAAGCTTGATGAGCCAAATGATCTGCCAATACACTTCCTTTGATTGCCTTCTGAGTAGTGTACTGAATGTCGTATTCTGTCAAGACCATTTTCCATCTTTCTATTCTTCCGGAGAGAGCGGGTTTCTTGAATATGTATTTTATAGGATCCATCTTAGAGATTAATGATGTAGTATGAGTCAACATATGCTGTCTTAGTCGGGGAACAGCCCATGCCAAAGCGCAATAAGTTTTCTCGAGCAGTGAGTATCTTGTTTCACAGTCGATAAACTTTTTGTTAAGGTAGTATATTGCATGCTCTTTTCAACCAAACTCGTCATGTTACCCCAATACACACCCCATTGAGTTCTCTAATACTGCCAAGTACATGATCAGAGGTCTTCCTTCAATTGGTGGCATCAGAATTGGAGGTTCCTAGAGGTATTCCATGATTTTGTCGAAGTCTATTTGACAATCATCGTTACACTTCACTACTTGATCTTTCTTCAATAACTTGAAGATTGGCTCACAAGTAGTAGTGAAATGGGAAATAAATATGGAAATGCAGTTTAATCATCCTAAGAAACCTATAACTTCATTCTCAGTACGGAGAGCTGGAATTTATTCAATGGCTTTAACCTTGGTAGGATCAACTTGAATACCTTTACCACTGAAGACGAAACCTAGGAATTTACTGGATCTCATCCCAAAAGTGCACTTGTTTGGATTCAACCTCAACTTTTGTTTCTTCAATCTCTTAAACAGCTTATGCTGGTGGTTGAGATGTTCTTCTTCAGTCGGAGACCTGGCTATCATGTCATCAACGTAAACCTCTATCTCATGATGGATCATGTCATGGAACAAATCTACCATAACACGCTGATACGTTGCACTCTTGTTCTTCAAACCAATAGGCATAAATTTGTAATAGAAAGTACCCCAATGTGTGACAAAAGTAGTCTTTTCTATGTCTTCAGGTACCATCTTGATTTGATTATAACCAGAAAAACCATCCATGAAGGAAAATCCTTTATGTTGAGTGGTGTTATCAACTAGAACATCAATATGCAGAAATGGAAAGTCATCTTTAGGGCTTTCCATATTCAAATCCCTATAGTCTATACACATATGCACCTTACCATCCTTCTTAGTTACTGACACCATATTTGCAACCCACTGAGGATAGGACGTAACAGCTAAGAAACCTGCATTAAATTGCTTCATGACTGAAACAACCAGCTGAAATCATCAAAGATAAAATTCAATGAAGTCACCATCAAGCGTCTTTTATCCCACATAAAGGGAAAGGTAAACATCGAGAAAACCTGAAGGGATAAAATCACAGTCTTGAGACCATAGAGATCGGGTAAGGAATTCGATTAAGCGAGGGGAAGGTATTGGCACCCAAAACGTCTATGGTACTCCACATGATCCACTTATATTTGTTATGATATAAGGGAGTGTAGATCTAGGTCTAAAGCTTAAGAGCTAAAAGATATAAGAGTGGGAATGCATGCAAAAGAAAAGAGAAAATAATGTAGGGAAAATAAAGTTGTGCTCGTTCGGGCCCTACCCCAATTCCTACGTATCCCTTTTAATAAATCAGAGCAGCCATAGTTCGGCTTCAAAAGTTATGTTTGTTTTGTATCTTTTAATGAACAATATTAATTTTGCCTTCTGCCGCAACGCGACCTTTGGAGACTTACACATCAGCACAGAAGTGAATCAACATGTTCTTTTGAAAAGAGTTTGAAAGAAAAGCTCGAAGACAAAAAGTGTTTGTATTGGTTAGTGTTTTTGTTGTAGATGGAATCTAGTTGATCTCAAGAGGGAGATATTAGCCATTTCTCCACTTATTCATGAAATAAGTCTTTGAGACTTGAACCACACCAAGGCTTAGAACAGAAGAACAATAAGATCGAGAAGAAACCCGCTTATAATCTCTCATACTTAACAAATATATGATTCTTATCAATAACTATTAAGTGTTTTGAAGTTTTCCAGAAGAAGAAGTTTTTGTTTTAATGCAAATGCAAAGGAAAAAAGAAAAGTCTAAGGGGAGACTAGCAAAATAACCCTAGAGTTGTCATGCAATATTGATTATAGTTGAGGATAAAAGAGGGGAAATATCTACCTAATATTGGAATACATGGGTATAAGCCTAAGGTCTATCCAACTAAAAGTTTAGGAAGGATTGATCTGGAGATCCTATGGGGAGCATACAAAAGGTGGGCCTAAAAGGGAAAAGAGATGACCAAGCTTCAAGATCAATCAACACTATCAAACAAAATATGGAATGGAAATCTTAAACACACCAAGAGAGGTGGATAAGAAGTATTCAAGGTTGAATGGGAAACAAAGGTCTTAGAGGAATGAGAATGAAGAAAGATAGAATTAATCCCTAAACTATGTGCACAAACACAAGTATTTGGTCAAGGTAAAACCCTAATATTCTTCCTAAACAAGACTGGCTTAAAAAAAGAAGAAAAATTTTAAAATTGAGATAATAAAAACCTAACTTTCCAAAGGCTTGTAAAAGTTAGAAACATGATTAATATTCCTTGGATTAATTTGAGAGATTAGAAATGATTTGGAATTTCCAAGACTAGTTAATAAGAGGGTCAAACTAGGGAGTTTTAGTATAATATTTGAAAAAAATGTAAAATTAAAAGTTAAAATTTAACAAAAATTATTTTGGTTATTCTAATTCATTTAAGGAAGTTAAACATATTTTCTTTGATTTTTACAAGTAAAATAAATTAGGTATTAAAATATTTCTTAAGACCTAAGCAAGAAAAAAGGTCAAAAACCATAATTAATTTCTAAAACTTAGAAAGGAAAGAAAATTGGTTTTTAAATTCAATTGAAAATAATAGAAAAATATATTAATGCCTAAGAATCAGTAAGATATTTTTTATGAAATTTTAGTATTAGAGGAAAATATCAAACAAAAACTATTTACACAATGTGACAAAAAAAGAAGTAAAGAAAAATATATTATCAAGGATTAGTTTTATTTTATTATCACAAATTTTTTGTAAAATAAAAAAAAAAAAGAATTTTTATGAAATATATTCAAATTGGAACCTAATATAATTTTTTGATAAAAGGTGAAAAATAAAATTCTAAAAGTTTAATGATGAAGAAAAACCCTAATTTGATTAATTGAATTATTTAATTCTAAAACCAAAAGATAAAAAGAAATAAAATCCATAATATGAAAATATAGTAAGAAAATAGGCCTAATATATTTTTTGGTAATTTTTGGATGAGAGAAAATATTAAAACAAAATTATAAAAACAATAAAAAATATATTAAAAATTAAAAAAAACTAGAATCTGTTACACCTTTTAAAACCAAAACGCGTTGTAAAATATATTCAAATCATGTTCAATTAGCACGCGCCACGTAATCGTCCTTAAGCTCAAGCCATGTCCTAACACACTTGTTCAATTTTTCATGCTTATTCCAGATCACGATTTCTCCTTCGTTTCTTGATGAAAGCGCACAAAATTTAGATCAAATTAAAGATCTCATTGAGTAGAATAATGTAGGATCAAAGATTTTCAAAAACGATTCATGAATAAGGGAGAAAAGCGTGTGCGAAGATCATTGAAATCAACATATCATGAACATGTAAAAACATGATTGAATCAAGCTACTTCAGATCCATCGATCTCTCTCGTTTCTCCATCAAATTCAAAGATCCAAACATTAAAGTTCATCAGAAAATTGCAAGGAATAAGATTATACTATTAGCTTATTCAATTATTGCAAGATCAAAACAAAAACTGATCATAAAATCACTGTATCAAGCTGTTTGAACATGAGTTGTAGAGCACTATTCAAGCTTCAAAATGGATGCAAACACTCTTCAGATCTAAGATCTGGCCAGCTATGCTATCATACATAATTTACATCTTGAAATGCAAGTATGAATTCAGATTGAAGTTCATGAATCACTTACCTTGAATGAGTGAAAAATAAATTCACTCTAGGCCTCTAAACTTGCAAGAAGGTTCGATGAACCTTATTCTCTTACTTCAAATGCAATATAGATATGCTGGAATTGGAGGTTCGAGCGAAGCTTTTGAGAGAAAACTTGAAGAAGACATAATCTGTTTTCAGAGAAGAAATGAACTTCAAGGAGAATTTTCAGAGCTCTTGTACGAGTGTTTTTGCAAGCCTCCTGAAATGAGAATGGATGATAGCTTATATAGAGAAATGAAATGTGCTGAAGAATACTTTCAAAGGGTTATGACAGTCTTTTGTATTTTTATAGTCGTTGGAGGTAAATTCATGAATTGCTGCATTTTGAGCTTTCATTGTTCAAGCTTGTAGTCGTTTTGGACACTTATAAGGAGAAGAAACAGAGTGTAAGGCATGCACAATATGTGTCTTAAGTGTATGTGCAAAAATAGCAAAAACTGAGATGTTGCATATTTTGTTCATGATCAACTCAGTTTCAACTTGAAACTCCCCCAATTGACTCGCGCGATTTCTTTGCTTAAGGGGCATTTAAAAATCTCTTTCCATGTAGATCATCATGGTGCTTTAAATTTCTCAATTTGGAGTTGAAATGATGGATATATGATGGAGATAAGTTGAGAAAAAGTGATACTAGGAAATGCAGCTTGCACGCGCGTGCATGGGCTTTCATGGAGGAACGTTCGACCAGTTCATGGTACCAACTTTAAGAACCCATATCTCACTTAACCTTAGGCAATTTTGAGTGATACAAAGTTTAATGATCAGCTCCCATGAAAAATCATAAGATGATTTTTTTAGATTTTAATTGATGCTTAGATTGGAAGAAATAAGCTCATACATTTGGCACACCACGTGTTTGATCAAAATACGCGCATGACTTGCCAATGAGAAGGCAACTTGACATCTCTTTGTGGCCAGAACTTCTAACTTCAATAACTCAAATATACTTCATTTTTGGGACTTGAACACACAATGACAAACTTTTAGGTTTTTTCTCAAGATTTCCAAGTATGTAGATTTTGTCTTCATTAGATAAAAAATGAGAGAGTTATAGATGTTCAAAGTTCAGTACTATGGAGACTTAAGGACTTAGAAATTTTTCTAAATGTCCAAATAACTTCCTGAACAAGTTATCTCTATTTTTACCTTTTCTCTTGATTTTATGACACCAATGATCATGAAATATGAAAATATGATACTTGAATTGATGGACGACCAAAAGTCTACTTGGTCAACCTTGACTTTGGTTGACTTTTGGTTAAAATGAATATTTTGCCCCTTTTGATCAATTGAACTTCTTTTACTCAAAATTGGCACCCAATCTTTCAATCGTAGATGCTTATAAACATATGGAGAGGCATGGATTTAAGTCTTGCCCAAAAATTCAGAGATTTTCTGATTGAAATCAAAACCCTAACTTTAGCCCTATAGGTTAGGAGATAGTGACCAGTCTTCAAATCCCTCATTCTTCTTTGACAAATTGAGAGATCCTTTGAAAAAAATGCCTTATATGATGATGAGAAGGTAATACCTCACATAATTTACTCTTACAAGCCTCAAACTCTTCAACTAGTCAAAACCTTAATCTTGAGAAATGAGCAATAGAAATGTGATTTCTCCCCAAACCATGAAAATTTCCAACTTCTAATGACCATATGGGACAAATAAAATGTCTTGAAAAATAAGAAATATCTGTAACTTGAGAGAGTTTAAAGATTGAAGATATGAGATCCTCTTTTTCATTTTATAGCCTGTAGAAGAATTTTGGGGATAAGATACCTTAATCCCATCATGAGAATGTATGAGTATGTATGATAAAGCATAAGCCATGAAAGGGAAAATGAAGAGGGAAAATTTTGGGGTGCAACAACTACCCCTATTTAATCGTCTTAAACCTGAAGGTGAGATTGGATCCATCCTTTTGAACTTTCAAGGTGGAAGAATATTAAATACTACAAGAACCCAAAAATTTGCACTCTGAAGCCAGTCAGGTAGTATTATATTTTTGCTTTTCTGTATATATTTTTTCTTTTTGGGTTAAAAAGGTTATCGGGGGGGGGGGGGGGGGGGGTAAATGTATGTCAAGCCAGGGTTAGACACACAAAAGAGATCTTGGTTATCAAGGAACATCTGTTCGGAGTTCGTAGCGTAGCCATGACAAGAAAGATATCAAAAGTGCATGTTCGGGGTTGGTAGCAAACACATATGAGAAAGATATCGAAGATATATATCCGGAGTTGGTAGAGGGCATAAGAAGGATATTGAAGATTGAAGAAATCTAACAAAGTGATCTCGACCAGATATATCAAAGAAGGAAGAAATCTAACACATCGATTTCATCCAGAGATATCAAAGAAGGAAGAGACCTAACACAACCGACTCGACCGATGATATCGGTGATGAAAGAGATCTAACAAAGTGATCTCAACCAAATATATCAAACAAGGAAGAAATCTAACACAACGACTTCAACCAAAGATATCAAAGAAGGTAGAGACCTAACACAATGGACTCGACCGAAGATATCAAAGATAGAAGAGATCTAACAAAGCGATCTCGACCAAAGATATATCGAGGAAGGAAGAAATCTAACACATCGACTTCAACCAAAGATATTAAAGAAGGAAGAGACCTAACACAAAGAACTCGGTTGAAGATGGAAGAGACCTAACACAATAGACTCGACCGATGATATCGAAGGTGGAAGAGATCTAACAAAGAGATCTCGACCAATGAAATATCTAGGAAAGAAGAACTCTAACAAAGCGACTTCAACTAAAGATATCAAAGAAGGAAGAAACCTAACACAGCAGACTCAACCGAAGATATCGAAGATGAAAGAGATCTAACAAATCAATTTCGACCAAAGATATATCGAGGAAGGAAGAAATCTAACTGCAGGTAGACTCCTAGAGAAAGAACACTGATTGAAGGCGAACTGGGGGTACAATATACATGTATGGTTAGAGTTAAACACATATAAAAAAGAGACCGACTGATGTAGACTTTTAACAAAGGACACCGAAGGTAGACTTTCTGGGGATACCCTGTGACAGATACCATTTAGGGAAACTGGAAGAGAACTTTGACCAAGGTAAATTCAAAGAGATCGTCAAATCAAAGGCAAACTCTACAGGAGAAAGAGACCAGTCGAGGGGTACCCTAACAAGAATTTCCCAAACATATTGGACTTTTAAGAGGTTGCAAGTACGCATGAATTACCATATCCCTAAAACCAGAGGTGAGGTACCTATTCTTCAAGAGTGGCAATTATTGGGGAATGGAAAGCACCAAAGACTCGATTGGTAGTAAATCAAAGCAGACTCCACTGGGGAAACAAAATAAGATCATCCTAGGCTTACTGCAGAGATAATTTGAATCTGAGCGTGTAACAATCCAGTTACCAAAGGTGAACACGATTGACTTATTCCCATGCATGTTTTAATTTTTATAGCGTAATGCTCCATTCAATGGAAATGCTAAGCGTTTTGGTTGATGCAATGAAATGATGCTTGTTTTAGCGATGCATGAAGAACATCCGGAAACAATCAGTTGTTGAGGAGACAAAGAACTCCTGAACAAGGATCTTTGCATGTGGGATCTCCTATAAAGAGGAATCAACCTAGACTTCCATGAGGAATCGCAATTCAGATCCAATCAATTTCTAAAGATTGCTATCACTGAGAAAATAACTTCCTGGGGAGAAAATAGTGAACATAAATCACAATTCTAAAAGACTCTTGATCTCTGGTCAAACTCTTAACCCCTCTGGGGAACCAAACCAATCCCCTTCCGGCGAGGAAAACTTTGCTGGGAATAGAAATTTTTACTGGAGATCATAGAAATTCTTGAATGAAAAGAATTATGTTAAGAATGCACTAGGGATAACAACTAGAGGCACTAAAATCCATTCAAGGAAGGAAATAAAACCTTTGAACTACAACTTGAAATTTGGAACTCTGCTGGGGGCTAAGCAGGCCTGATGATCAATCATCTCTTCAAGGCACTTGATAGGGCTAAATTCCCTAGGAAAAACACACTTCCCGGGGAGTCAAATGTCAATCTCACCGGGGCTAACACTACCAGGATGGAAATCTTCACTTGAGAAGAAGCAAGCATCTTAGGATAGAAGCTCCGCTAGAGACATCTCAACAAACCTCAATCACCTGGGATGGAAGAATTATGAATGGGACCATCATGCACACCATACTGGGGAGAGAAAGCTTGCTTCATTAGGGGATATCAGTGAATTAATCTAGAATATCCCTGTAACTCGTCTTCGACTGGGTATAACAACTACCTCTTCCACTAAGTAATAAAGAAGCTTTAAATAGTGACATCAACAACACCAACCGTACTAGAGATAGTTCACGAAGAAAACGAGAGCTAATCTCACTAGGGAAACTGCACAATGTCGACTTCAAGGGGAGGATGTTGATAATTCTTCAATAAAACTAGAAAGACTATACTGTAATGAAGAGGAAAAGTGTGTTCAAACGAGAGTACAACATTGATTGGGGATACGTGATTATATCATGAGTAGAAATTAGCATTCACCAGGGATATTGGATCCCACTCTGCATAAAGCGTAAATCATAATAACATGCCCCAGTGTGGGATGTCTGTCTTAGACGTCATATCAGACACCTAAAACTCAAAGCAATTTTATTTATTGGTATCATGTGCTGTAAAGCTTTTAACGTTTTTAAATGCAATGTTTATCAAAATGTTGAACGTCTATTGCAATTAAAACAGTAAAATAAAACAAATTGGCATATTTCAAAAAACACTTTTTATTGATTGATGGCCTGTAAATAGACATTACATCAAGAAAAAATTCCTGAAAAGAGGCAATTGCATACAAAGGAGAAAATAAAAATGGCAATGTGAGTGAAGGTTTATCGAGTACAACTATGCTACAAATATTATAACCTCAAAGCTCCTTAGTATCTTGATTTCGGAATAACTGATTAAACTGATACATCCCAAGCTAACCCAACATCAATACAAGTTGATACTACAGATGCAACGTAGACTATAGTATTTGCTTTTAATCCCTAACTTTTTCCTGGATTTCTATTTCGGGTTTTCAATCCACCGGGATACCCTTTTTTTCCTAAGTTTCCTATGACATGTTCAACTTAGCGGGTGTAATACGGTGGGAGAACTGACGTGGTTTTACGTTTTATCAAAAATGTTGCGGATATCAAGATTCACCATCGACTTTTCTTTTATCCAATAAGGAAAGGGTGAAAAGAACAAGAAAGACCTTCGAGAATTTTCTGAGTTCGGGGGGTAGGTTATGAAAAGGGAAGGTGTTAGCACCCTTTTCATTCGTAGTTATCTACGGGCTCTTAATCGCTAGTTCACTTTGTTTGAAAATTTGCTTTTGTCTATGTGTTTGAAAATATTTTAAAAATGCCTAAGTCCGGCAAACTTTGTAATGATTCTCATATCAGTTGAGAACTCATACAAAGTGTTTGTTTTTGAAAATATTTCAGAGAAAAGAATATGTGTGAAAAATGTTTTGTTTGTGTGAGAAAGTGATTGCGAGCTATCTACCTACTCAAAGATCTTTTGTTCTTTTCCTCCTCCTTTATATAGTGTTTTCCTACTATTAGTTAGTAGGAAACACTATCATTGGATGTTTGAGGGACAAGCACGGGTCATCGTACAATCATAAAGGAAACATATAGGGATACCTTTAGCAATTCGAAGGGACTATCATAATGTATTCAAAGGCAACATCGAGGGATAAGATCATTTACCGAAGGCATCATCGAAGGGTCATCGAGGGACTATCTTTATGATGATTTTTTAACCGAGGGTCTTTGCTAATGGTACCCCTACATTAAAGGGACATGATTGGTTTTTTATCCGAAGGCAACAAGTGGAGTCACCCTAGAGGTGCGTGTGTGAAAAGTGATTTGATTTCAGTTAATTTTAATCTTTGATTAGGGTTAGCTATCGTTTGCTTTTAGTCTTTCCATACAAGCCTATTAGCATACATCTAACAGTTATAAGGAAAACAGTAAAGACAGAAAATTGATTTCCTACGCTATTACAAAGCTTTGGGGAGGGGTACAAACCATACAAAATGGGGGAAATAGAAAGAAAATAAAACCCTATTTAATCTATTACACCTTTAGCAGTTACAATAATTGGGAAAAACTAATGCGAAAATAAGAAAAGCACGAAGATTGTACGAAGAAAATAAATGATGATTTGTCCTAGTGATTAATGATTTTTTAATTAAAACCTAAAATAAAACCCTAAATTAATTTCAAAAGAAAAAAAAGGAGGATTTAATGATAAACCTAAAAGAAACTAAATTCATTTTAATTAAAAAAAGGAATTAATTTAATGACCATTAAAAAAAATAATGAAGTTAATTTGATTTAAAAAAAGGTTAAGTTGATTTAATTATTTAATTAGAGAAAAAAATTTAATTATTAAAAAAGAAATTAGAATGAAATTAAAAAAATAAAGAAATGGGGAGATGGGCCTGAAGAAGCAAGTTTGGGCGTGTGAGAAACAAAAATCCCTAGGCCCATTAACATCAGCGTTGAATCCAGTGAGGGGCAGCTCTAGGAGGTGCATCGTGGGGGTTTGCTTTGAGACCATCAGATTCAGATATGTTAAGATCTAAAGAGGATTAATGAAAGGGTGTATGATGCGCGCTAGCTTGGCTTGTATTAGATCTGTGATCAAGAACACATGAAAAAAATAAAATGTCAAAATACCAGGGGCAGGGATCGAACCCGTACCCTGGTACAATAATGCCTTTGTAACGCTCGCTTATACCGCTGGGGCGGTCTTTACATCCGTTTATATAAACAAAACCATAAAATTAAATATAGAACATGATGCCATTGGCCGGAGAGGCGTCAGAGCCCTAACTCTTGTCGTCTTCTCCGACAACCTGTAAGATACGAAACCTGCAAAAATTAAATGTTAGTGATCCAAAACATCCTAGTACCCCTAATTCGACCCTCCTGAATCTGATTATGGACTTAGTTTTGGCCAAAAGTGCTTGTATCATGAGTTTAAAATCAAATTAAACCCATCAGAGCAAGCTATGGTGTCTTATAATTCTAACTGCATAGGATCCCATTCCAATCCAAACCTGTTCAAAAATACTTCAGAAACTGGTTAATAATATTAGTGCATTCTAAATCATGATAAAAACAAGGACTCAAAAATAATAAAAAAATGAAAAAATACGATGATGCAATGCATACTGATTCAGACCCTTAGGGCCATATTAACCAATCCAGCCTTACCCTTCAATGTTCCTGGAAGTGAAATGAAGGGAGTTTTTGTAGTGAGGAGGCTTGCAACTAGAGTTTTGGTAACTTAGGGTTATTTGAAAAATATTGAGAATTTTAACAAGCTTTTAGAGGAAATAATTCGTGTCCTTTTCATCTGATCTTGTGTGTTTATACAGAGGAATGGAAAGAATCAACAAATATGGAAAAATCTAATGCAATCATGGCCATGCTAGACAAGAATCAAACATGTTTATAAGCTTCCATTTTTGAGATTTTTCTTTCCTTTTTGATCTCATACGGTTTTGGCATGGTTGTAATGGGTTGTCATGATTTGTCTTGGGCCTCCATATAACTGAAATCAAAATCCCATGCCCTTGTACCATTACTTCATATTTTATTTGATTTAATTTTAATTTAAATGAATAAAAATTCAAATAAAAGAAATAAAAATCATAAAAAATATGTAAATAGATTTAGAGGTCCTCTAACACATTGTGAACATGTTTGAACATTAAAAGTTAGGCCCACTAGTTCCAAATTTCAAGTTTGCTCACTTTGCACTTCATGCATTTTAACAAAATTTCCCAACTTGCAACGATCACAACTCTATCAATTTTCATCTTTTGAAGGTGATTGTTGTACCCCAAAATTTGCCCTCTCATGTTTTCAAAGGTCTTCCCTTACATGGTTGGTCATAAACCCTTGCCTAAGAAAAATAAAGTTTTTTGAAGATGAACAAAGTGTCTTTCGATTGGCATCTGGGAAAAGTCTTCGATTGGGTATCCAAAATCCTTCGATACAGGCTTGACTCACCAGTCTTCGATTAGGCATTTGGCATTCTTCGACCAGGATTTGATTAGTAAGCTTCGATTAGGTGTTTGGAACCCTTCGATCAAGCTTTGGTCTGCAAGTCTTCGATTGAGCGCTGGACCTCCTTCGATCAAGCTTTGGTCTGCAAGTCTTCGATTGAGCGTTGGACCTCCTTCGATCAAGCTTTGGTCTGCAAGTCTTCGATTAAGCGCTGGACCTCCTTCGATCAAGCTTTGGTGTGCAAGTCTTCGATTGAGCGTTGGACCACTTCGATCAAGTCAATTTCACAATGCTTCGACTAGTACTTCAGAGGGTCCTTCGACTGGAACTTCATACTTTACCTCAATCAGAACATCAGAACGAAATGACCTTCGAATGGCATTTCAGTGCAGAATTTCTCTTAATCTAAGATGCTCTGATGAAGGAAGTTCTGGACACTTCGAAACAAAACTTAGACTCATCACAAGGCCAAGGGATGGTCGAAGTTGTCTAATAGGGAATGTTCTAAATATATTCGAATTGGACTTTGAAGCTGGCAAAGAAGGCAGATTCGAAGGAATGAAGTAGGCTGGCATGACTAAGCAAAAACACATATCCTAACCTGTCCAGGTTCACCCAAAGTTCACAATGGCATGTGTCCCTTGCAAATATAGAAATAATTAAATGTTGATGGTGTACTCAATTATTGGAATTAAAGGCCAGATTCTTGCCTTGTTTGCTCCCAACCCTACAAGAGCTGATTCAACCAGGGTGATCCTCTTCGAATCAAGCAATCGAAGCAGAGGGAGGCTCAATCGAAAGGGCTATGCAATTGAAGCTGAAATAGATTCGAATGGGATTTTGAAGCTGTTGAAGAGAGAAAATTCGAAGGGAAGTGGATCTGTAAGTCAGCTTTCGATTTTCATCATGTTGGAGGCCCAAACAGCTCATAACAGGCTGGCAGTAACGCATGAAAATAGATTGGCACATGATTGAATCAAATATAGCAAGTCTTTATGAAGAAATCAAATCAAATCTCTTCATCATAATGGACCAAGATTTGATACACAAATGTTGACCTAAATTCCTTGTCTATATAAACCTCAAGCCTCACAAATCAAAAGACACGGAAAAAACGCACAAAAACTCTGCAAAAATGGCGCCACAACATTGAGAAAAAAGCTTGATAATCTTGGATCTGAAGTTGCGCTTAGAGACCTTTTCAGGATCAAACAAAGGTTCCAACCGCTTCCTTGGACCTCACTGAAGCAGTACCAATCATTATCATGTGCTCTCCTCCCCCAAAAAGCCCTGTAAGTATCACTCTGAACCGCCATACTCATGGAACCATAAAGCTTCAATCTTGCATTCATTCTTTAAAATAATTGCGTATTTGAACTCCTGACATCATTTGCAAAGTTTCTGTATTATTCAATTTTGTTATTATGCCCTATATTACAAAACGCCATGGTAGGTTGTTTTAGGTTTCTTTTAGGGATTTTCGTTACAGGACAAATTGGTCAACAAAAGGACCATGGTTGGAACCAGGGAGGAGAGGCGAGCAGAACCATGCCTTTAGTTTGCGTTTTAGTGGCTTGTGGCAGATTTTGAGGCAGCATGATGTATAGCTACGGACAATCATCTATTGGTATAGGCCAAAGGATTGTTAGCCACAGTCCTAATGATACGGACGATAACGTGGCATGGCCAGAATTGGCCTGTTTGAAATATTAGCGCGTTTTTTTTTCTTATTTTCCAGCATATTCATTGATTTTCCTATATATTATTTATTCCTTATTATCATAACAAAGAGAACAAGCTGGCTGGTTGGTGAGCGTGTTAGTACAGGACCCATTGGGACCTGGATTCGAATCCCAGGTCCCCCAAAACTTTGTTGTGTTTTTCCTTCAGGTATTCAGGCGCAGCATCCCAAGCGTGGACTACCATACGTCCTCAGATCTCAACGTGCCAAGTGGCTTCGAGCTAGATCCAAAGGCCAGAACCATTGATCCACCATGGATTCAAGTCAATGCAAGCATAGGCAATCTGGAGGGTCAACAAGGGCCAGCGTTCTGGGCCTGGAATTGCTGAATCAATCTCCCTTCTTCAAGCCTAGCACCCCCCAAAGTTTGCTTACGTTTTTTATTTTATTTTCATATTTCTTTTTCTTTTTATTATTATTATTAAAAACTAACTAATTAATTAACAAACTAACCCTTTTTTTTTCATAAAAAAACCAGAAATCAAAAATATTATTTTTATCACTAATTTCATTATTTTTGTAAATAAACCATTAACCGATTAATTTAGTTTTTTTAATTAGGTTTAATCTTAACATTTTTTTGCAATAAATTAAAATTGACTTAGAATTAGGTTTTTTTTAATATTTCTGATTTTATTTCCTTAATCAAAATAAAAACTCAAAAATATTTTCTTTAATTCCATTATTAATTTAGACTTAATTCTTAAATAAAAAAAGACCAAAAATATGCTTTGTTTAATGAAAAAAAGGGTCAAAACCCTAAAGGAAAATCTGATTCAACTTTTCTCGCGCATATTATTTTGATCCATATATTGTAATTGCTCCGAGGACGTAATAGTTTTAACTTAGGACTTTTTATTTACCGTTTTTATTTACCTTTTCACATTTAATTTTCAAGGGTTTGTTTTTAGCGATGTAAATACCTGACGCCTTGTAATAGCTTAGCTTTTATCTTCCGCAATTTATTTTCCGCAACCATTAACTGCTAGATGTATTGATAATAGGCTATGCATGACAAGATTAATCTCTAATTTAAAATCAACCGTAGCTCACCATAACATGTGCAAAGATAATATATCTGAAAAACAATACACTCGCACATGCCACTCTTAGGGTACGCCTCACTTGGTAGCCTCGAACGTGGTCATTGAGTATAAGAAGTCTTAGAGGTCACCCTCCTGTCCAAAGATCAAAGTTGCCTCGAAACGGTTGCCTCAGATAAAAATGATCTAAGACATTAGGGTTACCGCTAAGGCATCCTAACATTGCTTTAGTGACCACATATCCCTAAAATCGAATTGTCCCGAAAACTCCAACGACGATGCTACCTACTCTTCAATAGTGGGATGGCATTGTCTAAAGGACACTTGTACAGTTTAATTCCTTTTTGAGTAAGTAGAGGTTCTTAAGTACTTGCTCTTTTGAAAACAAAACAAAACATTTCGCACTTACACCCCTTTCAAACAAAAAACTCTTTGCAAAACCCACAAACACAAAGAAAAGCAAACTTTTGAAAACCTAGTGAGCAAGTACCTAAGAGCCCGTGGATAACCACCGAAAGAAAGGGTGCTAACACCTTCCCTTTCTATAATCTACCTCCCGAACCCGAGAAATATCTCGAAAAGGAATTTTTCTGTGCTTTTGTCCTTTCCTTGTTGGATAAAATAAAAGACAGTGGCGACTCTTGCTTACCGCGACATTTTGCGAAAACAAACGCAAACGCGAACCAGCATTCCAAAACAGTCAGTTCTCATTCCCACCGATCACAGAACTAGCGACTCTGTTGGGGAATATTAATATAAGTGAGGTGTACCTTAGGATTAGATCACTTGTGTTTTCAATTGTATGCTTTGTATGCTTTAAATTTTGTGGGCTTGTATCGGAGTTCTATAGATCCTAACCCGGATCTGGGGGTACCCTTTTTAGGTAAGTAGCAATAAACTGTGAGGGATCTGTCCGGCGTAGACCGACACGGATGAAGCAGTAGCTACATTGGTGTGACACCTTGGTCTGTACCGATATCCCTTGTATTGGAACGAGGAGAATATGGGTCTTCTAAGGAGTCATTAAACACCAACTGACCTTAGAACCTTAAATTGACCAACTTGGCCATAGAACAGTAGCAGTATGCTACACTCATTGAGACTAAACTCTCGCGATGATTCCGACCGCAAGAAAAGGTTGCTAAACTGGAATTATGACCGATTAAGGGTAGTCAGTGATATTGAGATCCTCTAGAACTCGGTTACTATTTTTTAGGACAGCTCTTAACCAACTGAAACTGAAAGAGGGTAATACCTAAACTCCATGCCAGCCTAAACTTAAGGCTATATGTGTGGCTTGTGTGCCTTCAAACTTGAACTACTTGCACATACTTGTTATCTGACAACATGGGTTCCTTGCAGGTTTTGTTTACAGTCCTTATCCAATAAACTGGATTTATTGCAGGGCTTACTTACATCACCTCACACTTGTGCTTAAACGCATAGCATACACATCATAACATCATGCCTTAACATTTCTTTAACCATTTCAAGGATCTCAAGGGTCTGTGATGCAGGTTATGGTAAATCAAATGGCTAGCAAGGGGCAAAGGGGATTTATTTTCCTCTAGCCGAGGTTGTCTAGAAATCTAAGCACGATAACTTGAGTCAGGGGCTATGACCCACTCGATATGGTGAGCTTGACTCTTGAAGAAGGACTCTCAGCAACATGAAGCTCCTTCATTCAAGCTACCAGATTCAGATTCTAACAGTTTCTTGTTTACCCCGCGAGATCCTTGAAAACATTGCATACATATATCATACATATCATTGCAAAACAGGTCTCCCAGTACAAGTCTCTTATCTTCTTCGCTGTTTATTTCAGCAATCATCATGTCTACTGAACCTTCCACTGAGCAAGCTATCAAGGCCCTCCAGGCCCAGAATGCCCATTTTCAAGAGTTGGTCATGAGCCTAGCTAAGGGTCAGCAGGACCTGAAGACCCTAATTCTGAAAGAGAGGAAGAAGAAGAAAAAGAGGACCGTCCTGTTCAACACTGGACGCAGGTTTAGAAACGGGCTGCAGATTGATGTTGACCTGACCACCTCATCTGGAGGGAAAGATAGTCCACAAGAAAGGAGGGCTCCTAGCCCCATGGTATCCGACAACGGGACGGACTATGATGAAGAACAGTATCCTCCTGCTGAAGATAAGTACAAACAACTGGAAGACCGTTTGAGCGCTATGGAAATACAGAAGGTGCCCGGTCTGGACTTCGGAGATCTGGGCAGTATCAGTATAACTCCGACCTCGCTCCTACGCGTACCCAACTCTAGGGTATGTCAATAGGGACGGGTGAAGGATTTAAAGAGTATGCTAAAAAATGGAGGGACCTTGCCGGAAGGGTGCAACCACCTTTAGATGATCGTGAACTTGTTGATATGTTTTTGGGGACTCTGTCTGGTCCATTCTTTAACCATTTGATTGGAAGCTCTTCAGTCGGGTTTACGGACCTTATCTTGACTGGTGAGAGGATTGAAGCTGGTATTAAGGCTGGGAAGATACAGAAGGGTGCCTCATCGGACACCGAGAAGAAGCCGTTTAAGAAAGAATCCAGTGCTGTCTACAGTTCAAGAAGACAAAATAGACCTGAACACCACCAAGCTGTCAACGCAGTTGTTATTTCAAAACCTGCTGGTGCTCCTCAGCATCACAACTAACAAAGGGGCGAGAGACCTCGAAGGCAATTCACTCGTCTCAGCATGACTTTGTCTCAGATGTTGCCACAGTTGCTGGAGACCAATCTGGTGACTCTAAAAGAAGCTCCGAAGATTTTAAATACAACATCACCAAGGCATAACCCTAACGCCCGCTTCGCTTATCACTCTGATAGCCCAGGGCATAATACGGATGATTGTTGGGCTTTGAAGAACAATGTTCAAGACCTAATCGAGGCTAAGGAAATTGAATTCGACTCTCCTGAGACTCCCAATGTGATCACTGCTCCCTTGCCAAAACATGGCTAGGATTGAAAGCACTTTTGTTCATTTGAATTCTGAAGTTGTATTTTTCTTTGCTTGTTCAAACAATTATTATCATGTCGAACTCTTTTATTTCATTAATGCATTACACGTGTCTGTTTTGAATTAACTGTTTTCACTATGCTTAAATTACTTCATATTTCCTTTTTGTGACATTCAACTCTTGCTAAAAGTCACAAGCCTTTAGAGGGAGGATGACGAAAACGATACCATGATCTTTACAGTATGCTTTTGAATAGACCCCGCTGATGAGGTACAGGCATTGTTTCAAATCCTAAACAGTGGAGTTATAAGGAAGATAATCCCTAGTCAACCCCTTTGAGCCAAAGAAGTTGGAGTTTTTCTTTTCACAAATTAAAACCCGTAATTATAACCTGGGGCAGGGTAGTTTTCTCAGTTAATTCAGGTGCACAATGAATGGCATCAAAGAAGTCCTTCCAAAACAAGAGACAGTGATGGTTCCGAATAATCGTAAGGACAAGCAGTCATTATCTCTCAGAAATAAAAGCCCAATAAGTCAAAACCTATGAAGGAGACTTACAAAAAAAAACGGGGGAATCCCGCTGACTGTAATCACAAAAGAAACAGTTCAGGCAAAAGACAGGGATAACGAAATCAAAAAGAAAGAGTTCCTACAAACTCTCATAAAAAGGACTACCGGTTCAAAATAAATTGTCAATATCCGAACCATCACTGGCATATCAGAGCAAAGACTCAAACATGATCTAAATGCACAATTAGCTGAGTTTAGGATTGAAGAACATCACGAAGAGTGGGTGGGTACAAATATACTTTGAGCCTTTATCCTTTGTTTCTTAAACTGTGAACCAAGCCACGTTATAACCCTTAAAAGTCCTAGCTGAAGCACGGGTTAGTTCGAAAGCATACTGTTACAAAAGGTATCCTGACTCCTGTAGGGCTTGCTGTAAATCCTGAGTTGACATCACATTTTACAAAAAAAATTGCCTGTTTTACTGGAAAAATGCATTTTCAAAAATTTCAAAAGACAGACATAAGCTTTGCATTCTTAAAATAACATTGTTTGCATATGACTATTTGTTCAAACAACAGAGAAATTTACACGACGAATATCTAGTGAACAAAAACCTTTTCAATAAAAAGGGTCATCTCAAGTGGAAGAAACACTTCCAACCAAGGGGCAGACATGATCATTGTCCATCGTCTGGGGCAGTTAAGTCAAGATTCAGAGAATCTCTCAAAATGCCAAATAGTCAGGGGCAATTCTCCATCTGAGTCACTTGGGGCATTGGACATGAATTCCAGTAACGAATCTTGCATGATCAAACGAAGATCTTCTGGTAGTATGGCAACACTACACTACTGACAGTGACAACTCCCTACACTCTGAGAGCGTGGACATAGTCAAAAAAGTACTACGCATAATCAAAGTCCCGCTAGGTTGACTGGCCTAGGCAAAAATAAGGGCTTCCCGGAAAACCAAAAGGGTTCAGGCAAAAATAAGGGATGAAAATGAAAAATTTGTACACCCGGCAAGTCGAAAACCTGAAAAGGCGACTTAAGCAAAAAAGGGTATCCCGATGGACTGAAAACCCGAAAGGGCGGTCCAGGCAAAAATTAGGGATCAAAGCGTACGACTATGTCTCGTCAGCTCGTCACTGGCCTACCAGAAGAAGACTTGTCATTTTGACCGAACGATACCTAGCACCTCATAGGTGGGCATAATACTCGATCTACAGGGCCTACGCAGGCAACTTCTCCCGCAGAAACAGGGGCAAATAAGAATTGTCTGAACTGTGCAGTTGCTCTGTCCACCAGGTACCAAGGTAGGTTCAGCTGAAGAATATGACCAAGATACATTCACTCCCTGCAGAGTAAGACAATAATGATAGCTCTCTCAGCTGAGACTTGCAACTATGAACGAATCAGCAATACTCTCCTCAAGCAGAGTTGGTCTACCATCATCCCTGAAAAGGTTGGGTATCCCCAGAAGGTCTTAGTATTCCCCAACGGAGTATAAAGACATTCTCCAGCAAGCGTAAGAGCATCCCCGACAGTCTTAATATTCCTCAACAGAGTATAAGAATGTTCCCCGGTGAAATACAAGATACCCCCAATGGAGCCATTTCCCCAGCGCAGTCTAAAAAAGTTCCCCCAATGGAGTTGAATCATCTTCCCCAGTAGACTCTGGAAGCTTATCCCATGCGAAGCACAAATAAGTCTCCCCAGCCAAATTCAGAGGTTATCCTCACAAGAGTCTAACCAGGCTATCCTCAGCAAGTTGCAACTGAAAGATCATCCCCAACAAAGTTCTTTCTATCCCCAGCGGAGTTCATCATCAAAATCCCCAACAGAGTTTATCAACGGAATCCCCAGCAGAGTTTATCATTAAAATCTCAGCAAAGTATCTCTTCCCCACAGAGTAATTCCCCGCAGGGTAATCTCTTCACCATGTTTATTCCCCAACAGAGTTATTTTCTCCTACAGGTTTATTCTCACAACCATCTTCGTTCGTCATCCCTATCAGAAACATTCTAAACAAAGTTTGAAGACACACATACTCTTCAACAGTAGTCCAGGATTTGATAAACTCCCCGACATTTGTCAAGGATTTATTTTCCCAGACGAAAATACATTCATAAACATTTCACATTTCATACCTCCTATTTACATACATGATAAAGTGCATACGACACGATCTCATTTATTTTTGAGAACATCATGACATCATGCATTTCATACATCATGACCTTGCATACAACTAACGTTTACCTTTTTCAGGAAAAGGTCAATCAAAAGATGGCTACCATCAACCTTTTTAAGTTCCAGATTAATACCTGTAACAGGCCAGGAAAACTATCTATGGACGACTGATTATAGGTTAATACCTGAAACAAGCCAGGAAAATGATCTACACGAAGAGATTGAAGATTAACACCTGTAACAAGCCAAGAAGACCATATTTCTTTCTCAGGTCAGAGATTAATACCTGAAACCAGCCAGGACAACTATCTCATCGGCCAACCTTTTTAAGTTCCAGATTAAAAAACTATCTGTGACCGAATGATTGTAGGTTAATACCTAAAACAAGCCAGGAAAATGATCTACACGAAGAGATTGAAGAATAACACCTGTAACAAGCCAAGAAGACCATCTTTCTTTCTCAGGTCAGAGATTAATATTTGAAACCAGCCAGGACAACTATCTCATCGGCCAACCTTTTTAAGTTCCAGATTAATACTTGTAACAAGCCAGGAAAACTATTTGTGGTCGACTAATTGTAGGTTAATACCTGAAACAAGCCAGGAAAATGATCTACACGAAGAGATTGAAGATTAACACCTCTAACAAGCCAGGAAGACCATCTTTATTTCTCAGGTCATAGATTAATACCTGAAACCAACCCAGGACAACTATCTCATCGGCCAACCTTTTTAAGTTCCAGATTAATACCTATAACAAGCCAGGAAAACTATCTGTGGACGACTGATTGTAGGTTAATACCTGAAACAAGCCAGGAAAATGATCCACACGAAGAGATTGAAGATTAACACCTGTAACAAGCCAGGAAGACCATCTTTCTTTCTCAGGTCATAGATTAATACCTGAAACTAGCCAGGACATCTATCTCATCGGCCAACCTTTTTAAGTTCCAGATTAATACCTGTAACAAGCCAGGCAAACTATATGTGGACGACTGATTATAGATTAATACCTGAAACCAACCAGGAAAATTATCTACACGAAGAGATTGAAGATTAACACCTGTAACAAGCCAAGAAGACCATCTTTCTTTCTCAGGTCATAGATTAATACCTGAAACCAGCCAGGACAACTATCTCATCGGCCAACCTTTTTAAGTTCCAGATTAATACCTATAACAAGCCAGGAAAACTATCTGTGGACGACTGATTGTAGGTTAATACCTGAAACAAGACAGGAAAATGATCTACACGAAGAGATTGAAGATTAACACCTGTAACAAGCCAGGAAGACCATCTTTCTTTCTCAGGTCAGAGATTAAGACCTGAAACCAGCCAGGACAACTATCTCATCGGCCAACCTTTTTAAGTTCCAGATTAATACCTGGAACAAGCCAGGAAAACTATCTGTGGACGATTGATTGTAGGTTAATACCTGAAACAAGCCAGGAAAATGATCTACACGAAGAGATTGAAGATTAACACCTGTAATAAGCCAGGAAGACCATCTTTCTTTCTCAGGTCAGAGATTAATACCTTAAACCAGCCAGGACAACTATCTCATCGGCCAACCTTTTTAAGTTCCAGATTAATACCTGTAACAAGCTAGGAAAACTATCTGTGGACGACTGATTATAGATTAATACCTGAAACCATCCAGGAAAATTATCTACACGAAGAGATTGAAGATTAACACCTGTAACAAGCCAGGAAGACTTTCTTTCTCAGGTCAGAGATTAATACTTGAAACCATCCAGGACAACTATCTCATCAGCCAACCTTTTTAAGTTCCAGATTAATACCTGTAACAGGCCAGGAAAAATATCTGTCGACGACTGATTGTAGATTAATACCTATAACAAGCCAGGAAAATTATCTACATGAAGAGATTGAAGATTAACACTTGTAACAAGCCAGGAAGACCATCTTTCTTTCTCAGGTATGCAAGTTCTCGCTAAGGAATCCCTTATGCGATCGACACTTCTGCAGATGGCATCTATAAGCCCATCCTCCTACCAACAATCTCCAAATGGAATCTGTAAGCCCATTCCCGACATCACAATGCTGATACTACACCACGCGAGTGCAAATTTCTGGGCACTTTAGTGTTCAATCATCATCCACCTTCGGATCACGAAAGGCACGCAAGCCAATCTACATCCTCAGGTTTAAGAAAATTGAACAGGGGCAACTGTTGTACCCCAAAATTTGCCCTCTCATGTTTTCAAAGGTCTTCCCTTACATGGTTGGTCACAAACCCTTGCCTAAGAAAAATAAAGTTTTTTGAAGATGAACAAAGTGTCTTTCGATTGGCATCTGGGAAAAGTCTTCGATTGGGTATCCAAAATCCTTCGATACAGGCTTGACTCACCAGTCTTCGATTGGGCATTTGGCATTCTTCGACCAGGCTTTGATTAGTAAGCTTCGATTAGGTGTTTGGAACCCTTCGATCAAGCTTTGGTCTGCAAGTCTTCGATTGAGCGCTGGACCTTCTTCGATCAAGCTTTGGTCTGCAAGTCTTCGATTGAGCGCTGGACCTCCTTCGATCAAGCTTTGGTCTGCAAGTCTTCGATTAAGCGTTGGACCTCCTTCGATCAAGCTTTGGTGTGCAAGTCTTCGATTGAGCGCTCAACCCCTTCGATCAAGTCAATTTCACAATGCTTCGACTAGTACTTCAGAGGGTCCTTCGACTGGAACTTCATACTTTACCTCAATCATAACATCAAAACGAAATGACCTTCGAATGGCATTTCAGTGCAGAATTTCTCTTAATCTAAGATGCTCTGATGAAGGAAGTTCTGGACACTTCAAACAGAACTTAGACTCATCACAAGGCCAAGGACTGGTCGAAGTTGTCTAATAGGGAATGTTCTAAATATATTCGAATTGGACTTTGAAGCTGGCAAAAAAGGCATATTCGAAGGAATGAAGTACGCTGGCATGACTAAGCAAAAACACATATCCTAACCTGTCCAGGTTCACCCAAAGTTCACAATGGCATGTGTCCCTTGCAAATATATAAATAATTAAATGCTGATGGTGGACTCAATTATTGGAATTAAAGGCCAGATTCTTGCCTTGTTTGCTCCCAACCCTACAAGAGCTAATTCAACCAGGGTGATCCTCTTCGAATCAAGCAATTGAAGCAGAGGGAGGCTCAATCGAAAGGGCTATGCAATTGAAGTTGAAATAGATTCGAATGGGATTTTGAAGCTGTCGAAGAGAGAAAATTCGAAGGGAAGTGGATCTGTAAGTCAGCTTTCGATTTTCATCATGTTGGAGGCCCAAACAGCTCATAATAGGCTGGAAGTAACGCATGAAAATAGATTGGCACATGATTGAATCAAATATAGCAAGTCTTTATGAAGAAATCAAATCAAATCTCTTCATCATAATGGACCAATAATTGATACACAAATGTTGACCTAAATTCCTTGTCTATATAAACCTCAAGCCTCACAAATCAAAAGACACAGAAAAAATGCACAGAAACTCTGCAAAAACGGCGCCACAACTTTGAGAAAAAAGCTTGATAATCTTGGAATTGAAGTTGCGCTTAGAGACCTTTTCAGGATCAAACAAAGGTTCCAACCGCTTCCTTGGACCTCACTGAAGCAGTACCAATCATTATCGTGTGCTCCCCTGCCCCAAAAAGCCTTGTAAGTATCACTCTGAACCGCCATATTCATGGAATCATAAAGCTTCAATCTTGCATTCATTCTTTAAAATAATTGCGTATTTGAACTCCTGACATCATTTGCAAAGTTTCTGTATTATTCAATTTCGTTATTATTCGCTATATCACAAAACGCCATGGTAGGTTGTTTTAGGGATTTTCGTTACAGGACAAATTGGTCAACAAAAGGACCATGGTTGGAACCAGGGAGGAGAGGCAAGCAGAACCATGCCTTTAGTTTGCGTTTTAGTGGCTTGTGGCAGATTTTGAGGCAACATGATGTATAGCTACGGACAATCGTCTGTTGGTATAGGCCAAAGGATTTTTAGCCACAGTCCTCATGACAGGGACGATAACGTGGCATGGCCAGAATTGGCCTGTTTGAAATATTAGCGCGTTTTTTTTCTTATTTTTCAGCATATTCATTGATTTTCCCATATATTATTTATTCCTTATTATCATAACAAACAGAACAAGGTGGCTGGTTGGTGAGCGTGTTAGTGCAGGACCCATTGGGACCTGGATTCGAATCCCAGGTCCCGCAAAACTTTGTTGTGTTTTTCCTTCAGGTATTCAGGCGCAACATCCCAAGCGTGGACTACCATACGTCCTCAGATCTCAACGTTCCAAGTGGCTTCGAGATAGATCCAAAGGCCAGAACCATTGATCCACCATGGATTCAAGTCAATGCAAGCATAGGCAATCTGGAGGGTCAACAAGGGCCAGCGTTCTGGGCCTGGAATTGCTGAATCAATCTCCCTTCTTCAGACCTAGCGCCCCCCAAAGTTTGCTTACGTTTTTTATTTTCTTTTCATATTTCTTTTGCTTTTTTTTTATTATTATTAAAAACTAACTAATTAATTAACAAACTAACCCTTTTTTTTTCATAAAAAAAACAGAAATCAAAAATATTATTTTTATCACTAATTTCATTATTTTTGTAAATAAACCATTAACCGATTAATTTAGTTTTTTTAATTAGGTTTAATCTTAACATTTTTTTTTACAATAAATTAAAATTGATTTAGAATTAGGTTTTTTTTAATATTTCTGATTTTATTTCCTTAATCAAAATAAAAACTCAAAAATATTTTCTTTAATTCCATTATTAATTTAGACTTAATTCTTAAATAAAAAAAGATCAAAAATATGCTTTGTTTAATGAAAAAAAGGGTCAAAACCCTAAAGGACAATCTGATTCAACTTTTCTCGCGCATATTATTTTGATCCATATATTGTAATTGCTCCGAGGATGTAATAGTTTTAACTTAGGACTTTTTATTTACTGTTTTTATTTACCTTTTCGCATTTAATTTTCAAGGGTTTGTTTTTGGCGATGTAAATACCCGACGCCTTGTAATAGCTTAGCTTTTATCTTCCGCAATTTATTTTCCGCAACCATTAACTGCTAGATGTATGAATAATAGGCTATGCATGACAAGATTAACCTCTAATTTAAAATCAACCGTAGCTCACCTTAACATGTGCAAAGATAATATATCTGAAAAACAATACACTCGCACATGCCACTCTTAGGGTACACCTCACTTGGTTGCCTCGAACGTGGTCATTCAGTATAGGAAGTCTTAGAGGTTGCCCTCCTGTCCAAAGATCAAAGTTGCCTCAAAACGGTTGCCTCAGATAAAAATGATCTAAGACATTAGGGTTACCGCTAAGGCATCCTAACATTGCTTAAGTGACCACATATCCCTAAAATCGAGTTGACCCCAAAACTCTAACGACGATGCTACCTACTCTTCAATAGTGGGATGGCATTGTCTAAAGGACACTTGTACATTTTAATTCCTTTTTGAGTAAGTAGAGGTTCTTAAGTACTTGATCTTTTGAAAACAAAACAAAACTTTTCACACTTACACCCCTTTCAAACAAAAAACTCTTTGCAAAACCCACAAACACAAAGAAAAGCAAACTTTTGAAAACCTAGTGAGCAAGTACCTAAGATCCCATGGATAACCACAGATAGAAAGGGTGCTAACACCTTCCCTTTCTATAATCTACCTCCCGAACCCGAGAAATATCTTGAAAAGGAATTTTTCTGTGCTTTTGTCCTTTCCTTGTTGGATAAAATAAAAGACGGTGGCGACTCTTGCTTACCGCGACATTTTGCGAAAACAAACGCAAACGCGAACCAACATTCCAAAACAGTCAGTTCTCATTCCCACCGATCACAGTGATCATGGACTTTTTGGAAAGCTCAAGATATCCTCTTAAATTTCTCTTTTTTTTAATAAATTTTTGCATTTGGATATTTTATCTTAATGTAAGTTGCCTTGACAAAAAGTGTCTTTTTGTTGACTTTTGAAATGACCTATAAGGTATGAGCTCATATCTGTCAAATGAAACACTTTTTGGACTTGAGCATACAAATAAAAAGTTATAGATAATTGAATTTACTTCAAAATTGGCTTTGGTTGGGCAAAATTTGATGAAGCATGTGAAAGTTATGCTTGGTCAAAGTTCAGTTGACTTTTCCTAAGGAAACCCTAATTTGGCAGCTTTTGACTTTTGATGATCTTAAGGAATCATGATAAACCCTTGATAAAATGATGAATATCACTTCAAAATATTAATGTTGACCAAAAACCTTGAAGTTTAACTGTTAGTTGACCATAGTTGACTTTTTACCCAATAAAGTTGATTTCAATTATCTGAGCCATTGAATGAGCAAACTTGTGATGCAAGACTTGAAACTTGACATGTGTAACACCCTCTAAGAACCCAGAATAAATTTTCGCGAATAATTAAAATTATAATTTCAGAGTACATGTATCAACGAGGATGTCACAATTCTCTTTTAATAAAAACAAGTTCCTGTCATGCATAATCATAGTAGTAACTCATACATGTTTACACAGCGGAATAATTTAATTAATAAAACCAATGTTATAATATTTTTCAAAATCATCAGGGATTAACACCTGGAAAAATGTCAACATCATATTATAACAAATATAAGGAAATAAACGAGTCTGACTAAAGCAGCTCGACAAACAAACGTTCCCGGAGTTACAACTATCAGAGCATGACCCGGACAATACTTAAACGGAAATAACTAGAAACAACAAGCCTTCGCTAAGCACCTGAACGAAGCTCCTCAATCTGAAATATTCAACAGTAAGGGTGAGCATCTCAACTATACATTTGATTATACGTTCATAACAATCAACTCAGGAAACCATAAGCATCACCCAACAAATAGCATGTTTTATAGATTACAAAAACCTTTACAGATCATATATTCATAATATCTTACTTTTCATGCTTATAATTAACATCAAACATCGTTAGCAATTTAGCATCAATACATGCATACAATCGATCAAATACAACATTGGAAAAATCATCCATTCATGTCATATTCAATGTAATGCAACACACCCATGCATGTGGTACCATTTTACCGCCCCATTAAATCTCGGGTCACGGATAACTCACTGTTCCATTATATCGCGGACACGGCTACCACCTCAACATTCCATTAAATCGCGGACACGTATATTGGCCACCATGTTAATTCCACACAATGGGAATTAACAAATGCAACATGATATGTAAAGTATGTAACACTCAGCATACTATTAACATCAATCGACATATCATGTAACATCAACAATATCAAATATAACATGATCTGAATAGCATGTAATCACTCAGCATACTATTAAACATCACTCATATCAAGTTATATCATATTTCATGCTTGGTAACATCATCTAAAAGCATGACAATAAAATCCACCTAGTGTTAGTATCGTAACATACAACCGTTATTCGATACATGCATCAATCAACACTAGGAAAATCAATAAACAACATATTCAAAACATGTCAAACACTACACATCAAAGCAGGATCAATCCGTACATAACAGCATGCACAGAAAACATAGTTTAAAAACCAACACAGGAGGTTTAACACGGGTGCCCGTGTAAAACAACACTGCCCGTGTGGAAATGTGTCCAGAAAACACGTTTTTTTGACAATACAGGGGATCAACACGGGCGCCCGTGTGAATCAACACGGCCCGTGTTGAATTGTGCCCAGAAAACACATATTTATGCCTACACAGTGAATCAACACGGGTGCCCGTGTTAATCAACACGCCCGTGTTGAATTGTGGCCAGAAAACACATTTTTATCAGCATTACAGTGAACCAACACGGGTGCCCGCGTTAATCAACGCGCCCGTGTTGATGAGTGCGAACCCAAAATTTCCTGTACCTGCAGCAGTTCAGAACAGCAGCCAGACACGAAAAATACCGGCCAAAACATGCCTTTCGGTACATAACAACATCAAATGTGCATAACTCAAAGCAACACATCAATTAGGACTCAATTCCCTTCTACGTTAAATCAATTTCCAATCCTAAGGACAACAATATTTCACTTAAGGTCTCATTTTCCAAAATCAACCAAAACTCAGAATTTTCATTTTTAAAACATACTATTTTATCAACATTCTTTCATCAACAACAAATTTTATTAAATTGACCTTAAGTTACATATTACCCGTCCTTTAGGGAAATTCTAACACATCAAGGTCATCCCTAGAACACCTAAGGTAAATTCACGATCATATAGATATACTCCAAATCCACCATTTGGGAACCTAAAGTCCTTAATCGATTCATAAAATTGGGAACCTAACCTTTTCTAACGGAATTCGACCCTAAAGTTATCGATCACTAAGAACGTCAGAGAAAATGGGATTATCCTACGATTGCCCAACCAATTGCATCTAAACCCATAAACAAATGTAAATTGAGTAGTAGCCCCCCTTACCTTATCAATTTGCAGCTTTGAACTCTTTGAGCGATGTTCTTCGTTCTTCGTACCTTCAGAGCTCTGCTTCCCAAATTTCCCAATTCTGTGTTATCGTGAATAATGAGAAAAATAACTTGAGTTCCAAATCATATCCTTATTCCTTTTGCACCCCCACTCTTTACTAACAACATCCAAGCCCAATAACTTAAAAACCCAATATTTCTTATTTCTTTTATTTTCTTCAAATATTCCAAAATAAATAATTTCTTTTTATTTTATTAATTCTAATAAAATAAATTCCCAATTAAATAAATCAAATAATTAAAATTGGGGTGTTACAACTCTCCCCCACTAAAAGAGTTTTCGTCCTCGAAAACATACCTTAGACGAACAGTTCCGGATAAGCCTCTTTCATCTGGCTCTCCAGCACTGAATTCCAAATTCCTCCTCCTCTTATCATGATAACTTTTCTGACGACTCTGAGGAGCTCTCATCTTCTCTTGAATCAATTTGATCTTTTCAGTAGTCTGCTGAACAATCTCTGGCCCAATTATTGAACTCTCTCCAGATTCATACCAACACAAAGGCGTTCTCCACACGTCTACCATACAATGCCTCAAACGGAGCCATACCAATACTCGAATGGTAACTATTGTTATAAGTAAATTCAATCAATGGCAAATAGCTATCCCAAGCCCCGCCCTTCTCTAAAACACAAGCACGTAATAAATCTTCTAACGATTGAATCATCCTCTCCGTCTGTCCATCAGACTGAGGATGGTAAGCTGAACTCAACCTCAATTTAGTACCCAAAGCCTTCTGCAATCCTTCCCAAAATTTCGAAGTGAATCTCGGATCTCTATCTGACACAATACTAGAAGGAACTCCATGCAAACTCACTATTTTCTCAATATATAACTGTGCCAATCTCTCCATTGAGTAATCCATTCGCACCGGTATAAAATGAGCAGACTTAGTCAGTCTATCCACCACAACCCATATCGCTTCACAATTCTTAGGATTCCTCGGCAACCCAGATACAAAATCCATAGAAATACTATCCCACTTCCATTCTGGAATAAACATCGGCTGCATAAATCCAGACGGCTTCTGATGCTCAATCTTCGATTTCTGACAGATTAAACATGCATACACAAATTCAGCTATTTCCTTTTTCATTCCCGGCCACCAAAACAATTTCTTCAAATCATGATACATTTTCGTGGCACCCGGATGAATGCTCATCCCACTGCGATGTCCTTCCTCTAATATACTCTTCTTGATTTCTGCGACATCAGGAACACAAATCTATCGCCAAATCTCATAACATCATTTTCATCAATTCTAAACTCACCACCTTGACCTTGGTTGATTAATGTCAATTTACCAACTAAATTAACATCAGATTTCTGCCTGATCCTGATCTCTTCTAGAATACCACTAGTAAGTTTCAACATACCCAAACGAACACACTTCGGAGTACTTTCACAAATTAAACTCAAATCTCGGAATTGTTCAATTAAATCCAATTCACGAACCATCATCATAGACATGTGCAAGGATTTCCTGCTCAAAGCATCTGCAACCACATTTGCCTTACCAGGATGGTAATTCAAACCAAAATCATAATCTTTGAGAAATTCCAACCACCTTCTCTGCCTCATATTGAGCTCTTTCTGATCGAAAAGATACTTCAAACTCTTATGATCACTATACACTCCAAATCTCGAACCATACAGATAATGTCTCCACAATTTCAAGACAAACACAACTGCTGCCAACTCTAAGTCATGAGTAGGATAGTTCCTTTCATGAACCTTCAACTGTCTCGAAGCATACGCAACTACCTGTTGATTCTGCATTAGAACACCACCTAATCCCATCAGAGATGCATCACAATAAACCACAAAAGATTCCGCCGGATTCGGCAAAATCAGAATAGGAGCACTAGTCAACCTCTTCTTCACCTCTTGAAATCCTTATTCACACTTAGAGTACCAATATACGTTGGACCCTTTCTTACTTAGGATCAACACAACACCATCACAGAAATCACATGGCCATGAGAATTAACTTTACTTAACCAGGATACATATGAAATCACTTATTAAAATAAGCTCTTAAAGCTACTTAATTCCTCATAATCATATAGAAAATTTCACTAGCTTTCCAATGCATCAAACGGCGCCTAAATCGGAGTTACGGTTCAAAAGTTATGGCCGAAACGATTTTTGGGAAAACCTACCCGAGCATCAACACAGAAGATCAACACGGGTGCCCGTGTGCATCAACACGGCCCGTGTTGATGACTCTGCAACATCATATTTCACGTTTTTATGCTTCCCAAAATCACCCCAACTCATTCCTAATCATCCCCAAACATCCTAAAACCATCAAAATCGAATTCCTACCATATAGCAATGATCTAAGGCATACAATAGGATCAATACCACATCAAAACACCAATCAATTCCCAACACGAGATTTGTAATTACTCCATCAGTCCTTATCCTGAATTGAATAAACCAGAAGGTTTATAATAACGTCACACATATTCTTATACGCCACAACATTCAAGTCTAGACTTCATTTCTTATGAATTATTTACTTGTCTAACAGAACTCTTGTATCGTCAGAATCCATACAAGTTCTCACTTCCAATCATGGAAAACCAATCTTCTCTCTCGAATCCCCGCTACAGGGAAGCATATCCATCACACTCTTAGCCCACGATATTCACAAAACAACCAAGTCCAACTAATACCAACCAATCCAGTTTAACACGAAGGTAGACTTCATAATTCCACAAGTACTCCACATTCTCAATATATCATCGTTTACTCTTGTTGGACCTTAGTTCACACTTACAGAACTACTGCTAGCTTCAGAATGTCACTAGGAATTCATAAACCACTAATACAACACTATCTGTCGCTAAACCTTCACTTTCTAGAGAAGTACTCTCCAACTTCACTTGATCGTTCTCTTATCGAACCATCTCAATTTGATCAATACATCGAGACCTCTAATTGGTATTCTTTCAGATATCAGAATCCGTATCAACTTCTCATATCCATCTTAAAGCAATTGGCTTCGCTCTACCAAGTTCATACGCATACTAACGAAACTAGCAATACATGTCTATCACATCTTTACTGACTTCATTAGCACTGCATACAACTGATGCAAAAATCCATGAGATAAATTCCACCTAAGTAATGCTCTTACCTCTGAATCCTCTTCAGGACTATGAACAATGCAGTCTATACCATGCTCATACTCTTACCATTTTCCTCACGTCGAGCCATTACTTAGCATCCAGAAGCACCATGGAGAAGTACCAACTTCTCCCCCACTTATCGCAATCTTATCCCTGCAATCAAAAGATCCAAAAAAAAGAAGTACCAACAGTGTTTTCAAACACTTATTGCATACCAAGGGTAATGACACTGACATAACAACTTGGCCGGACAGACTGACCATGCTCTGATACCACTATTGTAACACCCTCTAAGAACCCCGAATAAATTTTCGCGAATAATTAAAATTATAATTTCAGAGTACATGTATCAACGAGGATGTCACAATTCTCTTTTAATAAAAACAAGTTCCTGTCATGCATAATCATAGTAGTAACTCATACATGTTTACACAGCGGAATAATTTAATTAATAAAACCAATGTTATAATATTTTTCAAAATCATCAGGGATTAACACCTGGAAAAATGTCAACATCATATTATAACAAATATAAGGAAATAAACGAGTCTGACTAAAGCAGCTCGACAAACAAACGTTCCCGGAGTTACAACTATCAGAGCATGACCCGGACAATACTTAAACGGAAATAACTAGAAACAACAAGCCTTCGCTAAGCACCTGAACGAAGCTCCTCAATCTGAAATATTCAACAGTAAGGGTGAGCATCTCAACTATACATTTGATTATACGTTCATAACAATCAACTCAGGAAACCATAAGCATCACCCAACAAATAGCATGTTTTATAGATTACAAAAACCTTTACAGATCATATATTCATAATATCTGACTTTTCATGCTTATAATTAACATCAAACATCGTTAGCAATTTAGCATCAATACATGCATACAATCGATCAAATACAACATTGGAAAAATCATCCATTCATGTCATATTCAATGTAATGCAACACACCCATGCATGTGGTACCATTTTACCGCCCCATTAAATCTCGGGTCACGGATAACTCACCGTTCCATTATATCGCGGACACGGCTACCACCTCAACGTTCCATTAAATCGCGGACACGTATATTGGCCACCATGTTAATTCCACACAATGGGAATTAACAAATGCAACATGATATGTAAAGTATGTAACACTCAACATACTATTAACATCAATCGACATATCATGCAACATCAACAATATCAAATATAACATGATCTGAATAGCATGTAATCACTCAGCATACTATTAAACATCACTCATATCAAGTTATATCATATTTCATGCTTGGTAACATCATCTAAAAGCATGACAATAAAATCCACCTAGTGTTAGTATCGTAACATACAACCGTTATTCGATACAAGCATCAATCAACACTAGGAAAATCAATAAACAACATATTCAAAACATGTCAAACACTGCACATCAAAGCAGGATCAATCCGTACATAACAGCATGCACAGAAAACATAGTTTAAAAACCAACACAGGAGGTTTAACACGGGTGCCCGTGTAAAACAACACTGCCCGTGTGGAAATGTGTCCAGAAAACACGTTTTTTTGACAATACAGGGGATCAACACGGGCGCCCGTGTGAATCAACACGGCCCGTGTTGAATTGTGCCCAGAAAACACATATTTATGCCTACACAGTGAATCAACACGGGTGCCCGTGTTAATCAACACGCCCGTGTTGAATTGTGGCCAGAAAACACATTTTTATCAGCATTACAGTGAATCAACACGGGTGCCCGCGTTAATCAACGCGCCCGTGTTGATGAGTGCGAACCCAAAATTTCCTGTACCTGCAGCAGTTCAGAACAGCAGCCAGACACGAAAAATACCGGCCAAAACATGCCTTTCGGTACATAACAACATCAAATGTGAATAACTCAAAGCAACACATCAATTAGGACTCAATTCCCTTCTACGTTAAATCAATTTCCAATCCTAAGGACAGCAGTATTTCACTTAAGGTCTCATTTTCCAAAATCAACCAAAACTCAGAATTTTCATTTTTAAAACATACTATTTTATCAACATTCTTTCATCAACAACAAATTTTATTAAATTGACCTTAAGTTACATATTACCCGTCCTTTAGGGAAATTCTAACACATCAAGGTCATCCCTAGAACACCTAAGGTAAATTCACGATCATATAGATATACTCCAAATCCACCATTTGGGAACCTAAAGTCCTTAATCGATTCATAAAATTGGGAACCTAACCTTTTCTAACGGAATTCGACCCTAAAGTTATCGATCACTAAGAACGTCAGAGAAAATGGGATTATCCTACGATTGCCCAACCAATTGCATCTAAACCCATAAACAAATGTAAATTGAGTAGTAGCCCCCCTTACCTTATCAATTTGCAGCTTTGAACTCTTTGAGCGATGTTCTTCGTTCTTCGTACCTTCAGAGCTCTGCTTCCCAAATTTCCCAATTCTGTGTTATCGTGAATAATGAGAAAAATAACTTGAGTTCCAAATCATATCCTTATTCCTTTTGCACCCCCACTCTTTACTAACAACATCCAAGCCCAATAACTTAAAAACCCAATATTTCTTATTTCTTTTATTTTCTTCAAATATTCCAAAATAAATAATTTCTTTTTATTTTATTAATTCTAATAAAATAAATTCCCAATTAAATAAATCAAATAATTAAAACTGGGGTGTTACAACATGAACATTGATGAAGACATATGGAGAATCACGGAAACCACTTGAGATCTTTGAAACCAACACTTCCTTGAAAAACACAAAACCCTAGTTGTGGACCCATTGCTTAGGAGGAGTTTTCACTGGTCAGCCCGTGAGTATCCTTGAGCATTTGAGAACCTTAGAAGAATGTTTTGAAGAAAATGGGAGGGCAATTTTTTGGGTACGACACTTCCCCTGTTCAATCTTCTTAAAGCTGAAGAGTTAGATTGGCATGTCCGCCATTCGTAACTTGAAGCTAGAATTTGATTGAACACTCCAGTGCCCTGAATTTTGCACTCGCACATGCACCAAGTAACACTGTTGGTTGATTATGCCAGGAATGGGGTTAAAGATGAAATTTGGAGAGGTGATGGAGAGTCATCGGAGATGTGCTTATAGATGCCATCCAGGATAATTGTTGATAAGAAAATTAGACTGTCTACACCCGACTTTGTCTTAGAAGATGTATTTGGAACGAGTTTATGCCCGACTTTGTCCAAAAGAAGAATCATAATAAATCCCTGCTCGATATTATCTGAACCAGAAGATGTCTACTGTAACACCCTCTAAAACCTCGCATAAAATTTTGCAAATAATTAAAATCATATTTTCAGAGTACATGTATTAACGAGGATGTCACAATTCTTTTTTAATAAAAGCAAGTTCCTGTCATGCATAACATAGAAGCAACTCATACATGTTTACACAGCGGAATATTATATTTAATAAAACCAAAGTTATAATATTTTCAATCATCAGGGATTAACACCTGGAATATATCAACATCATATTATAACCAAATACTAAGGAAATAAACGAGTCTGACTAAGCAGCTCGACAAACAAACGTTCCCGGAGTTACAACTATTAGAGCATGACCCGGACAATACTTAAACCGAAATAAACTAGAAACAGCAAGTCTTCGCCAATCATATGAGCGAAACTCCTCAATCTGAAATGTTCAACAGTAAGGGTGAGCATCTCAATTATACACTTGATTATACGTTCATAACAATCAATTCAGAAAACCATAAGCATCACCCAACAGTTAGCATGTTTCATAGTTTATAAAAACCTTTACAATTCATATACCCATAATATATTACTTTTCATATTTGTAATTAACATCAAACATCGTCAACAATTTAGCAACCATACATGCATACAAACAATTAAATACAACATTGGAAATCATCCATTCATGTTATATTCAATGTAATGCAACACACCCATGCATGTGGTACCACTTTACCGCCCCATTAAATCTCGGGTCACGGATAACTCACCGTTCCATTATATCGCGGACACGGCTACCACCTCAATGTTCCATTAAATCGCGGACACGTATATTGGCCACCATGTTAATTCCACACAATGGGAATTAACAAATGCAACATGATATGTAAAGTATGTAACACTCAGCATACTATTAACATCAATCAACATATCATGCAACATCAACAACATCAATCATAACAGGATATGGATAGCATGTAATCACTCAACATACTATTTAAACTTCAATCATATCAAGTTATATCATAATTCATGCTTGATAACATTATCTAAAAGCATGACAATAAAATCCACAATAAAGCACAAAAAACAAAATTCAGAAAATCAACACAACAGCATCAACACGGGTGCCCGTGTAAATCAACACTGCCCGTGTTGAAATGTGCCCAGAAAACACATTTTTTTATCATTACAGGGGATCAACACGGGTGCCCGTGTAAATCAACACGGACCGTGTTGAAATGTGTTTGGAAAACACATTTTTTGGCAACACAGTGAATCAACACGGGTGCCCGTGTTAAACAACACGGCCCGTGTTGATGAGCGCGGGTTAGATTTTTCCTGAACCTGCAGCAGCTCAGAACAGCAGCCAAACGCGAAAAATGCCAGCCAAAACACGCATTTTGGTACCTAACGACATCGATTTTGTATAACTCAAAACAACACATCAATTCCCTAATTACCAACAATTATCATAGTGACCTTAAAGGTGATTATTCGTCCTTTTGGGGAAATCTGATAACATTGAGGTTATCCCTAGAACCTCTAAGGTAAATTCACGATCATACAGATATACTCCCAATCCACCATTAGGAACCTAAAATCGTTAATTGATTTCATAAAATTGGGAACCTAAACCTTCTCTAACAAGGTTCAATCCTAAGGGTACTGATCCCTAAGAACATCTAACAATTGGGGTTCTCCCTACGATTATCCCAAATCAACCGTACCTAAACCCATAAGCAAATATAAATTGAGTAGTAGCCCCCCTTACCTTATCAATTTGCAGCTTTGAACTTTTTGAGCGATGTTCTTCGTTCTTCGTACCTTCAGAGCTCTGCTTCCCAATTTCCCAATTCTGTGTTAACGTGAATAATGAGAAAAATAACTTGAGTCCCAAATGTATCCTTATTCCTTTTGCACCCCCACTCTTTACTAACAACATCCAAGCCCAATAACTTAAAAACCCAATATTTCTCATTTCTTTTATTTTCTTCAAATATTCCAAAATAAATAATTTCTTTTTATCTTATTAATTCTAATAAATTAATTTCCCAATTAAATAAATCAAATAATTGAAACTGGGGTGTTACATCTACGCCCGACTTCATATAGGAGAGGTACTGGAAAGAGTCTACGCTTGACTTTCCAAAAAGGGTATCAGGAAGAAATCCACGCCTGGTTTCATCTGAACTAGAAGATGTCTATGCCTGAGTTCAACTAGAAAAGGTACCAGAAAGAGTCTACGCCCGAATTTTCCAAAAAGAGCATCAGAAAGAAATCTACGCCTAATTTCATCAGAACTAGAAGATGTCTACGTCCTACTTTAACTAGAAAAGGTACTCTTTTAGCATGACCTTCTAGGGAGAGTGCTTAAGTAGCTATTTTATCAGATATAACCTCTAAGGAATCTGTTTGTAGGCTTTTACCTAAAAAGATAATGAGTTAACCATATGCAATTTCATGATGTATGAAATGCATTGCATAATGATATTATCAAAATAAATGAGAGTGTGCTATATGCATTTTGTATGCATATGCTATGATGTTTTGTATATTATGTACTAATGTGGGATATTGTTAAAGTGTATTAGTAACTTTGTGCAGCATCTTTGATTGGGAAAATAAATCCCTGAATGTTGCTGGGGATGAAGAATATGTGTATCTTCGATATTGATAGGGATTCCTGCTTTTTATTTGAGGAAACTCCGCTGGGGAATGTTGATTTATGTTTGGGAAGATAGTGTTCAAGAACATCGGTGGTTCATTTCTCTTCTTGGGAATTTAATTCTTATATACCCTGATTGGGGATAAAAGAGATGGATAAAATCTCGAAGTGCTATCTGACCGAGTTTCTGATATGAACGTCGACTCGTATGGAGAGGATAAGGTTGAATAATGACCAGTTTGATTCCAGATTCAGTAGTAACTCTCTGGGGGTTGTGGTTTGGACTGCCCCTTACTAGAGAGAGAAATTTTGCCGGTGATCTGTAGTAGTTAGAGAGATAGACTCAAGCTGGGGAGACTGAACTCCACTGGGGAAATAAACCCTACTTGGGGAAATAAACCCTGTTGGGGAAATAAACCATGAACTTTGACGGAGGAGTACTCTGCTGAGGAAATACCCTTGCTGTGGACATGAGCTGCTGGAGAATATGAGCCTTGCTGGAGAATAAAGTGAACATAAATCTGAAGTTATTCTAAAGAAAATTTGATGAAATCAGATGAAAATTGAAGGGAACATAAGTCTGAAATTTTTTTGATGAAATTTAAAGTAATCGTAAATATGAAGAAAATCTGATGAAATCTAAAGAAAGGCAGACGAAATTTGAAGTGAAAAAAATTCTTAAGAAAATCTCATTAAATTTGAAGTGAATATAAATCTGAAGCAAATTTGATGAAATAAAAAAATTGATGAAACTTGATGTAAACATAAATCTGTAAAAAATCACATGAAATTTGAAGAAAATCTGATGAAATTGGAAGTGAATCTAAATTTGAAAAAAATATGATGAATTTTTTTGTGAACACATATCTGAAGAAACTCTAACGAAATAGGAAGAAAATCTGATGAAATTTGAGGTGAACATAAATTTGAAGGAAATATGATGAAATTTGATGTTAACATGGGTCTGATGAAATTAGACGTGAACATAAATCTCTAGAATATTTGATCTAAAGAGATTAAATCTTAAGAAATCTTGATGAATTTAGAGGTAAACATAAATCTGAAGAAAATCTTATGTTGCTTGAAGTAAAAAAATATATCTAAAGAAAAATCTGATGAAATCTAATGAATAATGAAGTGAACATAAATCTGAAGATAATCTAAAGAAAATTTGATGAAATCAGATGAAAATTGAAGGGAACATAAGTCTGAAATTTTTTTGATGAAATTTACAGTAATCATAAATATGAAGAAAATCTGATGATATCTAAAGAATGTCAGACGAAAGTTGAAGTGAACAAAAATATTAAGAAAATCTCATTAAATTTGAAGTGAATACAAATCTAAAGAAAATTTGATGAAATAAAAAAAACTGATGAAACTTGATGTAAACATAAATCTGTAGAAAATCACATGAAATTTGAAGAAAATCTCATGAAATTGGAAGTGAACCTAAATTTGAAGAAAATAGGATGATTTTTTTTGTTAACACATATATGAAGAAACTCTAACAAAATAGGAAGAAAATCTGATGAAATTTGAGGTGAACATAAATTTGAAGGAAATATGATGAAATTTGATGTTAACATGGGTCTGATGAAATTTGACGTGAACATAAATCTCTAGAATATTTGATCTAAACAGATGAAATCTTAAGAAATTTTGATGAATTTAGAGGTAAACATAAATCTGAAGAAACTCTTATGTAGCTTGAAGTAAATAAACATATCTAAAGAAAATCTGATGAAATCTAATGAATTACGAAGTGAACATAAATCTGAAGATATTCTAAAGGGAATTTGATAAAATCAGATGAAAATTGAAGGGAACATAAGTCTGAAAAAAATTCGATGAAATTTAAAGTAATCGTAAATATGAAGAAAATCTAATGAAATCTAAAGAAAGTTAGACGAAATTTGAAGTGAACAAAAATCTTAAGAAAATCTCATTAAATTTGAAGTGAATATAAACCTGAAGAAAATTTGATGAAATAAAAAAATTGATGAAACTTGATGTAAACATAAATCTGTTGAAAATCACATGAAATTTGAAGAAAATCTGATGAAATTGGAAGTGAACCTAAATTTGAAGAAAATATGATAAATTTTTTTGTGAACACATATCTGAAGAAACTCTAACGAAATAGGAAGAAAATCTGATGAAATTTGAGGTGAACATTAATTTGAAGGAAATATGATGAAATTTGATGTTAACATGGGTCTGATGAAATTTGACGTGAACATAAATCTCTAGAATATTTGATCTAAACAGATGAAATGTTAAGAAATTTTGATGAATTTAGAGGTAAACATAAATCTGAAGAAAATCTTATGTTGCTTGAAGTAAATAAATATATCTAAAGAAAATCTGTTGAAATCTAATGAATTATGAAGTGAACATAAATCTGAAGATAATCTAAAGAAAATTTGATGAAATCAGATGAAAATTGAAGGGAACATAAGTCTCAAAAAAATTTGATGAAATTTAAAGTAATCATAAATATGAAGAAAATCTGATGAAATCTAAAGAAAGTCAGACTAAATTTGAAGTGAACAAAAATCTTAAGAAAATCTCATTAAATTTGAAGTTATATAAATCTGAAGAAAATTTGATGAAATAAAAAAAAACTGATGAAACTTGATGTAAACATAAATCTGTAGAAAATCAGACGAAATTTGAAGATAATCTGATGAAATTGGAAGTGAACCTAAATTTGAAGAAAATCTGATGAATTTTTTTGTGAACATATATCTGAAGAAACTCTAATGAAATAGGAAGAAAATCTGATGAAATTTGAGGTGAACATAAATCTGAAGGAAATATGACGTTAACATAAGTCCGATGAAATTTGAAGTGAACATAAATCTTTAGAAAATCTGATGAACTCAGATGAAATCTTAAGAAAATTTGATGAATTTAGAGGTAAACATAAATATGAAGATAATCTTATGTAGCTTGAAGTAAATAAATATATCTAAAGAAAATCTGATGAAATCTAATGAATTATGAAGTGAACATAAATCTGAAGATATTCTAAAGAAAATTTGATGAAATCAGATGAAAATTGAAGGGAACATAAGTATGAAAAAAATTTGATGAAATTTAAAGTAATAGTAAATATGAAGAAAATCTAATGAAATCTAAAGAAAGTCAAACGAAATTTGAAGTGAACAAAAATCTTAAGAAAATCTCATTAAATTTGAAGTGAATATAAATCTGAAGAAAATTTGATGAAATAAAAAAATTGATGAAACTTGATGTAAACATAAATCTGTAGAAAACCACATGAAATTTGAAGAAAATCTGATGATATTGGAAGTGAACCTAAATTTGAAGAAAATATGATGAATTTTTGTGTGAACACATATCTGAAGAAACTCTAACGAAATAGGAAGAAAATCTGATGAAATTTGAGGTGAACATAAATCTGAAGGAAATATGATGAAATTTGACGTTAACATAAGTCCGATGAAATTTGAAGTGAACATAAATCTTCAGAAAATCTGATGAACTCAGATGAAATCTTAAGAAAATTTGATGAATTTAGAGGTAAACATAAATATGAAGAAAATCTTATGTAGCTTGAAGTAAATAAATATATCTAAAGAAAATCTGATGAAATCTAATGAATTATGAAGTGAACATAAATCTGAAGATATTATAAAGAAAATTTGATGAAATCAGATGAAAATTGAAGGGATCATAAGTCTGAAAAAAATTTGATGAAATTTAAAGTAATCGTAAATATGAAGAAAATATGATGAAATCTAAAGAAAGTCAGACGAAATTTGTAGTGAACAAAAATCTTAAGAAAATCTCATTAAATTTGAAGTGAATATAAATCTGAAGAAAATTTGATGAAATAAAAAAATTGATGAAACTTGATGTAAACATAAATCTGTAGAAAATCACATGAAATTTGAAGAAAATCTGATGAAATTGGAAGTGAACCTAAATTTGAAGAAAATATGATGAATTTTTTTGTGAACACATATCTGAAGAAACTCTGACGAAATAGGAAGAAAATCTGATGAAATTTGAGGTGAACATAAATTTGAAGGAAATATGATGAAATTTGATGTTAACATGGGTCTGATGAAATTTGTCGTGAACATAAATCTCTAGAATATTTGATCTAAACAAATGAAATCTTAAGAAATTTTGATGAATTTAGAGGTAAACATAAATCTGAAGAAAATCTTATGTTGCTTGAAGTAAATAAATATATCTTAAGAAAATCTCATGAAATCTAATGAATTATGAAGTGAACATAAATATGAAGATAATCTAAAGAAAATTTGATGAAATAAGATGAAAATTGAAGGGAACATAAGTCTGAAAAAAATTCGATGAAATTTAAAGTAATCATAAATATGAAGAAAATCTGATGAAATCTAAAGAAAGTCAGACGAAATTTGAAGTGAACAAAAATCTTAAGAAAATCCGATTAAATTTGAAGTGAATATAAATCTGAAGAAAATTTGATGAAATAAAAAAAAACTGATGAAACTTGATGTAAACATAAATGTGTAGAAAAGTAGATGAAATTTGAAGATAATCTGATGAAATTGGAAGTGAACCTAAATTTGAAGAAAATTTGATGAATTTTTTTGTGAACATATATGTGAAGAAACTCTAATGAAATAGGAAGAAAATCTGATGAAATTTGAGGTGAACAATAATCTGAAGGAAATATGATGAAATTTGACGTTAACATAAGTCTGATGAAATTTGAAGTGAACATAAATCTTCAGAAAATCTGATGAACTCAGATGAAATCTTAAGAAAATTTGATGAATTTAGAGGTAAACATAAATATGAAGAAAATCTTATGTAGCTTGAAGTAAATAAATATATCAAAAGAAAATCTGATGAAATCTAATGAATTATGAAGTGACCACAAATCTGAAGATATTCTAAAGAAAATTTGATGAAATCAGATGAAAATTGAAGGGAACATAAGTATGAAAAAATTTGATGAAATTTAAAGTAATCGTAAATATGAAGAAAATCTGATGAAATCTAAAGAAAGTCAGACGAAATTTGAAGTGAACAAAAATCTTAAGAAAATCTCATTAAATTTGAAGTGAATATAAATCTCAAGAAAATTTGATGAAATAAAAAAATAGATGAAACTTGATGTAAACATAAATCTGTAAAAAATCACATGAAATTTGAAGAAAATCTGATGAAATTGGAAGTGAACCTAAATTTGAAGAAAATATGAAGAATTTTTTTGTGAACACATATCTGAAGAAACTCTAACGAAATAGGAAGAAAATCTGATGAAATTTGAGGTGAACAAAAATTTGAAGGAAATATGATGAAATTTGATGTTAACATGGGTCTGATGAAATTTGACGTCAACATAAATCTCTAGAATATTTGATCTAAACAGATGAAATCTTAAGAAATTTTGATGAATTAGAGGTAAACATAAATCTGAAGAAAATCTTATGTTGCTTGAAGTAAATAAATATATCTAAAGAAAATCTGATGAAATCTAATGAATTATGAAGTGAACATAAATCTGAAGATAATCTAAAGAAAATTTGATGAAATCAGATGAAAATTGAAGGGATCATAAGTCTTAAAAAAATTTGATGAAATTTAAAGTAATTGTTAATATGAAGAAAATATGATGAAATCTAAAAAAGTCAGACGAAATTTGTAGTGAACAAAAATCTTAAGAAAATCTCATTAAATTTGAAGTGAATATAAATCTGAAGAAAATATGATGAAATAAAAAAATTGATGAAACTTGATGTAAACATAAATCTGTAGAAAATCACATGAAATTTGAAGAAAATCTCATGAAATTGGAAGTGAACCTAAATTTGAAGAAAATATGATGATTTTTTTTGTGAACACATATCTGAAGAAACTCTAACGAAATAGGAAGAAAATCTGATGAAATTTGAGGTGAACATAAATTTGAAGGAAATATGATGAAATTTGATGTTAACATGGGTCTGATGAAATTTGACATGAACATAAATCTCTAGAATATTTGATCTAAACAAATGAAATCTTAAGAAATTTTGATGAATTTAGAGGTAAACATAAATCTGAAGAAAATCTTATGTTGCTTGAAGTAAATAAATATATCTTAAGAAAATCTCATGAAATCTAATGAATTATGAAGTGAACATAAATCTGAAGATAATCTAAAGAAAATTTGATGAAATAAGATGAAAATTGAAGGGAACATAAGTCTGAAAAAAATTTGATGAAATTTAAAGTAATCATAAATATGATGAAAATCTGATGAAATCTAAAGAAAGTCAGACGAAATTTGAAGTGAACAAAAATCTTAAGAAAATCCCATTAAATTTGAAGTGAATATAAATCTGAAGAAAATTTGATGAAATAAAAAAAAACTGATGAAACTTGATGTAAACATAAATCTGTAGAAAAGCAGATGAAATTTGAAGATAATCTGATGAAATTGAAAGTGAACCTAAATTTGAAGAAAATTTGATGAATTTTTTTGTGAACATATATGTGAAGAAACTCTAATGAAATAGGAAGAAAATCTGATGAAATTTGAGGTGAACATAAATCTGAAGGAAATATGATGAAATTTGACGTTAACATAAGTCTGATGAAATTTGAAGTGAACATAAATCTTCAGAAAATCTGATGAACTCAGATTAAATCTTAAGTAAATTTGATGAATTTAGAGGTAAACATAAATATGAAGAAAATCTCATGTAGCTTGAAGTAAATAAATATTTTAAAAGAAAATCTGATGAAATCTAATGAATTATGAAATGACCACAAATCTGAAGATATTCTAAAGAAAATTTGATGAAATCAGATGAAAATTGAAGGGAACATAAGTCTTAAAAAAATTTGATGAAATTTAAAGTAATCGTAAATATGAAGAAAATCTGATGAAATCTAAAGAAAGTCAGATGAAATTTGAAGTGAACAAAAATCTTAAGAAAATCTCATTAAATTTGAAGTGAATATAAATCTCAAGAAAATTTGATGAAATAAATAAATTGATGAAACTTGATGTAAACATAAATCTGTAAAAAATCACATGAAATTTGAAGAAAATCTGATGAAATTGGAAGTGAACCTAAATTTGAAGAAAATATGAAGAATTTTTTTGTTAACACATATCTGAAGAAACTCTAACGAAATAGGAAGAAAATCTGATGAAATTTGAGGTGAACATAAATTTGAAGGAAATATGATGAAATTTGATGTTAACATGGGTCTGATGAAATTTGACGTGAACATAAATCTCTAGAATATTTGATCTAAACAGATGAAATCTTAAGAAATCTTGATGAATTTAGAGGTAAACATAAATCTGAAGAAAATCTTATGTTGCTTGAAGTAAATAAATATATCTAAAGAAAAATCTGATGAAATCTAATGAATTATGAAGTGAACATAAATCTGAAGATAATCTAAAGAAAATTTGATGAAATCAGATGAAAATTGAAGGGAACACAAGTCTTAAAAAAATTTGATGAAATTTAAAGTAATCGTAAATATGAAGAAAATCTGATGAAATCTAAAGAAAGTCAGACGAAAGTTGAAGTGAACAAAAATATTAAGAAAATCTCATTAAATTTGAAGTGAATACAAATCTAAAGAAAATTTGATGAAATAAAAAAAAAACTGATGAAACTTGATGTAAACATAAATCTGTAGAAAATCACATGAAATTTGAAGAAAATCTCATGAAATTGGAAGTGAACCTAAATTTGAAGAAAATAGGATGATTTTTTTTGTGAACACATATATGAAGAAACTCTAACAAAATAGGAAGAAAATCTGATGAAATTTGAGGTGAACATAAATTTGAAGGAAATATGATGAAATTTGATGTTAACATGGGTCTGATGAAATTTGACGTGAACATAAATCTCTAGAATATTTGATCTAAACAGATGAAATCTTAAGAAATTTTGATAAATTTAGAGGTAAACATAAATCTGAAGAAAATCTTATGTAGCTTGAAGTAAATAAACATATCTAAAGAAAATCTGATGAAATCTAATGAATTATGAAGTGAACATAAATCTGAAGATATTCTAAAGAGAATTTGATTAAATCAGATGAAAATTGAAGGGAACATAAGTTTGAAAAAATTTGATGAAATTTAATGTAATCATAAATATGAAGAAAATCTGATGAAATCTAAAGAAAGTCAGACGAAATTTGAAGTGAACAAAAATCTTAAGAAAATCCCATTAAATTTGAAGTGAATATAAATCTGAAGAAAATTTGATGAAATAAAAAAATTGATGAAACTTGATGTAAACATAAATCTGTTGAAAATCACATGAAATTTGAAGAAAATCTGATGAAATTGGAAGTGAACCTAAATTTGAAGAAAATATGATAAATTTTTTTGTGAACACATATCTGAAGAAACTCTAACGAAATAGGAAGAAAATCTAATGAAATTTGAGGTGAACATTAATTTGAAGGAAATATGATGAAATTTGATGTTAACATGGGTCTGATGAAATTTGACGTGAACATAAATCTCTAGAATATTTGATCTAAACAGATGAAATCTTAAGAAATTTTTATGAATTTAGAGGTAAACATAAATCTGAAGAAAATCTTATGTTGCTTGAAGTAAATAAATATATCTAAAGAAAATCTGATGAAATCTAATGAATTATGAAGTGAACATAAATCTGAAGATAATCTAAAGAAAATTTGATGAAATCAGATGAAAATTGAAGGGAACATAAGTCTGAAAAAAATTTGATGAAATTTAAAGTAATCATAAATATGAAGAAAATCTGATTAAATCTAAAGAAAGTCAGACTAAATTTGAAGTGAACAAAAATCTTAAGAAAATCTCATTAAATTTGAAGTGATATAAATCTGAAGAAAATTTGATGAAATAAAAAAAACTGATGAAACTTGATGTAAACATAAATCTGTAGAAAATCAGACGAAATTTGAAGATAATCTGATGAAATTGGAAGTGAACCTAAATTTGAAGAAAATCTGATGAATTTTTTTGTGAACATATATCTGAAGAAACTCTAATGAAATAGGAAGAAAATCTGATGAAATTTGAGGTGAACATAAATCTGAAGGAAATATGACGTTAACATAAGTCCGATGAAATTTGAAGTGAACATAAATCTTTAGAAAATCTGATGAACTCAGATGAAATCTTAAGAAAATTTGATGAATTTAGAGGTAAACATAAATATGAAGAAAATCTTATGTAGCTTGAAGTAAATAAATATATCTAAAGAAAATCTGATGAAATCTAATGAATTATGAAGTGAACATAAATCTGAAGATATTCTAAAGAAAATTTGATGAAATCAGATGAAAATTGAAGGGAACATAAGTATGAAAAAAATTTGATGAAATTTAAAGTAATAGTAAATATGAAGAAAATCTAATGAAATCTAAAGAAAGTCAGATGAAATTTGAAGTGAACAAAAATCTTAAGAAAATCTCATTAAATTTGAAGTGAATATAAATCTCAAGAAAATTTGATGAAATAAATAAATTGATGAAACTTGATGTAAACATAAATCTGTAAAAAATCACATGAAATTTGAAGAAAATCTGATGAAATTGGAAGTGAACCTAAATTTGAAGAAAATATGAAGAATTTTTTTGTTAACACATATCTGAAGAAACTCTAACGAAATAGGAAGAAAATCTGATGAAATTTGAGGTGAACATAAATTTGAAGGAAATATGATGAAATTTGATGTTAACATGGGTCTGATGAAATTTGACGTGAACATAAATCTCTAGAATATTTGATCTAAACAGATGAAATCTTAAGAAATTTTTATGAATTTAGAGGTAAACATAAATCTGAAGAAAATCTTATGTTGCTTGAAGTAAATAAATATATCTAAAGAAAATCTGATGAAATCTAATGAATTATGAAGTGAACATAAATCTGAAGATAATCTAAAGAAAATTTGATGAAATCAGATGAAAATTGAAGGGAACATAAGTCTGAAAAAAATTTGATGAAATTTAAAGTAATCATAAATATGAAGAAAATCTGATTAAATCTAAAGAAAGTCAGACTAAATTTGAAGTGAACAAAAATCTTAAGAAAATCTCATTAAATTTGAAGTGATATAAATCTGAAGAAAATTTGATGAAATAAAAAAAACTGATGAAACTTGATGTAAACATAAATCTGTAGAAAATCAGACGAAATTTGAAGATAATCTGATGAAATTGGAAGTGAACCTAAATTTGAAGAAAATCTGATGAATTTTTTTGTGAACATATATCTGAAGAAACTCTAATGAAATAGGAAGAAAATCTGATGAAATTTGAGGTGAACATAAATCTGAAGGAAATATGACGTTAACATAAGTCCGATCAAATTTGAAGTGAACATAAATCTTTAGAAAATCTGATGAACTCAGATGAAATCTTAAGAAAATTTGATGAATTTAGAGGTAAACATAAATATGAATAAAATCTTATGTAGCTTGAAGTAAATAAATATATCTAAAGAAAATCTGATGAAATCTAATGAATTATGAAGTGAACATAAATCTGAAGATATTCTAAAGAAAATTTGATGAAATCAGATGAAAATTGAAGGGAACATAAGTATGAAAAAAATTTGATGAAATTTAAAGTAATAGTAAATATGAAGAAAATCTAATGAAATCTAAAGAAAGTCAGATGAAATTTGAAGTGAACAAAAATCTTAAGAAAATCTCATTAAATTTGAAGTGAATATAAATCTCAAGAAAATTTGATGAAATAAATAAATTGATGAAACTTGATGTAAACATAAATCTGTAAAAAATCACATGAAATTTGAAGAAAATCTGATGAAATTGGAAGTGAACCTAAATTTGAAGAAAATATGAAGAATTTTTTTGTTAACACATATCTGAAGAAACTCTAACGAAATAGGAAGAAAATCTGATGAAATTTGAGGTGAACATAAATTTGAAGGAAATATGATGAAATTTGATGTTAACATGGGTCTGATGAAATTTGACGTGAACATAAATCTCTAGAATATTTGATCTAAACAGATGAAATCTTAAGAAATCTTGATGAATTTAGAGGTAAACATAAATCTGAAGAAAATCTTATGTTGCTTGAAGTAAATAAATATATCTAAAGAAAAATCTGATGAAATCTAATGAATTATGAAGTGAACATAAATCTGAAGATAATCTAAAGAAAATTTGATTAAATCAGATGAAAATTGAAGGGAACATAAGTATGAAATTTTTTTGATGAAATTTAAAGTAATCATAAATATAAAGAAAATCTGATGAAATCTAAAGAAAGTCAGACGAAAGTTGAAGTGAACAAAAATATTAAGAAAATCTCATTAAATTTGAAGTGAATACAAATCTAAAGAAAATTTGATGAAATAAAAAAAAAAACTGATGAAACTTAATGTAAACATAAATCTGTAGAAAATCACATGAAATTTGAAGAAAATCTCATGAAATTGGAAGTGAACCTAAATTTGAAGAAAATAGGATGATTTTTTTTGTGAACACATATATGAAGAAACTCTAACAAAATAGGAAGAAAATCTGATGAAATTTGAGGTGAACATAAATTTGAAGGAAATATGATGAAATTTGATGTTAACATGGGTCTGATGAAATTTGACGTGAACATAAATCTCTAGAATATTGATCTAAACAGATGAAATCTTAAGAAATTTTGATGAATTTAGAGGTAAACATAAATCTGAAGAAAATCTTATGTAGCTTGAAGTAAATAAACATATCTAAAGAAAATCTGATGAAATCTAATGAATTATGAAGTGAACATAAATCTGAAGATATTCTAAAGAGAATTTGATTAAATCAGATAAAAATTGAAGGGAACATAAGTCTGAAAAAAATTTGATGAAATTTAAAGTAATCATAAATATGAAGAAAATCTGATGAAATCTAAAGAAAGTCAGACGAAATTTGAAGTGAACAAAAATCTTAAGAAAATCCCATTAAATTTGAAGTGAATATAAATCTGAAGAAAATTTGATGAAATAAAAAAATTGATGAAACTTGATGTAAACATAAATCTGTTGAAAATCACATGAAATTTTAAGAAAATCTGATGAAATTGGAAGTGAACCTAAATTTGAAGAAAATATGATAAATTTTTTTGTGAACACATATCTGAAGAAACTCTAACGAAATAGGAAGAAAATCTGATGAAATTTGAGGTGAACATTAATTTGAAGGAAATATGATGAAATTTGATGTTAACATGGGTCTGATGAAATTTGACGTGAACATAAATCTCTAGAATATTTGATCTAAACAGATGAAATCTTAAGAAATTTTGATGAATTTAGAGGTAAACATAAATCTGAAGAAAATCTTATGTTGCTTGAAGTAAATAAATATATCTAAAGAAAATCTGATGAAATCTAATGAATTATGAAGTGAACATAAATCTGAAGATAATCTAAAGAAAATTTGATGAAATCAGATGAAAATTGAAGGGAACATAAGTCTGAAAAAAATTTGATGAAATTTAAAGTAATCATAAATATGTAGAAAATCTTATGAAATCTAAAGAAAGTCAGACTAAATTTGAAGTGAACAAAAATCTTAAGAAAATCTCATTAAATTTGAAGTGATATAAATCTGAAGAAAATTTGATGAAATAAAAAAAACTGATGAAACTTGATGTAAACATAAATCTGTAGAAAATCAGACGAAATTTGAAGATAATCTGATGAAATTGGAAGTGATCCTAAATTTGAAGAAAATCTGATGAATTTTTTTGTGAACATATATCTGAAGAAACTCTAATGAAATAGGAAGAAAATCTGATGAAATTTGAGGTGAACATAAATCTGAAGGAAATGTGACGTTAACATAAGTCCGATGAAATTTGAAGTGAACATAAATCTTTAGAAAATCTGATGAACTCAGATGAAATCTAAAGAAAATTTGATGAATTTAGAGGTAAACATAAATATGAAGAAAATCTTATGTAGCTTGAAGTAAATAAATATATCTAAAGAAAATCTGATGAAATCTAATGAATTATGAAGTGAACATAAATCTGAAGATATTCTAAAGAAAATTTGATGAAATCAGATGAAAATTGAAGGGAACATAAGTATGAAAAAAATTTGATGAAATTTAAAGTAATAGTAAATATGAAGAAAATCTAATGAAATCTAAAGAAAGTCAGACAAAATTTGAAGTGAACAAAAATCTTAAGAAAATCTCATTAAATTTGAAGTGAATATAAATCTGAAGAAAATTTGATGAAATAAAAAAATTGATGAAACTTGATGTAAACATAAATCTGTAGAAAACCACATGAAATTTGAAGAAAATCTGATGAAATTGGAAGTGAACCTAAATTTGACAAAAATATGATGAATTTTTGTGTGAACACATATCTGAAGAAACTCTAACGAAATAGGAAGAAAATCTGATGAAATTTGAGGTGAACATAAATCTGAAGGAAATATGATGAAATTTGACGTTAACATAAGTCCGATGAAATTTGAAGTGAACATAAATCTTCAGAAAATCTGATGAACTCAAATGAAATCTTAAGAAAATTTGATGAATTTAGAGGTAAACATAAATATGAAGAAAATCTTATGTAGCTTGAAGTAAATAAATATATCTAAAGAAAATCTGATGAAATCTAATGAATTATGAAGTGAACATAAATCTGAAGATATTCTAAAGAAAATTTGATGAAATCAGATGAAAATTGAAGGGATCAAAGTCTGAAAAAAATTTGATGAAATTTAATGTAATCGTAAATATGAAGAAAATATGATGAAATCTAAAGAAAGTCAGACGAAATTTGTAGTGAACAAAAATCTTAAGAAAATCTCATTAAATTTGAAGTGAATATAAATCTGAAGAAAATTTGATGAAATAAAAAAATTGATGAAACTTGATGTAAACATAAGTCTGTAGAAAATCACATGAAATTTTAAGAAAATCTGATGAAATTGGAAGTGAACCTAAATTTGAAGAAAATATGATGAATTTTTGTGTGAACACATATCTGAAGAAACTCTGACGAAATAGGAAGAAAATCTGATGAAATTTGAGGTGAACATAAATTTGAAGGAAATATGATGAAATTTGACGTTAACATAAGTCCGATAAAATTTGACGTGAACATAAATCTGTAGAATATTTGATCTAAACAAATGAAATGTTAAGAAATTTTGATGAATTTAGAGGTAAACATAAATCTGAAGAAAATCTTATGTTGCTTGAAGTAAATAAATATATCTTAAGGAAATCTGATGAAATCTAATGAATTATGAAGTGAACATAAATCTGAAGATAATCTAAAGAAAATTTGATGAAATCAGATGAAAATTGAAGGGAACATAAGTCTGAAAAAAATTTGATGAAATTTAAAGTAATCATAAATATGAAGAAAATCTGATGAAATCTAAAGAAAGTCATACGAAATTTGAAGTGAACAAAAATCTTAAGAAAATCTCATTAAATTTGAAGTGAATATAAATCTGAAGAAAATTTGATGAAATAAAAAAAAAACTGATGAAACTTGATGTAAACATATATCTGTAGAAAATCAGATGAAATTTGAAGATAATCTGATGAAATTGAAAGTGAACCTAAATTTGAAGAAAATATGATGAATTTTTTTGTGAACACATATTTGAAGTAACTCTAATGAAATAGGAAGAAAATCTGATGAAATTTGAGGTGAACATAAATCTGAAGAAAATATGATGAAATTTGACGTTAACATAAGTCCGATAAAATTTGACGTGAACATAAATCTGTAGAATATTTGATCTAAACAAATGAAATGTTAAGAAATTTTGATGAATTTAGAGGTAAACATAAATCTGAAGAAAATCTTATGTTGCTTGAAGTAAATAAATATATCTTAAGGAAATCTGATGAAATCTAATGAATTATGAAGTGAACATAAATCTGAAGATAATCTAAAGAAAATTTGATGAAATCAGATGAAAATTGAAGGGAACATAAGTCTGAAAAAAATTTGATGAAATTTAAAGTAATCATAAATATGAAGAAAATCTGATGAAATCTAAAGAAAGTCATACGAAATTTGAAGTGAACAAAAATCTTAAGAAAATCTCATTAAATTTGAAGTGAATATAAATCTGAAGAAAATTTGATGAAATAAAAAAAAACTGATGAAACTTGATGTAAACATATATCTGTAGAAAATCAGATGAAATTTGAAGATAATCTGATGATATTGAAAGTGAACCTAAATTTGAAGAAAATATGATGAATTTTTTTGTGAACACATATTTGAAGAAACTCTAATGAAATAGGAAGAAAATCTGATGAAATTTGAGGTGAACATAAATCTGAAGAAAATATGATGAAATTTGACGTTAACATAAGTCCGATGAAATTTGAAGTGAACATAAATCTTCAGAAAGTCTGATGAACTCAGATGAAATCTTAAGAAAATTTGATGAATTTAGAGGTAAACATAAATATGAAGAAAATCTTATGTTGCTTGAAGTAAATAAATATTTCTAAAGAAAATATGATGAAATCTAATGAATTATGAAGTGAACATAAATCTAAAGATATTCTAAAGAAAATTTGATGAAATCAGATGAAAATTGAAGGATCATAAGTCTGAAAAAAATTTGATGAAATTTAAAGTAATCGTTAATGTGAAGAAAATCTGATGAAATCTAAAGAAAGTAAGACGAAATTAGTAGTGAATAAAAATCTTAAGAAAATCTCATTAAATTTGAAGTGAATATAAATCTGAAGCAAATTTGATGAAATAAAAAAATTGATGAAACTTGATGTAAACATAAATCTGTAGAAAATCACATGAAATTTTAAGAAAATCTGATGAAATTGGAAGTGAACCTAAATTTGAAGAAAATATGATGAATTTTTGTGTGAACACATATCTGAAGAAACTCTGACGAAATAGGAAGAAAATCTGATGAAATTTGAGGTGAACATAAATTTGAAGGAAATATGATGAAATTTGACGTTAACATAAGTCCGATAAAATTTGACGTGAACATAAATCTGTAGAATATTTGATCTAAACAAATGAAATGTTAAGAAATTTTGATGAATTTAGAGGTAAACATAAATCTGAAGAAAATCTTATGTTGCTTGAAGTAAATAAATATATCTTAAGGAAATCTGATGAAATCTAATGAATTATGAAGTGAACATAAATCTGAAGATAATCTAAAGAAAATTTGATGAAATCAGATGAAAATTGAAGGGAACATAAGTCTGAATGATGAAATTTAAAGTAATCATAAATATGAAGAAAATCTGATGAAATCTAAAGAAAGTCAGACGAAATTTGAAGTGAACAAAAATCTTAAGAAAATCTCATTAATTTGAAGTGAATATAAATCTGAAGAAAATTTGATGAAATAAAAAAAAACTGATGAAACTTGATGTAAACATATATCTGTAGAAAATCAGATGAAATTTGAAGATAATCTGATGATATTGAAAGTGAACCTAAATTTGAAGAAAATATGATGAATTTTTTTGTGAACACATATTTGAAGAAACTCTAATGAAATAGGAAGAAAATCTGATGAAATTTGAGGTGAACATAAATCTGAAGAAAATATGATGAAATTTGACGTTAACATAAGTCCGATGAAATTTGAAGTGAACATAAATCTTCAGAAAGTCTGATGAACTCAGATGAAATCTTAAGAAAATTTGATGAATTTAGAGGTAAACATAAATATGAAGAAAATCTTATGTAGCTTGAAGTAAATAAATATTTCTAAAGAAAATATGATGAAATCTAATGAATTATGAAGTGAACATAAATCTAAAGATATTCTAAAGAAAATTTGATGAAATCAGATGAAAATTGAAGGATCATAAGTCTGAAAAAAAATTTGATGAAATTTAAAGTAATCGTTAATGTGAAGAAAATCTGATGAAATCTAAAGAAAGTAAGACGAAATTAGTAGTGAATAAAAATCTTAAGAAAATCTCATTAAATTTGAAGTGAATATAAATCTGAAGCAAATTTGATGAAATAAAAAAATTGATGAAACTTGATGTAAACATAAATCTGTAGAAAATCACATGAAATTTTAAGAAAATCTGATGAAATTGGAAGTGAACCTAAATTTGAAGAAAATATGATGAATTTTTGTGTGAACACATATCTGAGAAACTCTGACGAAATAGGAAGAAAATCTGATGAAATTTGAGGTGAACATAAATTTGAAGGAAATATGATGAAATTTGACGTTAACATAAGTCCGATAAAATTTGACGTGAACATAAATCTGTAGAATATTTGATCTAAACAAATGAAATGTTAAGAATTTTGATGAATTTAGAGGTAAACATAAATCTGAAGAAAATCTTATGTTGCTTGAAGTAAATAAATATATCTTAAGGAAATCTGATGAAATCTAATGAATTATGAAGTGAACATAAATCTGAAGATAATCTAAAGAAAATTTGATGAAATCAGATGAAAATTGAAGGGAACATAAGTCTGAAAAAAATTTGATGAAATTTAAAGTAATCATAAATATGAAGAAAATCTGATGAAATCTAAAGAAAGTCAGACGAAATTTGAAGTGAACAAAAATCTTAAGAAAATCTCATTAAATTTGAAGTGAATTTAAATCTGAAGAAAATTTGATGAAATAAAAAAAAACTGATGAAACTAGATGTAAACATAAATCTGTAGAAAATCAGATGAAATTTGAAGATAATCTGATGAAATTGGAAGTGAACCTAAATTTGAAGAAAATCTGATGAATTTTTTTTGTGAACATATATCTGAAGAAACTCTAATGAAATAGGAAGAAAATCTGATGAAATTTGAGGTGAACATAAATCTGAAGGAAATATGATGAAATTTGACGTTAACATAAGTCCGATGAAATTTGAAGTGAACATAAATCTTCAGAAAGTCTGATGAACTCAGATGAAATCTTAAGAAAATTTGATGAATTAGAGGTAAACATAAATATGAAGAAAATCTTATGTAGCTTGAAGTAAATAAATATATCTAAAGAAAATATGATGAAATCTAATGAATTATGAAGTGAACATAAATCTAAAGATATTCTAAAGAAAATTTGATGAAATCAGATGAAAATTGAAGGATCATAAGTCTGAAAAAAATTTGATGAAATTTAAAGTAATCGTTAATGTGAAGAAAATCTGATGAAATCTAAAGAAAGTCAGACGAAATTTGTAGTGAACAAAAATCTTAAGATAATCTCATTAAATTTGAAGTGAATATAAATCTGAAGAAAATTTGATGAAATAAAAAAATTGATGAAACTTGATGTAAACATAAATCTGTAGAAAAATCACATGAAATTTTAAGAAAATCTGATGAAATTGGAAGTGAACCTAAATTTGAGAAAATATGATGAATTTTTGTGTGAACACATATCTGAAGAAACTCTAACGAAATAGGAAGAAAATCTGATTGAAATTTGAGGTGAACATAAATTTGAAGGAAATATGATGAAATTTGATGTTAACATGGGTCTGATGAAATTTGACGTGAACATAAATCTGTAGAATATTTGATCTAAACAAATGAAATGTTAAGAAATTTTGATGAATTTAGAGGTAAACATAAATCTTAAGAAAATCTTATGTTGCTTGAAGTAAATAAATATATCTTAAGGAAATCTGATGAAATCTAATGAATTATGAAGTGAACATAAATCTGAAGATAATCTAAAGAAAATTTGATGAAATCAGATGAAAATTGAAGGGAACATAAGTCTGAAAAAAATTTGATGAAATTTAAAGTAATCATAAATATGAAGAAAATCTGATGAAATCTAAAGAAAGTCAGACGAAATTTGAAGTGAACAAAAATCTTAAGAAAATCCCATTAAATTTGAAGTGAATATAAATCTGAAGAAAATTTGATGAAATAAAAAAAAACTGATGAAACTTGATGTAAACATAAATCTGTAGAAAATCAGATGAAATTTGAAGAAAATCTGATGAAATTGGAAGTGAACCTAAATTTGAAGAAAATCTGATGAATTTTTTTGTGAACACATATGTGAAGAAACTCTAATGAAATAGGAAGAAAATCTGATGAAATTTGAGGTGAACATAAATTTGAAGGAAATATGATGAAATTTGACGCTAACATAAGTCTGATGAAATTTAAAGTGAACATAAATCTTCAGAAAATCTGATGAACTCAGATGAAATTTAAGAAAATTTGATGAATTTATAGGTAAACATATATATGAAGAAAATCTTATGTAACTTGAAGTAAATAAATATATCTAAAGAAAATCTGATGAAATCTAATGAATTATAAAGTGAACATAAATCTGAAGATATTCTAAAGAAAATTTGATGAAATCAGATGAAAATTGAAGGGATCATAAGTCTGAAAAAAATTTGATGAAATTTAAAGTAATCGTAAATATGAAGAAAATATGATGAAACCTAAAGAAAGTCAGACGAAATTTGAAGTGAACAAAAATCTTAAGAAAATCTCATTAAATTTGATGTGAATATAAATCTGAAGAAAATTTGATGAAATAAACAAATTGATGAAACTTGATGTAAACATAAATCTGTAGAAAATCACATGAAATTTTAAGAAAATCTGATGAAATTGGAAGTGAACCTAAATTTGAAGAAAATATGATGAATTTTTGTGTGAACACATATCTGAAGAAACTCTAACGAAATAGGAAGAAAATCTGATGAAATTTGAGGTGAACATAAATTTGAAGGAAATATGATGAAATTTGATGTTAACATGGGTCTGATGAAATTTGACGTGAACATAAATCTGTAGAAAATTTGATCTAAACAAATGAAATGTTAAGAAATTTTGATGAATTTAGAGGTAAACATAAATCTGAAGAAAATCTTATGTTGCTTGAAGTAAATAAATATATCTTAAGGAAATCTGATGAAATCTAATGAATTATGAAGTGAACATAATCTGAAGGTAATCTAAAGAAAATTTGATGAAATCAGATGAAAATTGAAGGGAACATAAGTCTGAAAAAAATTTGATGAAATTTAAAGTAATCATAAATATGAAGAAAATCTGATGAAAATCTTAAGAAAGTCAGACGAAATTTGAAGTGAACAAAAATCTTAAGAAAATCCCATTAAATTTGAAGTGAATATAAATCTGAAGAAAATTTGATGAAATAAAAAAAAACTGATGAAACTTGATGTAAACATAAATCTGTAGAAAATCAGATGAAATTTGAAGATAATCTGATGAAATTGGAAGTGAACATAAATTTGAAGAAAATCTGATGAATTTTTTTTGTGAACATATATCTGAAGAAACTCTAATGAAATAGGAAGAAAATCTGATGAAATTTGAGGTGAACATAAATCTGAAGGAAATATGATGAAATTTGACGCTAACATAAGTCTGATGAAATTTGAAGGTGAACATAAATCTTCTAAAAATCTGATGAACTCACATGAAATCTTAAGAAAATTTGATGAATTTAGAGGTAAACATAAATATGAAGAAAATCTTATGTAACTTGAAGTAAATATATATATCTAAAGAAAATCTGATGAAATCTAATGAATTATGAAGTGACCACAAATCTGAAGATATTCTAAAGAAAATTTGATGAAATCAGATGAAAATTGAAGGGAACATAAGTCTGAAAAAAATTTGATGAAATTTAAAGTAATCGTAAATATGAAGATAATCTGATGAAATCTAAAGAAAGTCAGTCGAAATTGATGTGAACAAAAATCTTAAGAAAATCTCATTAAATTTGAAGTTAATATAAATCTGAAGAAAATTTGATGAAATAAAAAAATTGATGAAACTTGATGTAAAAATAAATCTGTAGAAAATCACATGAAATTTGAAGAAAATCTGATGAAATTGGAAGTGAACCTAAATTTGAAGAAAATATGATGAATTTTTTTGTGAACACATATCTGAAGAAACTCTAACGAAATAGGATGAAAATCTGATTGATATTTGAGGTGAACATAAATTTGAAGGAAATATGATGAAATTTGACGTTAACATAAGTCCGATGAAATTTGAAGTGAACATAAATCTTCAGAAAATCTGATGAACTCAGATGAAATTTTAAGAAAATTTGATGAATTTAGAGATAAACATATATATGAAGAAAATCTTATGTAGCTTGAAGTAAATAAATATATCTAAAGAAAATTTGATGAAATCTAATGAATATAAAGTGAACATAAGTCTGAAGATATTCTAAAGAAAATTTGATGAAATCAGATGAAAATTGAAGGGATCATAAGTCTGAAAAAATTTGATGAAATTTAAAGTAATCGTAAATATGAAGAAAATATGATGAAACCTAAAGAAAGTCAGACGAAATTTGAAGTGAACAAAAATCTTAAGAAAATCTCATTAAATTTGAAGTGAATATAAATCTGAAGAAAATTTGATGAAATAAAAAAATTGATGAAACTTGATGTAAACATAAATTTGTAGAAAAATCACATGAAATTTTAAGAAAATCTGATGAAATTGGAAGTGAACCTAAATTTGAAGAAAATATGATGAATTTTTGTGGTGAACACATATCTGAAGAAACTCTAACGAAATAGGAAGAAAATCTGATGAAATTTGAGGTGAACATAAATTTGAAGGAAATATGATGAAATTTGATGTTAACATGGGTCTGATGAAATTTGACGTGAACATAAATCTGTAGAATATTTGATCTAAACAAATGAAATGTTAAGAAATTTTGATGAATTTAGAGGTAAACATAAATCTGAAGAAAATCTTATGTTGCTTGAAGTAAATAAATATATCTTAAGAAAATCTGATGAAATCTAATGAATTATGAAGTGAACATAAATCTGAAGATAATCTAAAGAAAATTTGATGAAATCAGATGAAAATTGAAGGGAACATAAGTCTGAAAAAAATTTGATGAAATTTAAAGTAATCATAAATATGAAGAAAATCTGATGAAATCTAAAGAAAGTCAGACGAAATTTGAAGTGAACAAAAATCTTAAGAAAATCTCATTAAATTTGAAGTGAATATAAATCTGAAGAAATTTGATGAAATAAAAAAAAAAGATGAAACTTGATGTAAACATAAATGTGTAGAAAATCAGATGAAATTTGAAGATAATCTGATGAAATTGGAAGTGAACCTAAATTTGAAGAAAATCTGATGAATTTTTTTGTGAACATATATCTGAAGAAACTCTAATGAAATAGGAAGAAAATCTGATGAAATTGAGGTGAACATATATCTGAAGGAAATATGATGAAATTTGACGTTAACATAAGTCCGATGAAATTTGAAGTGAACATAAATCTTCAGAAAGTCTGATGAACTCAGATGAAATCTTAAGAAAATTTGATGAATTTAGAGGTAACCATAAATATGAAGAAAATCTTATGTAGCTTGAAGTAAATAAATATATCTAAGAAAATCTGATGAAATCTAATGAATTATGAAGTGAACATAAATCTAAAGATATTCTAAAGAAAATTATTTGATGAAATCAGATGAAAATTAAAGGATCATAAGTCTGAAAAAAATTTGATGAAATTTAAAGTAATCATAAATATGAAGAAAATATGATGAAATCTAAAGAAAGTCAGACGAAATTTGAAGTGAACAAAAAGCTTAAGAAAATCTCATTAAATTTGAAGTGAATATAAATCTGAAGAAAATTTGATGAAATAAAAAAATTGATGAAACTTGATGTAAACATAAATCTGTAGAAAATCACATGAAATTTGAAGAAAATCTGATGAAATTGGAAGTGAACCTAAATTTGAAGAAAATATGATGAATTTTTTTGTGAACACATATCTGAAGAAACTCTAACGAAATAGGAAGAAAATCTGATGAAATTTGAGGTGAACATAAATTTGAAGGAAATATGATGAAATTTGAAGTTAACATAAGTCCGATGAAATTTGAAGTGAACATAAATCTTCAGAAAATCTGATGAACTCAGATGAAATCTTAAGAAAATTTGATGAATTTAGAGGTAAACATATATATGAAGAAAATCTTATGTAGCTTGAAGTAAATAAATATATCTAAAGAAAATCTGATGAAATCTAATGAATTATAAAGTGAACATAAGTCTGAAGATATTCTAAAGAAAATTTGATGAAATCAGATGAAAATTGAAGGGATCATAAGTCTGAAAAAAATTTGATGAAATTTAAAGTAATCGTAAATATGAAGAAAATATGATGAAATCTAAAAAAAGTCAGACGAAATTTGAAGTGAACAAAAATCTTAAGAAAATCTCATTAAATTTGAAGTGAATATAAATCTGAAGAAAATTTGATGAAATAAAAAAATTGATGAAACTTGATGTAAACATAAATTTGTAGAAAATCACATGAAATTTTAAGAAAATCTGATGAAATTGGAAGTGAACCTAAATTTGAAGAAAATATGATGAATTTTTGTGTGAACACATATCTGAAGAAACTCTAACGAAATAGGAAGAAAATCTGATGAAATTTGAGGTGAACATAAATTTGAAGGAAATATGATTAAATTTGATGTTAACATGGGTCTGATGAAATTTGACGTGAACATAAATCTGTAGAATATTTGATCTAAACAAATTAAATGTTAAGAAATTTTGATGAATTTAGAGGTAAACATAAATCTGAAGAAAATCTTATGTTGCTTGAAGTAAATAAATATATCTTAAGAAAATCTGATGAAATCTAATGAATTATGAAGTGAACATAAATCTGAAGATAATCTAAAGAAAATTTGATGAAATCAGATGAAAATTAAAGGGAACATAAGTCTGAAAAAAATTTGATGAAATTTAAAGTAATCATAAATATGAAGAAAATCTGATGAATTCTAAAGAAAGTCAGACGAAATTTGAAGTGAACAAAAATCTTAAGAAAATCTCATTAAATTTGAAGTGAATATAAATCTGAAGAAAATTTGATGAAATAAAAAAAAAAACTGATGAAACTTGATGTAAATATAAATGTGTAGAAAATCAGATAAAATTTGAAGATAATCTGATGAAATTGGAAGTGAACCTAAATTTGAAGAAAATCTGATGAATTTTTTTGTGAACATATATCTGAAGAAACTCTAATGAAATAGGAAGAAAATCTGATGAAATTTGAGGTGAACATAAATCTGAAGGAAATATGATGAAATTTGACGTTAACATAAGTCCGATGAAATTTGAAGTGAACATAAATCTTCAGAAAGTCTGAGGAACTCAGATGAAATCTTAAGAAAATTTGATGAATTTAGAGGTAAACATAAATATGAAGAAAATCTTATGTAGCTTGAAGTAAATAAATATATCTAAAGAAAATCTGATGAAATCTAATGAATTATGAAGTGAACATAAATCTAAAGATATTCTAAAGAAAATTTGATGAAATCAGATGAAAATTAAAGGATCATAAGTCTGAAAAAAATTTGATGAAATTTAAAGTAATCATAAATATGAAGAAAATATGATGAAATCTAAAGAAAGTCAGACGAAATTTGAAGTGAACAAAAAGCTTAAGAAAATCTCATTAAATTTGAAGTGAATATAAATCTGAAGAAAATTTGATGAAATAAAAAAATTGATGAAACTTGATGTAAACATAAATCTGTAGAAAATCACATGAAATTTGAAGAAAATCTGATGAAATTGGAAGTGAACCTAAATTTGAAGAAAATATGATGAATTTTTGTGTGAACACATATCTGAAGAAACTCTAACGAAATAGGAAGAAAATCTGATGAAATTTGAGGTGAACATAAATTTGAAGGAAATATGATGAAATTTGATGTTAACATGGGTCTGATGAAATTTGACGTGAACATAAATCTCTAGAATATTTGATCTAAACAAATGAAATCTTAAGAAATTTTGATGAATTTAGAGGTAAACATAAATCTGAAGAAAATCTTATGTTGCTTGAAGTAAATAAATATATCTTAAGGAAATCTGATGAAATCTAATGAATTATGAAGTGAACATAAATCTGAAGATAATCTAAAGAAAATTTGATGAAATCAGATGAAAATTGAAGGGAACATAAGTCTGAAAAAAATTTGATGAAATTTAAAGTAATCATAAATATGAAGAAAATCTGATGAAATCTAAAGAAAGTCAGACGAAATTTGAAGTGAACAAAAATCTTAAGAAAATCCCATTAAATTTGAAGTGAATATAAATCTGAAAAAAATTTGATGAAATAAAAAAAAACTGATGAAACTTGATGTAAACATAAATCTGTAGAAAATCAGATGAAATTTGAAGATAATCTGATGAAATTGGAAGTGAACATAAATTTGAAGAAAATCTGATGAATTTTTTTTGTGAACATATATGTGAAAAAACTCTAATGAAATAGGAAGAAAATCTGATGAAATTTGAGGTGAACATAAATCTGAAGGAAATATGATGAAATTTGACGCTAACATAAGTCTGATGAAATTTGAAGTGAACATAAATCTTCAGAAAATCTAATGAACTCAGATGAAATCTAAGAAAATTTGATGAATTTAGAGGTAAACATAAATATGAAGAAAATCTTATGTAACTTGAAGTAAATAAATATATCTAAAGAAAATCTGATGAAATCTAATGAATTATGAAGTGACCACAAATCTGAAGATATTCTAAAGAAAATTTGATGAAATCAGATGAAAATTGAAGGGATCATAAGTCTGAAAAAAATTTGATGAAATTTAAAGTAATCGTAAATATGAAGATAATCTGATGAAATCTAAAGAAAGTCAGACGAAATTTTAAGTGAACAAAAATCTTAAGAAAATCTCATTAAATTTGAAGTTAATATAAATCTGAAGAAAATTTGATGAAATAAAAAAATTGATGAAACTTGATGTAAACATAAATCTGTAGAAAATCACATGAAATTTGAAGAAAATCTGATGAAATTGGAAGTGAACCTATATTTGAAGAAAATATGATGAATTTTTTTGTGAACACATATCTGAAGAAACTCTAACGAAATAGGAAGAAAATCTGATGAAATTTGAGGTGAACATAAATTTGAAGGAAATATGATGAAATTTGATGTTAACACGGGTCTGATGAAATTTGACGTGAACATAAATCTGTAGAATATTTGATCTAAACAAATTAAATGTTAAGAAATTTTGATGAATTTAGAGGTAAACATAAATCTGAAGAAAATCTTATGTTGCTTGAAGTAAATAAATATATCTTAAGAAAATCTGATGAAATCTAATGAATTATGAAGTGAACATAAATCTGAAGATAATCTAAAGAAAATTTGATGAAATCAGATGAAAATTAAAGGGAACATAAGTCTGAAAAAAATTTGATGAAATTTAAAGTAATCATAAATATGAAGAAAATCTGATGAATTCTAAAGAAAGTCAGACGAAATTTGAAGTGAACAAAAATCTTAAGAAAATCTCATTAAATTTGAAGTGAATATAAATCTGAAGAAAATTTGATGAAATAAAAAAAAAAACTGATGAAACTTGATGTAAACATAAATGTGTAGAAAATCAGATAAAATTTGAAGATAATCTGATGAAATTGGAAGTGAACCTAAATTTGAAGAAAATCTGATGAATTTTTTTGTGAACATATATCTGAAGAAACTCTAATGAAATAGGAAGAAAATCTGATGAAATTTGAGGTGAACATATATCTGAAGGAAATATGATGAAATTTGACGTTAACATAAGTCCGATGAAATTTGAAGTGAACATAAATCTTCAGAAAGTCTGATGAACTCAGATGAAATCTTAAGAAAATTTGATGAATTTAGAGGTAAACATAAATATGAAGAAAATCTTATGTAGCTTGAAGTAAATAAATATATCTAAAGAAAATCTGATGAAATCTAATGAATTATGAAGTGAACATAAATCTAAAGATATTCTAAAGAAAATTTGATGAAATCAGATGAAAATTAAAGGATCATAAGTCTGAAAAAAATTTGATGAAATTTAAAGTAATCATAAATATGAAGAAAATATGATGAAATCTAAAGAAAGTCAGACGAAATTTGAAGTGAACAAAAAGCTTAAGAAAATCTCATTAAATTTGAAGTGAATATAAATCTGAAGAAAATTTGATGAAATAAAAAAATTGATGAAACTTGATGTAAACATAAATCTGTAGAAAATCACATGAAATTTGAAGAAAATCTGATGAAATTGGAAGTGAACCTAAATTTGAAGAAAAATATGATGAATTTTTTTGTGAACCACATATCTGAAGAAACTCTAACGAAATAGGAAGAAAATCTGATGAAATTTGAGGTGACCATAAATTTGAAGGAAATATGATGAAATTTGAAGTTAACATAAGTCCGATGAAATTTGAAGTGAACATAAATCTTCAGAAAATCTGATGAACTCAGATGAAATCTTAAGAAAATTTGATGAATTTAGAGGTAAACATATATATGAAGAAAATCTTATGTAGCTTGAAGTAAATAAATATATCTAAAGAAAATCTGATGAAATCTAATGAATTATAAAGTGAACATAAGTCTGAAGATATTCTAAAGAAAATTTGATGAAATAAGATGAAAATTGAAGGGATCATAAGTCTGAAAAAAATTTGATGAAATTTAAAGTAATCGTAAATATGAAGAAAATATGATGAAATCTAAAAAAAGTCAGACGAAATTTGAAGTGAACAAAAATCTTAAGAAAATCTCATTAAATTTGAAGTGAATATAAATCTGAAGAAAATTTGATGAAATAAAAAAATTGATGAAACTTGATGTAAACATAAATTTGTAGAAAATCACATGAAATTTTAAGAAAATCTGATGAAATTGGAAGTGAACCTAAATTTGAAGAAAATATGATGAATTTTTGTGTGAACACATATCTGAAGAAACTCTAACGAAATAGGAAGAAAATCTGATGAAATTTGAGGTGAACATAAATTTGAAGGAAATATGATGAAATTTGATGTTAACATGGGTCTGATGAAATTTGACGTGAACATAAATCTGTAGAATATTTGATCTAAACAAATTAAATGTTAAGAAATTTGATGAATTTAGAGGTAAAACATAAATCTGAAGAAAATCTTATGTTGCTTGAAGTAAATAAATATATCTTAAGAAAATCTGATGAAATCTAATGAATTATGAAGTCAACATAAATCTGAAG